>LR738714.1:848912581-849014513 GCA_902687465.1 Secale cereale | reverse complement strand
GGGGGGACCCAATCCAGGTAGTGGCTTGGATGGGATACCCGGCTTTAGATGTTAGGCTTTGGTGCGATGTATGTTTGATATTATGTCCGGACATTCGGCACACCTTCATCAAGGGGATAGGAGTAGCAACAGCGTTGCCAAGATGGTGGCTTCGGGCTTATTGATGTATCACCTGGTATAGTCTTTGTGAATAATTAAAAATATGACTGCATGTATCGTCCAGATACAAAGGCCGGGGTACATCCTCTTTTTCAAAAAAATAAAAAATAACATGAACCTAATTACAAAGTTTGATTTTCAACTGTGTTGAGATTAAGCAAAACATTATGAAAAAATGATGTTAAACATAAGAGCAGAGAAACACAGTGTAATATCTAGAGAAATACATGATTTTAAATACATAATGATTTAATGAACTAAAATATTCGAAAGGCCGGCCTCCAAAGAAGATGCTTACATTCTAAAGAATGGGTTTAAGTGGATCACAGAAATAAAGTGAGCGGTAGAATAAAAAATTGCATCCCAACCCCATACCTTTCTTCCCAGCAATCCCGAACGACCAACCGCCGCCGCTGCTGCTTGCCCCGTGCATTCCGGCCTCTGCACACCGCTGGCTTCTTAGGGCATGTACAATGGTTCTAGCTTAAGGATGCCACGTAAGATAAATGATGAGGTGGAGGAGAGAGAAATCATAAGAGAAAGCTTGTCTTATCTTATTTAAGAGAAGACAAGAGATGATAGCTTAGCACAATTTGTCTCACCATGTTTTTAGGAATAACTAATTATTGAAGATAAGGCTAAGAGATGACCCATTGTAGACTTGTTTTTTTGTCATCTCTAATTTACATGCAAAACTTAAGATAAGACTATCTTAGCAACCATTGTACATGCCCTTAGTCCTCCGTGCGCCGTGCCACCCGGCACCGGTGGCCGGATTTTTTGTCCAAAAGGACCCCCTCACCAACTGAATTGCCAAAAAAGACCCCTTCCGAACCAATTTGTCAAAAAAGACCACCTGCCAGTGGCGGCAGGCGCGGCAGGCGACACATGGCCACCTGCCGCCACCGCAGGAGGCGGCGGGCCCTGCCGCCACCCGGGGAGGCGGCCGACTGTGCATAACGTGTTCGCAGCGACTTGTCGAGCCGGGAACGGAACGGAGCGCGGGAGTGGGCCCTGCCGCCACCAAGGGAGGCGGCCACCTCTGCCGCTGTCGCTCCCAGGCCGACAGGTTCGGCTGTGCGCCCGACGCGACGGCGGGCCCGGCCGCCATAGGGAGTGGCGGCAGCGTGGGAATCCTCGCCAGGCACTAACTTTCCTGGCTGACAGCGCGTAATATCAGGCGCTGATTTCGACGGCTGACGGCGCGTAATTCCCGGCTCGCTGATTTCAGAATCGCACGCGGGAAACTGTTCTACCGACACTACAGGATCCTTCTCTTCTCCGGCTCCTTTTATATACCTGCTCGCTGCCTTCTCTTCTCCTCCCGTTCTCTCTTCTCCTGCTCGCTGCCTTCTCTTCTCCTCCCGTTCTCTCTTCTGAGTGTGTAAGAACACTGAGAAACAAACCTTCGTAGGCACTTTGACTCGTGATTTAGGGCGATTTGGAGTTGGATTTTGAATATGTTGAAGTTGAAGAAAAGATAGACGAAGGTTAGATCTATCCATTTTTGTTGTTTTCGTTAGCATGCATGATGCTTGTACTCGTTTTGTTTAGTTCTTAACTATGTGTTCTTTGTTGTGTTAGACAATATTTCATAACTTTTTGGAGTCATTTAGAGCTTCGGGAGTAGGATTTGCCAAGCGAAGTGAACTACGGAGTTGAAGATTAAGGTATGAGCTTTGCAATACATTGATTTTTTCGCGCATGCAGGGCGGTAATTAGTTAGTCTTTTAGCTCGTCATAGCTATGCGATGTTAGTGCTTAGAGGTTAGAAAAAATTTGAAACGACAGATGTTGCATTTATACTATATTTTGTAGAAGAGTAGGTTCATTGGTGCTTAGATATGTTGTATCAATGTTAGCTGCGTCCATTAGTATTGACATGCGAGAAAATATTTATTTGGTTATAATGAAAAAAAATGGTATTGTAATTGTTCATTTGCATGTGGTATGTTATTTCATGTGGTATATTTATTAATAAGTCTATATTTAGGAAACCGTAGGTGAACTTTGTTATATAATCTAAATGTTCTGTGTTAAAATAACGTGCTAATGTACTTCTTGTTGTATGTAATTAGGTTAAATAATTCATCTTAGTAGCAATCAAGGAGGAGATGACGTGATTGAAGAAATTGTGTTTCCATTTTCGCTGTCCCTTTTGAGGTAAGAAGCACATACATTCTAAACCTATTTTCATGCTTTTAATAAGATAAAGAAAAATCCGTGTATAATATTGATGTTCATGTGATAATAGGTTGACTTCGTTCATATAATACTGGTGACGGACATATATTCAAACTCGTTTGACACCTCATTGCATTCGCAAGCACATCCATATTGAAGCTGAGGTATAAATGACGATTTAATTATGTTAATATTTTTTATATTGATGTACTATTGTGAAAAATGTGCATGACATTGGAAATGATATTACCTGTAAAAAAATGAATTTTATAGTATGATATGAAAACATTATTAAAAACCGGAAGATATTAAATGGTTTACCCATACTACTTGTTACGAGAAACATATTAGGATTTTTCTAGGGTAGTTAGAGAAAAGCAAAAAGAGTTTTAGTTTATTACGCTGCTAGAGTAGTTTCGGAAAAAACAATAGATATGTAAATACTCGTATGATATGTAAATGTTGTCAGCGTACTATGTGCATGCCGTTGGGAAAATTATTATTTGTAAAAAAAATGAATTTTATATTATGATATGAAAACCGGAAGATATTAAATGTTTTACCCATATGATAATAAAATGTTATTATCGTAGTATAATGTTTAGTGGTTGTTTGGATATCTTAGTTTTGACTAATAGTCGTATTTCGAAAACCTCACCTTTTACATGTTACGAGAAACATATTAGGATTTTTCTAGGGTAGTTAGAGAAAAGAAAAAAGAGTTTTAGTTTATTACGCTGCTAGATTAGTTTTGGAAAAAAACAATAGATATGTAAATACTCGTATGATCTGTAAATGTTGTCAGCGTATTGTTGTGAAAATGTGCATGCCGTTGGGAATATTTTTATTTGTAAAAAAAATGAATTTTATAGTATGATATGAAAACCGGAAGATATTAAATGTTTTACCCATATGATATTAAAAAGTTACGAGAAACATATTAGGATTTTTCTAGGGTAGTTCGAGAAAAGCAAACAGAGTTTTAGTAAATTACGCTGCTAGAGGAGTTTCGGAAAAAACAATAGATATGTAAATACTCGCATGATCTGTAAAAATTGTCAACGTACTACTACTAAATGTTCAGTTACTAATTACCTGAAATGTAAATATGGATGTTGGTTAGGTACTATGGAAAATTTGTTAGTGTACTATGGGGACGTCTTACGCGACGGCCCTTTCGGGGTGGATGTGTCCTTGTGCGAGTCGACTACAGTTGTAGTGAGAGACATGGTGAACGTGGGTTACGCAGCAGTAAGAAGGTGCATCCGAGCGGTGTTTGGCCCAGGGATGCAGGGGAAAAAAATGACAATGGAGGCATTTGTCGTTGATAGAGGAAATGATGGGACTGATGCCCGTTGGGGTTTGCGGCCTGTCACAGGTGACCAGTCATGGGGCTCATACATGAGGTTTGCCAGCAATCCCAATAACTCAATGTTTGGTCAGCCGATGGTGTATGTGGAGTTCATTTCAGTCACTGATGCTGCCGAATGCAGTAGCAGGGGTGTTGAGGTCGAGTTGGCCATCACATCAGCCCCTAGCGCTGGCCCATCGGAATTGACCGGCGGCCAGCCTGTGTATGACACAGGATATTGGTCAGCGGCCATTGACTTGAGCGAACACGTTGAGGGATTGCCGGAGGCGCTAGATGATGACGATCATTCTTCCGCGTCTTCGGACTCAAGCGAAGAAGAAGATGTTCCTCCTCAAAGGGCGACCGCGGCGGCACTGCAACCAGGGTTTTTACAGGATATGCGCATCACCAATGAATTTCACTATGTTTCTGGCCTAGAAGCGGGCAACATGGAGGTTGGGCAGGTTTTCCCAGACAAGAAGTCTGCTTACCAGGCAATAGATAGCTATGCAATCGCCCTCCACCGTCAGCATAGAGTGAAGCAGTCTGATAAAAAAGAGTTGAAGGTCATATGCATCCACTCCGCGAATGGTTGCCGCGGAAGAGTTCTCGCTAGACTGAAGCCTGGGGTATGTCAGCCATGGCATATCACAAAAATAGCGGAGCATAGTTGTGAGCAAACTGGGACTCTTGCAAATCACTGCAATGTGACTGCAAGATATGTGGCACAGAAGATGGAAACGATCGTGCAGGAAAGTCTCAACATTAGTATTAGGGCTTTGCAAAAAGCTGCAGAAGATCAAATTGGCTTCCCTGTCAGCTACAGCAAGGCTAGGCGTGCGAAGGAAAAGATATTTCAGAACTTGTATGGAACCTATGAGGAGGCCTATTCTTATGCCCCCAGGATGCTTCATCAGATAGCATGTGCTAATAGGGGGACTCAAGTTTGGCGGAGAGATCGTCCAAACCCAATGAACCCGGGTGAGCTAATCCTGGATCGCTTATTCTGGGCATTCGCCCAGACTATACAAGCCTTCAGTCATTGTCGCCCGGTTTTATCAGTTGATGGTACCTTTCTCACTGGAAAGTATAAGGGCACACTATTGGTGGCGATTGCAGCAGATGCAAATAATCAGCTTCTTCCTATTGCATATGCACTGGTCGAGAGCGAGAACAAAGATAGCTGGTTGTGGTTCCTGTGCTGCCTGAAGGTGGGTGTCGTGAAAGATCGTGAAGGTGTTTGCATCATCTCTGATCGCAACACTGGATTATTAAGCGCTCTCGACATAATGAAGGTGTCGGAAGAAGAGTGGAGGTGGCCGGATCTAGAAGGAAGGTGGTGCATGAGGCATTTGGCAGCTAATTTTTACTCCAAATTCAAAAACAAGGATTGGTTCAAGTTATTCAAGAGGATGTGCATGCAGAAAACCGAAGCCAAAATGAATGCGATCTGGGCAGGTATCAATGGTGAGATCGAGCGCGCGGCCTTGCCGCAGAGAGAAGACCGAAGGGGTCGTAGGACGGCCATAAATTTGAGCCAGTGGATCGGCGAGAATTGCCCTCATTTGTACAAGTGGGCGCAATCTCACGACACCGGGGCACGATATGGAATAATGACCAGCAACATGTCAGAGGTGTACAATGGTGTTCTTAAAGGGGTGCGAGCACTTCCTATCACAGCCCTAATTGAAGAAACTTGGAACCGGACCCTGTCATACTTTGCAGATAGGGTCACTGTCGCCAATGCACAAGTTGAATTGAACAAGCCATGGTCAGAGAAAATGCAAAGACATCTTGACGAGAAAGCACAAAAGTCCCAAAGTCATGGCTGCAGGAAAGTGGACGCACTTAGGAATAAGTGGGAGGTCAACGTGCGAGCCAAGTACGTTAAGGGTCACCACAGAGGATCAAAAAAGCAAGCTGTCACCCTCGGCCCAACGTCCTGTGAGTGTACCTGTAACAAACCCAAGCTTGAGGGCTACCCTTGCAGTCATGTGCTTCGGGCGGCTGCTGATAGTGGGTGGGTGGCCTTCCAGGACCTTTCAGGAGATAAGAAAAGAACTTCTAAGGTTGAATGGAAGATGGAACAAGATACAACATAAGAGTGAGTCAGACTTGAAGTTTGCAGCCAAACATCCTTTTTTATGGATTGACGACAGCGAGGACGAAGATGATATCTTCATGCCCAGCACCAAGGCCACGACTACCGCATCGTCGAAGGGCAAGAGTTCTGCATCATCCAAGAGCAAGAGTTCTGCATCCACGAAGACCAAGAGTTCTGAATCGTCCAAGGGTAAGAGTTATGCATTCTCGAAGGGTAAGAGTTCTGCATCGACGGAGGATGACGATGATGACTTCATGTAGTTTTTAAGCAAGTCCAGTTCTACCGTTTTATTCAGATGTACTTGCATTATTAGTTTGTACTTTCTTATTGTACGGCATTATGTTCTATCTTAATTTCATGTTGTATTGTTGCACGACGGTCGATAATTATTTGAGAGAAATAAAATGCCACATTTTTTCCCTAAAACTACATTTTTTTTATTACGCCACACTACAACATTAATAAGATACATCGTGCAATTGAAATAAAGCTACGTTTAAGTATTAAAAAAAACATACATTAAACTATAAAATTAAGATACCAACGATTGTGAAATTTAAAATACTACCCCGGATATCTACTGAGTCCAGCGTGGATATTTTCCTTTTCCATCACCAGCTTCTTCTGCTGCCTTTGCCTCACGAGCCCTTTTTTTCTTTCTCTGTCTCTCCGCCTCACGAGCCTCCTTTCGCTGTCGTTCCTGCTCCTCCATGCGACGAGCCTCTTCTCTATTTTTCTTCCCTATTTCCTGAAAAATACGGCGTTGCTCCGCTTAGTATTCTCTTAACTCCCTTTCTTGCTCTGCTTTCTCTTCAGCTTCCGCCTTCTCACATCGTTCTTCCGCAAATAAACTACCCCATGCACGGCGACTCCTTTCACGAATCTCAGTCACTGCCCAAGCTGGCTTCTCCGTGTCGATCCAATGATAGTACATGCACAGAGGTGGAGGAGACTACAAACAAAACAAGAATGTTAATAAAGAAACAACCAAAAAAACAACAATATACTTATTCGTGATGGTTAAATCATACCGGAGGCTTGTCATACTCTGAAGAAGGTACGGGTGGATCCTCCTCATAATTGGCGCACATGAAAAACTTCATGCCCAACCAATCTGAGAAATCCGTCACCTCCTTCACCTTGCAAAGATCGCCACACCAACATCGCAAGACTGCCACACCCGGAGGCAAACTTTCATTCTTCATTTTCCTAGGCCTAATGCTTTGATCCGAGCAAGGCAAACTCATACCGACTGAAAATAATATGTTACACACTTTGCGCAGTGGCTATTTCGAGGATGGATGGATGAGGATGACGAGATACTCGGTGTCTCCTTTTATAGGCTCAGACGACAACTGATGGGGACAAAATAGGCATTACCAAAATTTTCGCCAGGAAACACGCGTGATACTAAACAGTGCTGATTGATTGATGCCGTCATGTCGTCTGCTAAAGCAAAAGCATAACTGAGTGACTGATGCGGTCGCGTCCGCTAAAGCAAAAGCATAACTGAGTGACTGATGCGGCCGCGTCCGCTAAAGCAAAAGCATAACTGAGTGACTGATGCGGTCGCGTCTGCGTCCGGTAAAGCAAAAGCATAACTGAGTGACTGATGCGGTCACGTCCGCGTCCGGTAAAGCAAAAGCATAACTGAGTGACTGATGCGGTCGCGTCCGCGTCCGGTAAAGCAAAATGCGTGATTCCCGCTCGAGCAGCAGCCATCGCTGAGTGTCGGCAGAAGGCGTCCAAATTTAGGCGGGCGGGAATCAGCGATATAGAAATCAGCGCCGCGTGGAAAGAAGCGAACTCGAAATCAGAGCCGCGTGGAAAGAAGCGCACTGCACTTATTCAGCGCGGCCGCCTCCCGCCGTGGCGGCCTGGCCCGCAGTCGCGTCACATGCGGTCGGGCAGCCGGGGACAACAACAGTGCCGGCCGCCTCGCTCGGTGGCGGCAGGGCCCGCCTGCCCTGCCCCGTCCGTCCCGGCGGGCGGAAACCGTTCTGGGCAAGGGGCCGCCTCCCCTGGTGGCGGCAGGGTCCGCCGCCTCCTGCCGTGGCGGCAGGTGGCCACGTGTCGCCTGCCGCGCCTGCCGCCACTGGTTAGGGGGTCCTTTTTACCAAATTGATTCGGAAGGGGTCTCTTTTAGCAATTCTATTCGGGAGGGGTCCTTTTGGACAAAAAATCCCGGTGGCCGCTCCGGCCTCCCTGCGCCGTGCCACCCTGGCCACAGGTGAACACGCCGGGCTGCCCCGTCCTCTGTGTATCGATCGCCACGCCGCGTCACCGGGCCTGCTCTAGCGTGAAGAACTCCCTAACGCTGCCTACGCATCCTCTCAACTGGTGCTTCGACGGCCGCAGCTACTTCCTGTTCGTTCACAGCAGAGACGAGGGATATGCAGACAAGCTGTTTGTGGTTATGCCTAGGTTGCTTTAGCTGCTGGCTTTTATTTTTCTTACTGTTTTTGCCATCTATGTGCTGCTGTTGCAGTGGGCTGAGCACCTTGTAAAAGCTTTCAGTATAAGCCGAGCCTTGTACGTATTGTTTTACTTTTTTTTTTAGATCAACAGGGAGGAGCTCCCCGGCTCCATTACTTAGAAAGAAGCCCGCAACAGGTCTGATACATGTGTGCAAATTACAAGGAAGATCGAAGAAGGAAAGCAGCAGCTAACAGAAAAGCTAAAAACAGCCAAGACCACAGAATGACAGCAATGGCACACTCAGTACAGACCATCAACAGGACAACCGCAGCACACCTCCACTACTTCCTCCGTCCGGGTTTATTAGGCCTCTTAGCATAACAAGCATGTCCCTTTTTATAAGGCCTCGCTTTGGAAATGTGCATGCATGCAACCATTTTATTGGTTGCATTGAAAGTCATTGTTGTTGGTGCTAAGGCTGGGAAATTAATACACTGCATGCGTAGTTTTTCATTGGCTGCATGTATGTGAGAGAGTGCATTGGGAGTGAAATGAAAGAATTAATGTGAGCAAACTATTATGTGCCTTGGTCTAAGAGAAGTTGTTTTTAGGCCTAATAAATCCGGACGAAGGGAGTACTACTTTAAATCACGCTAGGAGAGCTCTACGAGATCCCGGGCTCTACCCCACAGCGATCCCACCTCCTGGCAGCCTGAGCGGCCGGGGACACAGTTTCCTTGAAAGCATCTACCCCATCTTAGAAATTACAAACACAATCCAGAAATGGACAACTTATTGAAATGTGCTGCTGCTTTAATACAAGAAGGAACTGATGCCTAGGTAGGATAGGATCGGATGCCACAGCTAGCTGTCCAGTCTGAAGCAGCAGTTCGTTACAGCACTTGAATCTTTCTCTCGGCTAATTTGCTTGCTGGAACTAAATCGCAACCATTAAACTTCAGACTTGTAATTTAGTTAACAGTAGGAAGAAGAACTGTTGTAGTACTGTTCTTCCAAGGCGGTCGTATCATAACCTGTCAGCCCATGAGCGGTGGGAATGGGATCACAAGTCGCGTACACTTACAAGGAGCAGCAAGAGGATGAGGAAGTGGGTGGATCCAAAAAATGGCAGCGGATACAGGAGTGGAGACGCCATGAGGCAGCGGAGGAGGCCGCCGTGGAGGCTGCGGCAGAGGGGTCCGAAAACAGAGAAGGCGACCAATGCTCAGTTTCAGATTAAATAAACGTATTTCGGTCCATAGCCTCCTGCACGATGATACGAAATGAATCAGCACCGAAAACCTGAACCATCCACCATGTAAATACGTAATGTAACTTCTTCAAAACGCGTAATGAATCACCACTATTGGAAGTAATCAGCTACCTTGAAATTGTTGATTATGCACAGCCGCTCAGCTCTCAGTCGAGACATCCAGACTGATTGTTACCGCCATTGTTTCGATGGAACAACCGAGCTTTGAATACCAACTTCTGAATTTACTGTTGGTTGTAATTGTTCTGCAGAGTCCAAGTAACGAGTGTAAGACTTTTTTTTTTTTTGATAAACTAGGGAGCAGAAATTACCACGGATATACTTGCTCAGCAATTTCTTTGAGCCGTTGTGTAATGCCCCGGATGTAATACTTTCCCTTTTGGGGCTTATAATAAATCTCCGGCTTCATCTATTTCCATTTCGGGTTCTTTGTCTTTCGGGCTTTCGTCGTTTTGTTGTGTGAGTGTGTGGCATTCATTCATATCATGTAGACATGTGCTTTGCATTCTGTTTGTGTTGTGGGTTGCTTCCGGTTCGTGGCGTTTCTTCCCGTTGTCCGTTTCGTGTTCCGGAGCTTCCTCACGTGTCCGTGACGTCCCGTAGGCCCTCTTTGTTGTTCGGGCGTTTTTTCGTTACCGGTGTGCCGCGAGGTTGTGTTGTGTGTTGTTGTTTTGTTGTGTGCAACCTGCCTCTCAAATCTCGTCTCGTTTGGACTCCGTTGACTTTTCCCTCCGTTGTCCGTGTGGGTCCGAAGTGCCCTTACTTCGTGTCCCGGAAATACCCCTGTGGCTTTCTTTTGTCTCCGTCTGGTCCTTTTATTTTCATCCCCGCGATCGGATCCGTTGGATCCAGATCGGAGGGCTCCTAACACTCCCCTAGTCTCAAACCCTAGTCTAATTGCTATATATAGACCCCTAGTCTATGTTGGCATCCCCTTCTTCTTCCTCCCCTCTCCTTTTCTTTTTTTTTCCCTTCTTCTTTCAGATCCAAATCAGATCCACTAAATCCTCCTGGATCCCGAGGGGATCCAGGGTTCCTTCGTTCAGTCGCGCCGACCGAGCCCTCGATTCCATCGCCGGGGTCAACGCTCGTCGAGCAGCTCTCCGCGCCAGCCGCTCGGATCGACCGCGCGACCCCCCTGGCCCATCGAGCGCCGTCCCCGTGGCAGGACCACATCGCTGGGTCTCCAGTCGGATCGGCCCAGGCGCTCGCTCCCGCCCCCTCCTTCGCTCGCCCGGCTGGGCCGGCCCGAGCGCGTCGTCGCCGCCGCGCGCTTCGCCCGATCGGGGCACCAGGCCGCCGACTCGCCAGCCCGCGCTCGCGTTCCCCGCACCAGGCCGTGGGCCGCCTCCCGCTCCGCCAGCCGGCCGCGCCGCCCGGCTGGGCCGCGCCGCGCCCCCGGGCCCATCCAGCCTCCCTCCGCGGCTGGGCCGCCCCGCCGCCGCGCTACTGTACCCCGTGGGCCGTGCCGCCGCCGATCCACTGTTCCAGATCCAGGCCCAGAGCCCGCCGCCGCACTGTTCATCCCCGGCCTGGTACTGTTCATCTGATCCAGAGGTTGACTTCTTCCCCACTAGCTCCTCAGATCTGTCATCTGAATATGCCTACTTTGACCATGCTTAACTTTTTACCTGTTGCTCCGTTTTGAGCGTGTGATATGTCCAGATGTTCGTGGAGTTGTCCTCTACGTTTTACCTGTTGTAGTCATGCATGTTAGAGATCATCTAGGGCCTTGTTTTGCTGTTGCAAGAGTGTATGATGATATAAACTGCTGCTATGTGTTATTTTTGTGCCACCTTTGACATGTGATATCTTTTAGCTCGTTTGTCCAAACGAAGCAAATGACATGTCCACGTGTTCGTCTTGACACGAACTACGTGTTGTGTGTGATAGGTTGCATGGTAGATGTATTGTTTCCTTGTTATCATCGTTGCAAGATGCCATGTTCAAATGTTGTGTTTTTACTTGTTATGAAATGCCATGTTGTTGAGCTCGTTGCAATCGGTGTGTTCACCACATTGATGCATGCTTGTGTGTTTCGGGATCACCGTCATATGTATTTTGATGAGGTGCTTACCCTTTGCCATGTTTAGTTTCGAGGTGTCTTAAACATGCTCTTTTTGATGCCATGATGATGTTGCTGTTTTAGGACTTAGTGAAATTTCACTAAGTCTGAAATCTGTAACGTTCCGATGCCATGTTCGTGTGATGTTGTAGGACAAAGCATGATAGTTTTGGGGTGGATTTTGATTGTTCCATGAAGTATATATTGTTGTCTTTCCATCCATGTCCTCACATGTCCATTTGAGGTGCTGTAGCATGTTTATCTTTTGCTCCAAACTTTCAATAAAATTCTGCTGCCAGAATTTTATTTCAAAGTTCAATATGTCCAAGGTCATTGCTAGTGATCCGTGACTCCGTTGGGGGTGCACTTTGGACCTAGTTGCTGTACATTATATCTAGTTTATGTTCAAGTCCTTTGCCATGCTTTTTGGGTGCTGTAGATTATTTATTTTGAGCTCCCAAGATGCTATGTTGCTGTAATTTGCAGTTTTCGCTCAAATCTTGTTTCGGGCATAACTTTTAGCCCGTAACTCCGATTTCAGCGATCTTTATATCAAACTTGGGTGATTTTCTGTGTAGATTAATAATATCAGGTTGTTATCTTGTTTTGAGGTGTTTTGCTTGAGTGATGTTTTCCGTGCTCCATGTGCATCTCTAGTGCATCCATCATGCATACATGTTTTTCGAGTGCGCATTGCATTGTGTTGATTTGGTGCTGGTGTGTTTGTCTTGTTTAGACCCGGAAGTTGAGCACGAGTTTTCCAACGAGGTTGAGCACGAGGTTTCCAACGAGTTTGAGCAAGAGGACCCTTCTTTCGATCCGAACTTCTTCTCTTCAGGCAAGATGACCGAACCCCGATAACATTACTATCTTTGTCTATTGCTAGTAGTCTCGATCTTTAGTTTTGCCTCGATGCCCATGTTCTTCTTGTCAGCCTCCTACTTGTAACCAAATGCCATGTTTAACCACCCTACCTATGCATACCGTTGCTTGGCTAAGTACGCTTCGCTCAGCCCTTCTTATAGCGTTGCTAGTTGCAGGTGAAGTGAAGATGCTTGCTCCATGTTGAAGTTTGGTTGGGTTATATCACACTATATAAATGCTTTAACTGAAATCACATATATATTGGCAAGGGTGGAAGGCTAAGCCTTTTGCTTGGTGTTTTGTTCCACTCATGCCGTTAGGATCCGTATAAGCCGGTTTTATGTTCCTTGATTATGCGTTCCTAACACGGTTGGGGTGTATGGGACCCCCTCGATAAACCGCTATGTGCTAAGTCTTTTCCAGCAAATCCCAACATTGGTACTATTTTGCCTAATAACAAACTAAACTTGCATAAGGGAGTAATTAACCCTCTTTCTTAATCAACAACCCCGGGCCAGTGCTCCACATGAGTGTTGGTCCGAAACGGGGAGTCTGCGGGGCCGCCTTGAGGCAACTCGAGGTATTTGGTATCCACCCGTAGAATCGCCCATCCGGACGTGTCCTGAGACCTAGATACGCGCGGCTACTATCAGGGTGACGACACGCCGGGAGGATTTGCTGGATTAGCCTTACCTTAGTTCGGTTTAACGTGAGCACGGGATTCCGAGGATACTCGGGTCTTCCCACTTTGGAGTTGCGACTCCGCGGATCGTGGGCTTGTAATGGGTCAAGTTGGAACACCCCTGCAGGGTTTGAACTTTCGAAAGCCGTGCCCGCGGTTATGTGGCAGATGGGAGCTTGTTAATTCCGGTTGTAGATAACTTGACACAATGATGCTATTACACTACCAGCGTGAGTTCCGTGACTGTCAATTTCCGAATAGGGATTCGGGAGTTGAACACGGAGGGGTTATGTTTGTGAGCTTGTAGCTAGGATCACTTAGTGATCACTTCTCGTTTTGCCTTCTCTTCTCGCTCTCTTTTGCGTAAGTTAGTGCTAGTTGCTGCTGCAGACTCTTTGTTGATCCTTCACCTCATTTCTTTCTTCAGCCTTTCCTCACCTAAAGGCTTTGATAGTTCTGTTACCCGGGAACGGGATTGCTGAGTCCTCTGTGGCTCACAGTTACTTCACACACCAGATGCAGGTCCAGCCGTGAGCTATCCAGGAGATGGCACCGAGCTGGATTGGGAGTACGACGAGGAGCGTAGTCGTTACTACGTGCGCTACCCGGACGATCAGTAGTGGAGACTCTTACTAGGATTCGATCCGCCTGTGGTTGTTTTATTTATCTGAGTTTGGTACTTTGACATTTGGATTTTGCCCTTAGAGGGTTGTAGTGATCTTATTGTATGATGTTTGAGACTTGTACTGTTATTCTGTGACGTGGCGATTGTAAGCCAACTATTTTTAGTTTACTTTCCCCCTTTTACATGAGTTGTGCAAAGATTACCAAACTTGAGATCATTCTAGGATGGGTTTATGCCTTTAAGTCGGGCCTCGACCCGTAGGAGGTATAACTCCATCCTGGGCATTACAAGTTGGTATCAGAGCCTTCTCCGACCTAGGAGCCCCCACTGTTTGATCGAACCGTTGACGGTTGAGTCTAGGCACACACTGAAAAAACTTTTGAGTCATATATTATATCGGAGAGTAGGATTCTTTGCTTCTCATCCCCTTTCTCTCTGGTGAGGACTCCTGACGTCTACTCTTGTCTCTCCTATCTTCAAAATTTGCACAAAATTTTTTTTAGGATTCCCGCGAGTATTCTGGGATTGTTTCGATGTTCTTGTGACAAGGATATTGTTCCTGATGCCTCCTGTTACCGAGGAGTTGAGCTTCGGGGTATCACTGTAACAAGCATATCGCGACAGTACTAAATACTTAAGACGGCCGACATCGAAAATCTCCCCTATACGGCCAGTGGCACGATAACCCCGACATCACCCAGTACTGGGGAGGTAGTTCGGGAGTATTGCCATAGCTTGTTATAGTGGATGCTTTTCGAAGGTCCGAGGTACACAGCTTCCGAGAAAGACTGGTTATGTGTTGAAGGATGGATACACCTGGATGTAGGTTAGAGTTGATTGCGCGGTGCTTCCCGTGTATCCCCAACACCTGATTGCATAACTGGAATCTTTCGGAAAGCTATAGGTGGGTTTTATCCAGTAGATCGTAGGCATTCTTCCAACGAATGCAGGTTAGTGAGTTCGGGGTTCGACATTGAGTGAAGAGGATATATGACCGAGGTTACTATCAGGAGTTGCATCTTAAAGGGTCCTTGGCTATGCTGATCCGGGGATTGCAAAACCTTTTCGTAACGCGTTCATATGCTTTCAGCACAAAGATGTTAGAACGAAACTCCTCTCTTGTGTTTGTTCCTTTCCGTACCTTGTTGTTTTATTATTTTATCCTTTTGATCTCTATGTGGCTTCTCGTGAAGACTGATGTTATCATTTAACTAAGAAATTCATTCGTTCCTCTTGTTCGGATGATTTCATTCGTTCTTATTGTTCGAATGATTATTGTGAAGACTTGTTGCAATTCATTCCATTGATTCAGCTTATTCCTTTTGTCAATCAATTGCTGATTCGTGGTCATCTCTTACAGGATGGCTCCGAAAAGGGTTCCGAATGCCAACCCAGAGGGTGAAGAGGTTCCAGAACGTCCTCCTTCACCTCCTCCTCCGCCTGAGGCTTGGAGAGCAATTATGCAGACTACTGCTCAGAACACTCAGTTGATGATGCAGATGATGCAGATGATGCAAGCTAATCAAGCTAATCAAGCTAATCAGGGCATTCCAATGAACCAAGGCAACTTCTTCCAGCAGCACCATGCTACCCTCAATCAGTTCCTGGCCAACAATCCTAAAGCTTTCAGTTACTGTGTCGACCCTCTTGATGCTGAGGATTGGCTGACCGATATCAAGAAGCATTTTGAGTGCAGTAACGTGAAAGAAGATGACTATGTGAAGTTTGCAGCCTTCCAACTGAAAGATCAGGCAGCCGACTGGTGGCAGCAGTACAAAGACTCAAGGCCGGGTCAAGTGATCTCGTGGGAGAACTTCTGCAGGGATTTCCGCTCGCATCACATTCCTACAAGTGTCATTGAGGGTATGCGTGAGCAATTCCGCAACCTCAAGCAGGGCTCCATGACAGTCTATCAGTATAATGTCAAGTTCCAAAACCTCGCTCGCTATGCAAAGCAAGACATACCTGACGCAAAGAGCAAAATCTATCAGTTCCGTGGAGGTCTCAAAGATGAACTTCAGCTTGCTCTCACTCTGTTCGAGCCAGACGAATTCGATAAGTTCTATAATATGGCTTTGAAACAAGAAGCAGCTCAGCTCAAGATGGAGGCTTCTAAGAAGAGAATTCGAGATGCTGTTCACTCTACCTCATCGTCTCAGTTGGCTGCGAAACAACAGAAATTCTGGCTTCCTCCTCCTCCAATGATTCGAGCTCCATACAACAACTCCAGCAACTTCAACAACTCCAACAACAAGAACTCTAGTGGCCGTGGTTTCTCCCACCCACCCAACCCAAGCAACCAGTCGAAGAAGCAGTTTCAGTCTCAAGGCTCTAAGTCCAGTGGCTCTCAGTTCCGTCCTCTCTCTGAAGTGGTGTGCAACAAGTGTGGCCAGAAGGGTCATTATGCCAACAGATGTCCGAATCCGAAGCGTCTTCCTCCTCCACCGCCTGTGAGTTCAGCTATTGTCAGGCATGATCCAAAGGCTGCCAGGGTCAATCTGATGAATGCAGCACAAGCAGAGGCTTCTTCTGATGTCATTCTGGGTAACCTTCCAGTGAACTCTTTTCCAGCTAAAGTGTTATTTGATTCGGGTGCATCATGCTCTTTCATGTCTCAACCTTTTGCATCCAAGCACAGTATTGCCACTTCAAATTTGCCTCAGAAGTTGCAAGTTGTTTCTCCGGGCAAGATTATGACTTCTAGTGTTTATGCTCCGGATGTTTCTATTCGCATGGGAGATTATCGTTTTCTGGCTAAACCGGTGATTCTTGGTCATTCTGATATCGACCTCATTCTCGGAATGGATTGGCTTTCTCAGCACGATGCTCACATTGATTGTGCTCAAAAGGAAGTCAAATTGACTCATTCTGATGAAGATGTGATTATCTTCGCCTCCAGGGATAATACTATTCGGCTTTTCTCTCTTAATGATAAGGGTGAAATTAATGCCATAGAGCAAATTCCAGTGGTGAATGAATATCAAGACGTCTTTCCAGAAGAGCTTCCAGGCATGCCTCCACACCGTCAGGTGGAGTTTGTCATTGAACTCGAGCCGGGCACCGAACCTGTTTGTCGGCGTCCTTACAAGCTCTCTTCAGATGAATTGAAGGAATTGAAGAGACAGTTGGATGAACAGGAGCGTATGGGTCTCATTAGACCGAGTACATCTCCGTGGGGCTGTGGTGTCTTATTTGTCAAGAAGAAAGATGGCACGGAGCGTCTCTGTGTTGACTACCGGCCACTGAACAAGAAGACGATTAAGAACAAGTATCCGCTCCCCAACATCAATGAACTCTTTGAGCAGCTCAAAGGAGCTAAAGTATTCTCTAAGCTTGACCTCCGAATGGGCTATCATCAAATTCGCATTCGCGAGGAAGACATTCCCAAGACGGCGTTCAGAACGAGCTACGGTTCATATGAGTATACCGTCATGTCCTTCGGCCTCGCCAATGCTCCTCCTACCTTCTCAAGGATGATGCATTACATCTTCAACCCCTATACAGGCGAGTTTGTGCTAGTGTATCTGGATGATATTTTGGTGTTTTCCAAGAATGAAGAAGATCATGAAAAGCACTTGCGTCTGGTTCTTGATCGACTCCGAGAGCACAAATTCTATGCAAAGTTCTCAAAGTGCGAGTTTTGGCTCGATAAGGTTCTCTACCTGGGCCACATTATCTCAGCTGACGGTATTGCGGTTAATCCCGAGAAAGTTGAAGCAATTGTCAACTGGGAAGCTCCTCAGAACGTCAAGCAGCTCCGCAGTTTTCTGGGTCTTGCCAGCTATTGCAGAAGGTTTGTGGAGAACTTCTCCAAGATTGCCAAGCCTCTTTCCAACCTCCTCCAGAAGAATGTCAAATACTTTTGGTCTCCCGATTGTGAAGTGGCTTTCAAAACCCTCAAAGAGAAGCTTGTATCAGCTCCAGTTCTGATTCCTCCAGATGAATCCAAGCCCTATGAAGTGTTCTGTGACGCTTCTCTTCAAGGCCTTGGTGGTGTGCTTATGCAAGAGAAGAGAATTGTGGCATACACTTCACGTCAGCTCAAGCCGGCTGAGAAGAACTATCCCACACATGATCTCGAGCTAGCAGCTGTGGTACATGCTCTGATTACGTGGAGACATCTGTTGTTGGGCAGAAAGGTCGACATCTTCACTGATCACAAGAGTTTGAAGTACATCTTCACACAGCCGCATCTGAACCTCCGCCAGACTCGTTGGGTCGAGATGATCCAAGAGTACAACCCCAGCATTGAGTACACTCCAGGCAAGGCGAATGTGATTGCAGATGCTTTGAGCAGAAAGGCATATTGCAACAGCCTTCTTATCAAGCCACACCAGCCTGAGCTTTGTGAAGCTTTCAGGAAGCTCAACCTTCAGGTTGTTCCGCAGGGTTTTCTTGCTAATCTCCAGATTGCTCCTACCTTGGAAGATCAAGTCCGTGAGGCCCAGCTCAGTGATACCATGGTGAAGAAGGTGAAACATGGGATTGCAAAGGGCACTCCAAAATACAAGTGCTTCCGTGTTGATGAGAGAGATACCTTATTCTTCGAGGACAGACTCGTTGTTCCCAAAGGTGATCTCAGGAAGCTCATAATGGAAGAAGCTCATGACTCTCTCCTTTTCCATTCATCCTGGCAGTTCCAAGATGTATCAAGACCTCAAGCAATCTTACTGGTGGACACGCATGAAAAGGGAAATTGCCCAATTCGTGAATGAATGTGATGTATGCAGAAGAGTGAAAGCAGAACATCAACGTCCAGCCGGTCTTCTCCAACCTCTTCCTATTCCTGAGTGGAAGTTCGACCATATTGAAATGGACTTCGTCACTGGTTTTCCTAAATCCAAGCGAGGCAATGATGCTATCTTTGTGGTGATTGACAAGCTTACCAAAGTTGCTCACTTTCTTCCAGTCAAAGAATCAATCAATGCAGCTCAACTTGCAGAGCTGTACACTTCCAGAATTGTGTCCCTACATGGCATTCCTCAAGTGATATCCTCAGACCGTGGCAGCTTGTTCACATCAAAGTTCTGGGACTCCTTTCAGTCCGCCATGGGCACGAAGATCAGGTTCAGCACTGCTTTTCACCCTCAGACTAGTGGTCAAGTCGAGCGTGTGAATCAGATCCTTGAAGATATGCTCAGAGCCTGTGTCATCTCCTTCGGCATGAAATGGGAGGACTGTCTTCCATTTGCAGAATTCTCTTACAACAACAGCTTCCAAGCAAGTGCAGGCAAAGCACCGTTTGAAATTCTCTATGGCAGAAAGTGCCGTACCCCTCTCAACTGGTCTGAAACAGGTGAACGCCAACTTCTTGGCAATGATTTGATCTCTGAAGCCGAAGAAATGTGCAAAGTCATACGTGAGAATCTCAAGGCCGCTCAGTCGCGTCAGAAGAGTTACTATGACGGAAAGCATCGTGATTTGGCATTCGACATCGGTGATCATGTCTATCTCCGAGTTTCTCCGATGAAAGGAACCCAGAGGTTCGGTATCAAAGGAAAGCTTGCTCCTAGATACGTCGGTCCTTTCAGAATTCTTGGCAAAAGAGGCGATCTAGCCTATCAGCTCGAGCTCCCTTCCAACTTTGCAAATGTTCATGATGTCTTTCATGTGTCTCAGCTTCGCAAATGCTTCAAGGCACCTGAGCGTATGATTCCGTTTGAGGAGATTGATCTTCAACAAGACCTTTCCTACCGAGAGCATCCAGTTGCAATTCTCGAAGAAACCGAACGCAAGACTCGCAACAAGACCATCAAGTTTCTGAAAGTCAAGTGGTCACATCACACAGACCGAGAAGCTACCTGGGAACGAGAAGATCATCTTCGTTCCGAGTACCCTTCCTTTTTCCAGTCCTAGATCTCGGGACGAGATCTTTTTGTAGTAGAGGAGAGTTTGTAATGCCCCGGATGTAATACTTTCCCTTTTGGGGCTTATAATAAATCTCCGGCTTCATCTATTTCCATTTCGGGTTCTTTGTCTTTCGGGCTTTCGTCGTTTTGTTGTGTGAGTGTGTGGCATTCATTCATATCATGTAGACATGTGCTTTGCATTCTGTTTGTGTTGTGGGTTGCTTCCGGTTCGTGGCGTTTCTTCCCGTTGTCCGTTTCGTGTTCCGGAGCTTCCTCACGTGTCCGTGACGTCCCGTAGGCCCTCTTTGTTGTTCGGGCGTTTTTCGTTACCGGTGTGCCGCGAGGTTGTGTTGTGTGTTGTTGTTTTGTTGTGTGCAACCTGCCTCTCAAATCTCGTCTCGTTTGGACTCCGTTGACTTTTCCCTCCGTTGTCCGTGTGGGTCCGAAGTGCCCTTACTTCGTGTCCCGGAAATACCCCTGTGGCTTTCTTTTGTCTCCGTCTGGTCCTTTTATTTTCATCCCCGCGATCGGATCCGTTGGATCCAGATCGGAGGGCTCCTAACACTCCCCTAGTCTCAAACCCTAGTCTAATTGCTATATATAGACCCCTAGTCTATGTTGGCATCCCCTTCTTCTTCCTCCCCTCTCCTTTTCTTTTTTTTTCCCTTCTTCTTTCAGATCCAAATCAGATCCACTAAATCCTCCTGGATCCCGAGGGGATCCAGGGTTCCTTCGTTCAGTCGCGCCGACCGAGCCCTCGATTCCATCGCCGGGGTCAACGCTCGTCGAGCAGCTCTCCGCGCCAGCCGCTCGGATCGACCGCGCGACCCCCCTGGCCCATCGAGCGCCGTCCCCGTGGCAGGACCACATCGCTGGGTCTCCAGTCGGATCGGCCCAGGCGCTCGCTCCCGCCCCCTCCTTCGCTCGCCCGGCTGGGCCGGCCCGAGCGCGTCGTCGCCGCCGCGCGCTTCGCCCGATCGGGGCACCAGGCCGCCGACTCGCCAGCCCGCGCTCGCGTTCCCCGCACCAGGCCGTGGGCCGCCTCCCGCTCCGCCAGCCGGCCGCGCCGCCCGGCTGGGCCGCGCCGCGCCCCCGGGCCCATCCAGCCTCCCTCCGCGGCTGGGCCGCCCCGCCGCCGCGCTACTGTACCCCGTGGGCCGTGCCGCCGCCGATCCACTGTTCCAGATCCAGGCCCAGAGCCCGCCGCCGCACTGTTCATCCCCGGCCTGGTACTGTTCATCTGATCCAGAGGTTGACTTCTTCCCCACTAGCTCCTCAGATCTGTCATCTGAATATGCCTACTTTGACCATGCTTAACTTTTTACCTGTTGCTCCGTTTTGAGCGTGTGATATGTCCAGATGTTCGTGGAGTTGTCCTCTACGTTTTACCTGTTGTAGTCATGCATGTTAGAGATCATCTAGGGCCTTGTTTTGCTGTTGCAAGAGTGTATGATGATATAAACTGCTGCTATGTGTTATTTTTGTGCCACCTTTGACATGTGATATCTTTTAGCTCGTTTGTCCAAACGAAGCAAATGACATGTCCACGTGTTCGTCTTGTCACGAACTACGTGTTGCTTGTGATAGGTTGCATGGTAGATGTTTTGTTTCCTTGTTATCATCATTGCAAGATGCCATGTTCAAATGTTGTGTTTTTACTTGTTTTGAAATGCCATGTTGTTGAGCTTGTTGCAATCGTTGTGTTTGCCTCAACGATGCATGCTTGTGTGTTTCGGGATCACCGTCATATGTATTTTGATGAGGTGCTTACCCTTTGCCATGTTTAGTTTTGAGGTGTCTTAAACATGCTCTTTTTGTTGCTATGATGTTGTTGCTGTTTTGGGACTTAGTGAAATTTCACTAAGTCTGAAATCTGTAACGTTCCGATGCCATGTTCGTGTGATGTTGTAGGACAAAGCATGATAGTTTTGGGGTGGATTTTGATTGATCCATGAAGTATATATTGTTGTCTTTCCATCCATGTCCTCACATGTCCATTTGAGTGGCTGTAGCATGTTTATCTTTTGCTCCAAACTTTCAATAAAATTCTGCTGCCAGAATTTTATTTCAAAGTTCAATATGTCCAAGATCATTGCTAGTGATCCGTGACTCCGTTGGGGGTGCACTTTGGACCTACTTGCTGTACATTATATCTAGTTTATGTTCAAGTCCTTTGCCATGCTTTTTGGGTGCTGTAGATTAATTATTTTGTGCTCCCAAGATGCTATGTTGCTGTAATGTGCAGTTTTCGCTCAAATCTTGTTTCGGGCATAACTTTTAGCCCGTAACTCCGATTTCAGCGAACCTTATATCAAACTTGGGTGATTTTCTGTGTAGATTAATAATATCAGGTTGTTATCTTGTTTTGAGATGTTTTGCTTGAGTGATGTTTTCCGTGCTCCATGTGCATCTCTAGTGCATCCATCATGCATACATGTTTTTCGAGTGCGCATTGCATTGTGTTGATTTGGTGCTGGTGTGTTTGTCTTGTTTAGACCCGGAAGTTGAGCACGAGTTTTCCAACGAGGTTGAGCACGAGGTTTCCAACGAGTTTGAGCAAGAGGACCCTTCTTTTGATCCGAACTTCTTCTCTTCAGGCAAGATGACCGAACCCCGATAACATTACTATCTTTGTCTATTGCTAGTAGTCTCGATCTTTAGTTTTGCCTCGATGCCCATGTTCTTCTTGTCAGCCTCCTACTTGTAACCAAATGCCATGTTTAACCACCCTACCTATGCATACCGTTGCTTGGCTAAGTACGCTTCGCTCAGCCCTTCTTATAGCGTTGCTAGTTGCAGGTGAAGTGAAGATGCTTGCTCCATGTTGAAGTTTGGTTGGGTTATATCACACTATATAAATGCTTTAACTGAAATCACATATATATTGGCAAGGGTGGAAGGCTAAGCCTTTTGCTTGGTGTTTTGTTCCACTCATGCCGTTAGGATCCGTATAAGCCGGTTTTATGTTCCTTGATTATGCGTTCCTAACACGGTTGGGGTGTATGGGACCCCCTCGATAAACCGCTATGTGCTAAGTCTTTTCCAGCAAATCCCAACATTGGTACTATTTTGCCTAATAACAAACTAAACTTGCATAAGGGAGTAATTAACCCTCTTTCTTAATCAACAACCCCGGGCCAGTGCTCCACATGAGTGTTGGTCCGAAACGGGGAGTCTGCGGGGCCGCCTTGAGGCAACTCGAGGTATTTGGTATCCACCCGTAGAATCGCCCATCCGGACGTGTCCTGAGACCTAGATACGCGCGGCTACTATCAGGGTGACGACACGCCGGGAGGATTTGCTGGATTAGCCTTACCTTAGTTCGGTTTAACGTGAGCACGGGATTCCGAGGATACTCGGGTCTTCCCACTTTGGAGTTGCGACTCCGCGGATCGTGGGCTTGTAATGGGTCAAGTTGGAACACCCCTGCAGGGTTTGAACTTTCGAAAGCCGTGCCCGCGGTTATGTGGCAGATGGGAGCTTGTTAATTCCGGTTGTAGATAACTTGACACAATGATGCTAATACACTACCAGCGTGTGTTCCGTGATTGTCAATTTCCGAATCGGGATTCGGGAGTTGAACACGGAGGGGTTATGCTTGTGAGCTTGTAGCTAGGATCACTTAGTGATCACTTCTCGCTTTGCCTTCTCTCCTCGCTCTCTCTTGCGTAAGTTAGTGCTAGTTGCTGCTGCAGACTCTTTGTTGATCCTTCACCTCATTTCTTTCTTCAGCCTTTCCTCACCTAAAGGCTTTGATAGTTCTGTTACCCGGGAACGGGATTGCTGAGTCCTCTGTGGCTCACAGTTACTTCACACACCAGATGCAGGTCCAGCCGTGAGCTATCCAGGAGATGGCACCGAGCTGGATTGGGAGTACGACGAGGAGCGTAGTCGTTACTACGTGCGCTACCCGGACGATCAGTAGTGGAGACTCTTACTAGGATTCGATCCGCCTGTGGTTGTCTATTTATCTGAGTTTGGTACTTTGCCATTTGGATTTTGCCCTTAGAGGGTTGTAGTGATCTTTGTATGATGTTTGAGACTTGTATTGTTATTCTGTGACGTGGCGATTGTAAGCCAACTATTTTAAGTTTACCATCCCTCTTTTACATGAGTTGTGCAAAGATTACCAAACTTGAGATCATTCTAGGATGGACTTATGCCTTTAAGTCGGGCCTCGACCCGTAGGAGGTATAACTCCATCCTGGGCATTACAAGTTGGTATTCAGAGCCTTCTCCGACCTAGGAGCCCCCACTGTTTGATCGAACCGTTGACGGTTGAGTCTAGGCACACACTGAAAACTTTTTGAGTCCTATATTATATCGGAGAGTAGGATTTCTTGCTTCTCATCCCCTTTCTCTCTGGTGAGGACTCCTGACGTCTACTCTTGTCTCTCCTATCTTCAAAATTTGCACAAATTTTTTTTTAGGAATCCCGCGAGTATTCTGGGATTGTTTCGATGTTCTTGTGACAAGGATATTGTTCCCGATGCCTCCTGTTACCGAGGAGTTGAGCTTCGGGGTATCATTGTAACAAGCATATCGCGATAGTACTAAATACTTAAGACGGCCGACATCGAAAATCTCCCCTATACGGCCAGTGGCAAGATAACCCCGACATCACCCAGTACTGGGGAGGTAGTTCGGGAGTATTGCCATAGCTTGTTATAGTGGATGCTTTTCGAAGGTCCGAGGTACACAGTTTCCGAGAAAGACTGGTTATGTGTTGAAGGATGGATACACCTGGATGTAGGTTAGAGTTGATTGCGCGGTGCTTCCCGTGTATCCCCAACACCTGATTGCATAACTGGAATCTTTCGGAAAACTATAGGTGGGTTTTATCCAGTAGATCGTAGGCATTCTTCCAACGAATGCAGGTTAGTGAGTTCGGGGTTCGACATTGAGTGAAGGGGTTATATGACCGATGTTACTATCAGGAGTTGCATCTTAAAGGGTCCTTGGCTATGTTGATCCGGGGATTGCAAAACCTTTTCGTAACGCGTTCATATGCTTTCAGCACAAAGATGTTAGAACGAAACTCCTCTCTTGTGTTTGTTCCTTTCCGTACCTTGTTGTTTACTTATTTTATCCTTTTGATCCCTATGTGGCTTCTCGTGAAGACTGATGTTATCAATTAACTGAGAAAATTCATTCGTTCCTCTTGTTCGGATGATTTCATTCGTTCTATTGTTTGAATGATTATTGTGAAGACTTGTTGCAATTCATTCCATTGATTCAGCTTATTCCTTTTGTCAATCAATTGCTGATTCGTGGTCATCTCTTACAGGATGGCTCCGAAAAGGGTTCCGAATGCTAACCCAGAGGTGGAAGAGGTCCCAGAGCATCCTCCTTCACCTCCTCCTCCGCCTGAGGCTTGGAGAGCAATTATGCAGACTACAGCTCAGAACACTCAGTTGATGATGCAGATGATGTAGCAAATGCAAGCTATGCAAGCTAATCAAGCTAATCAGGGTGTTCCAATGAACCAAGGCAACTTCTTCCAGCAGCACCATGCTACCCTCAACCAGTTCTTGGCCAACAATCCTAAAGCTTTCAGTTACTGTGTCGACCCTCTTGATGCTGAAGATTGGCTAACCGATATCAAGAAGCATTTTGAGTGCAGTAACGTGAAAGAAGATGACTATGTGAAGTTTGCAGCCTTCCAACTGAAAGATCAAGCAGCTGACTGGTGGCAGCAGTACAAAGACTCAAGGCCGGGTCAAGTGATCTCTTGGGAGAATTTCTGCAAGGATTTCCGCTCGCATCACATTCCTACAAGTGTTATCGAGGGTATGCGTGAGCAATTCCGCAACCTCAAGCAGGGCTCCATGTCAGTCTATCAGTATAATGTCAAGTTCCAAAACCTCGCTCGCTATGCAAAGCAAGACATTCCTGATGCAAAGAGTAAAATCTATCAGTTCCGTGGAGGTCTCAAAGATGAACTTCAGCTTGCTCTCACTTTGTTCGAGCCAGACGAATTCGATAAGTTCTATAACATGGCTTTGAAACAAGAAGCAGCTCAGCTTAAGATGGAGGCTTCTAAGAAGAGGATTCCGAGGACCCTTCTTACGATCCGAACGACTTCTCTTCAGGCAAGATGACCGAACCCCGATAACATTACTATCTTTGCCTATTGCTAGTAGTCTCGATCTATAGTTTTGCCTCGATGCCCATGTTCTTCTTGTCAGCCTCCTACTTGTAACCAATTGCCATGTTTAACCAACCCTACCTATGCAAACCGTTGCTTGGCTAAGTACGCTTCGCTCAGCCCTTCTTATAGCGTTGCTAGTTGCAGGTGAAGTGAAGATGCTTGCTCCATGTTGAAGTTTGGTTGGGTTATATCACACTATATAAATGTTTTAATTGAAATCACCTATATATTGGCAAGGGTGGAAGGCTAAGCCTTTTGCTTGGTGTTTTGTTCCACTCATGCCGTTAGGATCCGTATAAGCCGGTTTTATGTTCCTTGATTATGCGTTCCTAACACGGTTGGGGTGTATGGGACCCCCTCGATAAACCGCTATGTGCTAAGTCTTTTCCAGCAAATCCCAACATTGGTACTATTTGCCTAATAACAAACTAAACTTGCATAAGGGAGTAATTAACCCTCTTTCTTAATCAACAACCCCGGGCCAGTGCTCCACATGAGTGTTGGTCCGAAACGGGGAGTCTGCGGGGCCGCCTTGAGGCAACTCGAGGTATTTGGTATCCACCCGTAGAATCGCCCATCCGGACGTGTCCTGAGACCTAGATACGCGCGGCTACTATCAGGGTGACGACACGCCGGGAGGATTTGCTGGATTAGCCTTACCTTAGTTCGGTTTAACGTGAGCACGGGATTCCAAGGATACTCGGGTCTTCCCACTTTGGAGTTGCGACTCCGCGGATCGTGGGCTTGTAATGGGTCAAGTTGGAACACCCCTGCAGGGTTTGAACTTTCGAAAGCCGTGCCCGCGGTTATGTGGCAGATGGGAGCTTGTTAATTCCGGTTGTAGATAACTTGACACAATGACACTAATACACTACCAGCGTGAGTTCCGTGACTGTCAATTTCCGAATAGGGATTCGGGAGTTGAACACGGAGGGGTTATGTTTGTGAGCTTGTAGCTAGGATCACTTAGTGATCACTTCTCGTTTTGCCTTCTCTTCTCGCTCTCTCTTGCGTAAGTTAGTGCTAGTTGCTGCTGCAGACTCTTTGTTGATCCTTCACCTCATTTCTTTCTTCAGCCTTTCCTCACCTAAAGGCTTTGATAGTTCTGTTACCCGGGAACGGGATTGCTGAGTCCTCTGTGGCTCACAGTTACTTCACACACCAGATGCAGGTCCAGCCGTGAGCTATCCAGGAGATGGCACCGAGCTGGATTGGGAGTACGACGAGGAGCGTAGTCGTTACTACGTGCGCTACCCGGACGATCAGTAGTGGAGACTCTTACTAGGATTCGATCCGCCTGTGGTTGTTTTATTTATCTGAGTTTGGTACTTTGACATTTGGATTTTGCCCTTAGAGGGTTGTAGTGATCTTATTGTATGATGTTTGAGACTTGTACTGTTATTCTGTGACGTGGCGATTGTAAGCCAACTATTTTTAGTTTACTTTCCCCCTTTTACATGAGTTGTGCAAAGATTACCAAACTTGAGATCATTCTAGGATGGGTTTATGCCTTTAAGTCGGGCCTCGACCCGTAGGAGGTATAACTCCATCCTGGGCATTACACGTTGGTCAACAGGTGAACCTGCTTTTAGAGAAAAGGCCTACGCCTGACTTTATAAACGAAGCCAGAAGGCAGAATCACAAAGCAACAGTATCAAGGACGAAACAATTAACAACAAGAACACCCAAATGCGGGCACGCACAGGTGAACCTGCTAAATATGAACTGAGACTCTAAAGCTTGAGAGTGAGTTTAATCGGCAGTCCGGGGTATCATCGAGCATGGCCTATCTGAACAAATAATCAACCTGTTCTAATGTTGCACCAAACCTGTTTTAAATAGCATTGAGGTATACTCGGAAAACGGCTAGGCAAACGCTCTTGCTTTGAACCAACAAAGTGGAGCAAAGAAAGGTGTGTTGCCTACACCATATACAGTACTTTCTCCATTCCATTATATTAGGTGTATTTGTTTTTTTCAAAAATTAAACGTGTGCATGTTTGACCAATTTCTTTGAAAAATACATCAATATCTACATCGTCTAATCCATCATGAAAAGTAGTTTCATATTTTGTCAATTAGGTATTGCACATGTTGATATTTTGTTCTATAATCTTGGTTAAACATTTAAATGGTTGACTTACGCGAAAATTGATACAACTTATATTCCGGAACGGAGAGTAAGTCACAAGCACTCGTATCATCCAAAACTAAGAGAGATGAGTATACCGGAAGATTAAATGCTCTTCCACCCAAATCGTTAGTCTTGTGAAACACAAGACGTGGCAGTCGCTGGGAAGCCAATACATGTACCAGGGAGCAGTGTACCAGTGAGCAGCAGTGCAAAACTTTTGGCTCAATTCTGAATAATTACTGCCCGGAGAATAACAATCGCAAGAGAACTCGTTTCTTCCCCAGGAATTATCCGAGAATTATCAGAATCGCTTGTGTATTTGAGAATCGTGGAAACTTGACAATTCTGGCAATTCTAGCCAGGCCCTCGAAAGAAAACTGTTCGGTTTGAACTACTACCCTATTAGGGACTCAAATTACGGCCAATATGCCACTGGGCTAGCCCGACCGAGCGAGGCAAAGGTACCGGCCCGCCCTCCCATCGTCCACACCGCACTCCCATCGTCCCAGCCACCTCGAGCTAGGGTTTAGCGCGCCGTCAGCCAGCTCCCGTCCCTGGCATCATCAGATCCGTCGATAGGAGGCCACTATGACGCTGCCCCTTTCCCCCGCCTCCAGCCGGCCACGCCGCCCCGTCCAAGTCGCCCCCTGCAGCAGCAAGACGCGCCGGCGGGAGGCCCCTACAACACCGCCCCAGGCCGGCCGTCCGTTCTCCTCGACTCCGCCCTGCCCGACCGCCCCTTTTCTGCACCTCCAGCCGGCCACGCCGCCCCGTCCCAGCTGCGCCCAACTGGACACGCCGCCATTGCCTCTCTTAATTGCTATATATTGTATGCCGCTCTTGATTGCTACTGTATGCCATCTGTTAATTTGTACTCCCAAACATGTGATTGATGGCATGTACTGGATGGTGCAAACATGTGATTAGCAAAAATAATCTAAGGGCATTACAGACATTTCAATAGACAGCTCATACAACAATCACATGCTAGAATTACAGAAAAGAACTGGACAAACAATTCTATGGGCAGACGATTCTGTGGGAAGTTTCCAGAATCGTAATTCTTCAGAATTATAGGGCAAAAAGAATTGGCCCCTGACCTTTTTCTCAGGTTCTTGCTTGCTAGCTGGAACAGAACCGCAATTGCTAAACTCTATAAGTTAATAGTAAGGAAGAGTTGATGCACTAGATAAGCCGGCTGTCACGTGCACAATGACTAATTAAGTCATGTACACTAACGATGAAGGAGAAGAGAGAAGGAGGAGGATGAAGATGTAGTGGCACCATCATTTGTGCACTTGAATAACACCCAACCGGGATGTTGCGGTGTGGTAGCCACTCGGCGCACCACCAGCCCGCGGCAGTCGTCACACTGTATGGACGACAACGGCGAGCCAACGAGCTGCTGGGCCAGCGCTGAGCCTGGGCAAAGTGCGGGCGTTCCTTTTCCGGCGAGCCTCCGACGGAAGAGATTTGAGTGGCTAGAGGAGGAGTCGGTACCTGCATGTGGCCCGGAGGCGTTGCCGGAGCTTTGCGGTCCGCTTCCTGGCCAATCCATGTTGAGGCGCAGCCGCCGCCAGCTTAAAACACCAAATCCGCCCGCAGCCACAGATCCACCATTTCTTCGCCGGCGATGTGCCAGAGAGGCACAAATCGGCGTGGTAGAGGACAGCCGCGGAGTCTACGGAGTGCTGGCGACGGTGGGGGTACGCGGGGCGGCGTTGGCGCAGATGTTTTTCGCGGGGACCTCCTATATGGCACGTAGCACGCCGGGGAACAACAGCGCACACAGCGCACACACCCCTTGTGGGCTGGCCCATGTGCGTGTCCGGAAGCACCTTGTTGTTTTTTTTCGCTTTTTTTTGTTCTCGCTTTTTGTTTTAAAAATAATTCAGGATTTCAGAAAAAGCTACAAATGTGATATTTTCGTGAACCCAATGTTTTTTCGTGATTTAAAAAATGTTTGCCAAATGGAAAATACTCACGGACTTGAAAAAATGTTCACCGAATTCAAAAAATGTTTCTGATTTCAAAAAATGATTTTTATTATTATAATGTACATTTTTTAGTTTGGTGAACAAATTTTTATGAGATTTTTGTAATAATGATGAACATTTTTTTTATTTCATGAACAACTTTAGAAATTAATTTAAAAAAATTGTAGTCAAGAATTTTTCTTTTTTCAAAAAATGGAAGAAATTTTTTGAGTTTGATGACTATTTTTTGAAATGGATGAAAAAATAATAATTTAATAAACATTTTTTATGTCGGTGATCAAAATTTTAATTCTAGTGATTTTTTTAAATCTGAGGAACAAAAAAGGTGAATTCGCTGAACATTTTTTGAACTGTTGATTTTTTACATTGATGAACATTTTTTGAATTCGATGAACAAAAGAGTGTTCAAATTTTAAAAGAAAACTCATAAAAAAGTGAAAAGATATAGATCAAAAAATAGAAAAAAATAAAAAAGAAAAGAAAAGGAAAGTAAAATAATAATAAAAACCGAAAAATAAAAAAGAAAGAACTGTGGTATCTTGCTAACCTACGCGCCATATAAGATCTGCCAGGAGTCCGGTTATAACGGATCGGTTAGAGATGTCCTTAGCTGCTGTTAGACCGCTATATGTGCGCTATCGGCCTGCGTGCACAACAGCCCATCGTGGCCCCAAGTTGTTTTTCTGTCGTCGGCCATACAGACAGTATCGGGCCCCCTTAAAATAAAAAGTTAATCGATTGGAGAACCAGATCTGTCGATTAGTTAGCGAACCCTACCTCTCAGCGCCGCCGCTAGGGCACCTAACGTTGCCGTTGCCACTGCCGTCGGTCGCCGTTGGTCAGAGAGGCATCAGACCAATGCTAGCCGCTCCGGGCTCCCTCAGCGACCCTGGTGTATCATCGCGTCGAACGATGTCGAACGCGCCGTTGAATCGTCGATCGCTGTAAGTATTTTATAAGATGGTCATCTTTGACGAATCGACAGATTTCCACAAACCAATTTTGTTTAACTAGCAAAAGAGCCCGTGCGTTGCAACGGGATAGAAAAAAACACACGTTCTTAACCCAATAACCACGACTCGAGACCCTGGTAGGTAGATGTTCTTTATTTTAAAATGGCATCACATTTGTGTTCCCGATGGTGGTCTCAAACGTATTTGAATATGGTCAGTCCTAAGGCGTCTCTCTCTCACACACACGTACGCGCGCTCGCACGCACACAATCGCTCAGAATAAGATGAGAAAAATGTTATTTTTTTCCGTGAGGTTTTTCAGAGTTGTGCGTGCGTGGATTTCATATATAAGATGTTAAAATCGGAGTTACGGTTTAAAAGATAAGGATATTTTTGTTTTAGATAAACTGCAGATTAATTAACCAAAACGTTAGGGGTTTTTCTGTTAAAACAAAAAAAAACGATTCGGCTGACTTAAGTATGGATGGCGGGTTGATTACATGAAACCTGAGGGGGTTTTATGCGAAAATGCCAAAAAACGGTTCGGTATGACTTAAACGTGTAGTGCGGGTTAATTTATAGAAAACAGAGGGGCTTTTCTGCAAAGTGACATGACGGACGGGCTGAAACCCAACTTTCTTTATTATTAGGTAAAGATTAGCATACTTATTACGTGTGAAACAGTATAATAGTTTACTAACTTGATTTGTTTTTCTTTGATTTTTAGTATGCCTCAAATATAAGGAGGAAAACAACCATGTCCTGAAAACTCTATTTACAAGTCGATTTCTTCCAGTTCCAACTTCCAACACTCTTAGTGTTGATACCATATTGTCCCTTATAATATACTGTGACACTTTAAGAGGGCTATTGTTATGTGCATCACTGTCTTTTTTGTCAAACATCTAGAGATTCGAAACCTGCCTTTAAAAAAAAAAGAGTGTTGTGATCATTGTCTTTCTTGCCCCACTCATGTCTGGTCGGGGCAACAAAGTTCTGAATTACAACTACCATACTCATAGTTGGTTGTCCAAGTAATGAATGTAGAGTCAGAAAATGAACAATGGTTAGAGAATGCATTGACATATAGTTCATTACATCGAGTTGGTCGGAAATGAGCCTGTCAAGTAGAAACTGAAACTTTGATGTCACAGCTAGCTCTTGAAGCATCAATACAACACTTACCTTTTTCCAGTATTATACAAAACATAAGTGTTTTAGTATTCAAATATTCAGAGAACGTAGACGAGACATAGTTGCATAGTTGCCAGAAATCCGGGTCGATCGGGTCGAGGAACGGGGTCGCGGGACGAGGATCGCGGTGGCTGAAATCGAGGGTCGAAGAGGGATACTCTTCTTCGGGACGCTATATTGGGTAGCGGAACGTCACCCGGCTAAAGCTGGGTCGAAAAATCCGGGTCGAAAAATGCTGATCCCATCGTTCCCTCCCTTAAAGATTAGGATCTGCCGTGATACATTCCTCTTTCACATTAATGAATTGTCATCATAATTAGGGGCCATAACTCAGCTGACGGCTGACACGGCGTGATTTTCTCAACCACAATTTTTCTTTCACACGAGGCCTTCTGCGCACTATCCCAATTACCTCTACTGTCTTCGTCCTCTCCCAATTCCTAGTCCGCCAAGCTTCCAGCTGCCCAGCACTATCCGTTTTCCAGCGTCGTATTCTCAAGTGGGTTGCCGATCTTGTTCGGTGTATGGCAGGGGCGGGACAGGGGCGGCCGAATACTGCATCGGATAGCTCCACGGCCGGCCGCCGGCAGGCAAGTGACGGATCGCCCTGCTGCCCTGGTAAGGATCAATTCCTCGTACACTTTTTTGAATACGGATCTGAATCAGAACCGCGACCCGTCCAGCGACCCAGCTCGACCCTACCTCCTCCCCGACCCTCGATCCGGCTCGATCGACCCCGGGTGAGGGATCGCATCATCGACCCGCGAACCAGGCTACTATAATCTTGCCACCAAAAATGCGGCAAAGAAGGTGTGTAGCTTACACCTTATGTATTAAAACCACTCTTATCATCCTTGGTGTACTGGTAGCAAGTTATTCTGGATATCACAATTGAACACTCACATATGCTCACCGTCGTCGGATCAGCACAATGTCACCATCGCCGCTCGGGTAATCAACAGTTTCTAAGTAAGTACCTTTGCCACCTCATTGTTCCATATCCGAAGCCTGGTAATTAACTGCCACATGCATTCTTGTAGCTACAATTTTCTTGCGTGGATGTGAAACCGAGAAGGCGATAAAAGCCCTCGTGAAAGCAACCCGGAAGATACTCTCCGACGTGAAGCACATGCCGTGGTACAAGGCCATATTGCAGTCTTGGGAGCTCAATTACAAGGGGCTTAAAATGCCAGACCAATTTGGATAGAGAAGAGTACGTGTCGGTGGTAAATGACAACATTGCTTCATTCGGACACATGTTTAATCAACGATAGTCATTAGACATAGGCTCGAAGTACCTATCCCATAAACCACACACATGGCCTAGTTCACAATGCACTAAGATTATTGCGAAGAGCCTCCTGAGCAAACTGCTCTACCTCAACGAGACAATCGCCGAGCGTGTTATCTGCCTCGATGAGTCCCAGCCTCTCGAAATCTTGCACATAGCCTCCCGTCCATAGTGAGCTGGTCCTCGAAGGATGTCTTGCCCGGAACATGGTTTAGCAACACACGAAGATAGTATTGCTCTCCCTCGGTAGGATTGGCAGACACGATTCGACCTATTTGATAACACTCCAGCCGTGACTCCCAATACTTCGCTCACTTCTGCCATAAGAAGCTTCCAGGAAAATCCTTGTACAATATATGCCTAGCCAACAGGTGGACCTGGTTAGCCTTTAAATACTCCGTCAACATGGATTTGGAAGCATTCTCATAGGCAATGACATCGGTCAAGTCAGCTTGCTCATTGAATGCCATCCTGTGCATATTCGCGGGATGAAGAGGCAACTATAAGACAGACAGGGAGTTGATGTATCTTTTAATCTCATGAATGTTAACATTGGCGTCGGGCTGGTCGATGATGAAAGAAGCTCTCTCACGTCCCTTTTATATGTACTTGTAAATGTATTTGACGACATTTATGCTGGAGCACTCCTCAAGGTTGAAGTGTCAATTGAACATCCACAGAAGGTAGGGGTTATAAGGCACAACCAAATCGGTTGTCCAACATTTTACCTCAGACCTTAGCCCGCTGACCATCGTGTCTGCGTCGATAAACTGGGTATGAGTCCTTGCCATGTGCCGTGTTTTCACTGAACGACCGTCGGTATCTACACTTACACTCCTTTTGTTGTATGCGCACATTTTTGGGGTTGAGAGCACCACATGGTGTGTGCATCATATGTTTGACCAACAAGGTGTAGAGTTCCGGATACTTTTGCTTTTCTGGGACCTCGGCGGAAATGATTCGGTCGTGCTACTATGGAATGATGAGCTTATATGTCGAATTCATGATCAACAGAAAGTGTGCGTGGGGGAGGCCCCTCTTTTGGAACTCGACTACATATACATACGCGACAACAATACCTAGGATCTGCTTCTTGAACAACATCTCTTGCATAGGCTGTAGCTTGCCATGGAACACGCGAGCCACATGCTCAGGTCAGTCTCGCTCTATCTGACCAGGAAACAACTTATTCAATATCTCTTCCCACTTAGGGTTGTAGATGTCAGGCTTCCAGTGTGTATGGACAATTAACATGGCATCCATATGCCTCCGCTTCTTGTGTGGTTGCCACTTAGGTATGTTCCAGGGAGCACTATCCTTACTCCAACAACGCTTGCTCGTGTCTCCCCAGATGTGATCCCATCAACTCCTTTATATAAGTTGGCACGGATCTTCGTCTGGTTCTTCATTTGCAATTTGATAGTATACCTGAACCAAACATGATCCTAATCTAATAACTTTTACACTTTTAGAGAAGATAAAGATCCATAAATGTTCATACCTAGAGGAACTCGCCATCTTGATGCTCCTTGCTTACACAAGGTACCCCTTGGGAATTTTTCCTCCAGTTCTGTCTAATTTTGCTCCAGCCATGTGATGGGTGAAGGGAGAGCAAGGAGGGGGAGGAGGGATTGCAGAGGAGGTTGACAAATATAGGTAGGCCATGCAGAGGATAACTGGGTAGCAGATCATGGTTTATTCTAGTTCTACCATATATTGCTGTATGGTGCAAATCTTTTTCCTTTTTCCATCAAATGCACACCTGTTAACAAATTAGAATATATGTCAAACATCAGAACTTACTAAAGAACTAAATTATTTTATTAAATAAATAAATAACTTATCACTGTTTGCATGCCAAGATTAGCTACCGCAATAAGAAATTCACGACATACACACTAACATATCTACTATTAAAGTGGTAACGGTGAAGTAACAATGGAAATTTGTGTCCACTTATTTTCTCACATAAAATTTTGGCCTTTCCTGTCACTTATTTGGTTGACATGCATTTTTTTTCCTGTGTAGCTCTTCTTGTATGCTTTAACAGTTTGTACTAATACTTTCAGGTGTAATTTCTGGGAGATCACAAGTTGGATTAATTCTCACAATTCTAGTTTCTCCATGTTTTCCCAATGCCAAAGGTAACCAATATTAATTCTGGATGCATGAAAACAGCTTGCGGTAGACATTATTTGTGAACCAACACTAACACATTTCTTTGATACGGAGTAACCCTTAGATAATTGACCACATGTACATGGCAAGTTTGGGCACTGTGTATAACTGAAAAAGAACGAGAGCTCTAGGTATGCTCTTGTTATTTCTCATCACATTCGATATCCAGTGTGGAGTTTATTGTAATTTTGGTTGTTGTCTGATAAGTAGAGGCATGCTTCACTGAATTTGCGACCACAATCTTCAATTGCCTTGCCCCAACAAAAAAAATCCTGGTAGCTGCAATGTATTTGTATTGTGCATCTTGGATTTGTTCCTCCGTGGCTGCAGTATCACACCTTTCTCCTTGCATGTAAAGATGATGTTAAGTTTTAAATGTGAAAACATCTTATTTTCTATAATAATATCATGTAATACAGATACTTAAAATTTACTATAATAAGTTCTTTGTCTTTCAATATGCCTTGTGACTAAGTTGTCAAAAGTTCGATGCTTCATAAATAAAACACACAGGCACATACCTAGTTTACATAAGATGTATGTATAACTTTATGTAGTCAAGAAGAAAATGCTACATTATCAAAATATTGTTACCATCTTGTACTTATGTAATATGTAGTCAAGACGGCACATTTTCACTAATTTTGGCTATTATGTTTAGAGAAAGTTCACTCTTCCTCCCCTCCCTCTTTGTCGGAAAATGTTGGTACTGTTTTGTGTTTCTCGAAAAATGTTGGTTTCGTCTTCTGCTTTGTGTAGTCAAGAAAAAAACACATTTTCACGTAATTTGGTTACTCTATTGAGGAACACATAAAATTAAATCAGCGCGTTATCAGAAACATCATGAGCATGAAAGACAAATTTGGATGACATGCAGACATGGGGTGAGAGGAAGATCGAGGAGAACTTGAAGATTAAAAGCAATGGAAGGTAAGTGCCTTATAACCATCACATTTTTAAGTTGAATATTCCCTAGCTGGTGTGTGATGATTTCTGATGAAATAAACCTCGTATTGTATAGCAGCGCGTGTATGGATAGAGTTATACGATACGAATTAGTATAGGATGCGAGGCACGACATGTCTGAAAACCTCACTTGCCAGTCTTTTGAGTACCATGTGAACCTGGCATGGTCCACCCAAAAATGCCTTATACGTACTCATGAAAAGTACGAAGTAGCTTATTAATGTCCTCAACTTTTGGTCGAGCAAGGGAGTAGTTTTTCCCTTCCTTGCATAAGAGCATCTCCAACAGCCGCGCGACGCGCCGCGCCCAAAAATCGCGTTTGCCGCGCGCGCTTCGGCTGGTTTGCCGCGCCGCGCCGCGCTGGCTCCAGCGGCTGCTGTACAATACAGCGCGCGCACGCAGCTCCAACAGCGCGCAAAAAATGCAGCGCGCGCGCCGCTACAGCAGCGCCAAATATGCCATTTGGACCCAATAAAACATTCAATCAAAATGCAATGAACATGTGAAATTTAACAAGTTGAGATGAATACATAAAAAGTCGCCCACAAGTTCATCCAACCAAGTCCAAATTCAAACCAAGTTCAAAATACAAGTGCAACCAACAAAGTTCAAGACATATATAATAAACACATCAACCATCTTGCTCGTCTTCTTCGTCTTCTTCCTCTTCTTCCGCCGACGATTCTTCCTCTTCTTCCGCCGATGAATCTTCCTCTTCATGACGCACCGCATCACTTGTAGCTCCGACGTGAGGCACATCGAAAGGCATGGCCGGAGGTCCGCCGCCTTCTTCTTCGCGGATATTTTTCTTTTTTTCGCCTCCAATGGTGCGGCGGTAGCACGGGACGGCGCCGGCGCAACGCCGCTCGTCGGCGTGGTCATCCGCGGCGGCAAGAAGAGACTGCGCGCGAGGCCGACCGATGGCGGAGCTCCGGCGGCCGCGGCGGCAGCGCCCGCGCCAACGCTCGCCGCGCTAGGGTTTGCGGCGGCGGCGGCGGCGGCGCCTGCGGCGGCGGCGGCGGCGGGGTCGCGGCTGTAGAGCGGGGTGAGAGGGGCTCCGGTGTGCGCATCCATGGCGGAAGGGGCGCGAGCGCCGGCGCGCGCGAGTGGAAGAAGAAGGAAAAGGGAAGTTCGCGCGCGCGCTCGAGAGTGCCGCGCGCGGAAGAAGACGCTCGAAATCAACAGCGCGGGATGGGGCATTCACCAGCGCGCCCAACCCGTTTTAGCGCGCGCGCGTTTTTTGGGCGCCCGCTGGAGCGGTGCGACGCGTTGCGCGCGCGCTAAAATAGCGTTTTTTCCGGCGCGGCGCTAGTATAGCGCGGCTGTTGGAGATGCTCTAACATGTTCACGGCTGCCTGGCAGTCTAGCTCCAAATGCAACTTTTGCACATTTATCTCGATGCCAGCTTGATTGCATGCTTACACGCCAGAATCTTGATTGTCTATGGGTTCATGTTCCATGGGAAAAAGCTCGTCACTACTGCTTTGAGATAGCCATCAGTCCCTCTCAGAACAGCCCCTCCGTCGCCTTTGTCCCCATGTTTTCAAACGGCTCCGTCAGAGTTAGCCTTTACCCATCGTTGCTCCGGTGGTGTCCACGGCTGTGTCACGTTAGCTGGTTTTGACAGCGCTGTCTTATCATGTCGCGTCCTCCATTATTCCATATAGTCTACCATGATATGTTACTGTTTGCTGAATCATGGAAGACCACTAGTCCGGTGCAGCCTCCACGAACCAACCAAGCAGCCAAGAAGAGCTCATCGTCCATGGTGGGATCACAACTTCAACTCCATGGTTCGGGTGCATTTTTTTCCGTGGGCAGGCCCAATACCTGTGATGTACACTCTTCACTGACATATCTTCGGTAGAGGTAAATAAATTATGACACACTACTTTAATCCATTTTTGTTTTACGAGCAACTCCTTCAGTCCATATAAATTTACAATGATACTTGTAAGACGACACAAATAGTCATAATGAACTGAATACCAATAAATAGTAGAGGATGTTAAAGTGAACTTAGTTATGTATAGTACTTTTCTTTCACTCATTCGCATGGCATTCGTACATGACAAATTTAGCAGCGGCATCTTCCTCTTGCCCTCATCCGTTCATTGCCATCAATTTTGATCTTGAATCAGTCTGATCGATCTCCTTAATTACAGCCACGGAGAATTTTTTTGTGAGAGAAACCAATGTCATCCAGGACACACCTGCATCCCTCCCTTGCCCGGCTACTCGCCATTTCTGCCAGTTCTGGCAACCTGTCCACCATGGCCCTTTTGTTTCACCAGCAAGTCTGCATCGCTGCCGCGCCACGTGCCGAGGCTTGCTCAATACCCATCTCCCTGCCGACTTCTTGTGCTAGCTGCTAGCAATAGGGCGTGATTTGCATGCTGCCATGTTGTGGCCTGTTGACACCGATCACCACGGTCCGCTTCGTCGCTGTTGCCGGCAGCCGGCCCCGCCCCTCCTGCTAGCCATCGGCATCGCTGCTGCTGCTAGCCACTAGGATAGCGTTGGTGCCATGCGTAGCGTGAGCGTGGACGGACAAAGTAGTCAACTGGATCGGCGTGTACGCTCTTGCCGGCTTCGTGCGTTGCGGCGTTTCCGTTTTGTTATCCGTTGAATTTTCCATCAGCTAGCATTCGTTTTGAGCAATCCATCAAATGGGATTGTCCGTGTAACAAAAACTGAATACTATACGAACTGGAAACACCATGCTCATGCAGCAAAAGCCTTTAAACTTACGATCTTGTGTGCTACCAATAGCTAGACTGTTCGATGGATGACATCTTGGCGCAATCCAGCAAGGCTGACTGGGCTAAAACTTGCTGGGCTTCTCTGAGATCACGTAGGCTAGATGGGCTTACCTCCATTGGTCAGCGATCAATCACAAAAAAACAAAAGCAAAAATTGAGATCGCGCTTGGACTCTGATCGATCGCATGGAATCAAATGAGATTGATCGTTGTTGCTAGAAAAAAGGTCAGCGATCAATCACAAAAAAGAAAAAAGAAAAAATTGAGAACGCGCTTGGACTCTGATCGATCGCATGGAATCAAATGAGATTGATCGTTGTTGCTAAAAAAAAATGAGATCGATCGCCTCGATCGCCGGGAGGCCAGACGTAAGGAACATATCAGGAGACGTTAACCTTTTTTTTAAACTCAAATATATAGGAGAGAAAAAAGTTATAAGAGAAATCTCAGTCGTCGATCACAAGTTAACATAAAATCAACGGATATAAAAGGGTGACTTATGGAGAACAATGAAAGCTTATATATGGTGTTACTATTCATCACCCAGGAGGCAGAATAAGTTAGTCTTCACCTGAGGTAATCTTACGATCACTTCACATTTAAATTACACCTGGAATTCAAATAGTTACATTTATATTGATCCAGTACGTAAAATTTGGCACAAGAAAGTAAAAATATAGGTCATAAGACAAGAAAAGTTGCAATATATGTATATTTTACACTATATTTTTAAGTTTGTAATTTTACATAACATAAAATATTTTTTACGGCGATTATATATTTTCCTACGGTCTCTTTTTACGTCGGAAATAAGACAAAAATTACGAAACGTAAAATTACGGTGCATTGATGGTAAAAGAGAGGGGGGTGAACAATAACTATTCCTCACCCAGGGTGACGAATAGTCAATGCCTATATATATACAAAAAACTTTAACTTGGAATTCTATAATTTGATATACTGTAAATATCATTGCAAGTCCATATTTGACCGTTTTATCAAACATATAGCTCAGGACTTCAGAGTTACTAGCAAAAACGCCCGTGCATTGCAACGGGGGATAAAAAGGAGCACACGCCAGTGCTGGTCAAGCACAACATCGTGCTTTGGCTCCTCAGACTGTCATACTTGCTCGCGCAACTGCTAGTTCTAGCCTCATGGTCTGATGCTGTCGCCCACTGCGTTGCAGGCTACCGTTGGTTTGCCGAGCGCCTGCCGGAAGATGTGCATCGCCCACTCTCGTCTGTCGACCTTCCCCATGTGTGTGCCGACGCAAGCTTCACACCTATCAACATGAGTCGCCGCATCACTCCTACTCATCACCACCATGGTCTGTTGCCGCTGCTAACCACGTGCTTGGCTTGGCATGCCGCGAGCATCGTGTACTATCACCATCACGTCACATGAGCCATGCCCGCTGGCCATCGCTGGGTCGCAGACCCGCACCATCATGCCATCATGCCACCGCGAGCCGTATGTTGCAGCGTGCCTTGGCCGCCCACTTTGTTGTCGGCTGCTGCTGGTGTGCCGAGCCCTTATGTCGGGAGATGCTTGTCACTCACTCTCGTTCACTGCCTTCATCCTGTGTGCACTATCGCGAGCTTCACGCCTACCAGCAGGAGTCGCCGCACCGCTCCTAGTCGTCACTACCATGCCCTGCTAGCAACCAGACCACGAGCGCCCACGCGCCTTGGCCCGGCTGGCTAAGAGCATCACGTGCTACAACCATGAGCCGTAGTGTTCCGGACGTGCATCAACTGCACCGGATGCACGACCTGATCCACCCAGGCCAGCCAGAGACGCTGCGAGCGTCCCTCTGCCGAGTGTCACAGTTTTAGTTGGGCTCGAGCTAGGCTTAAGAGGCGAGTCCGACTGCCCTGACGTATAGTGCCTAACGTTGATAAATTATTCTCTTTGACGGACAAGAAGAAAAACCAAGAGTTTTTTCCTCACTTATGGGTGGCATTGGTAGGTAATTTTCATCAACTCTAGACAAACTTTTAATCTCAGTGGTCGGTTTCTATACTTAAAACAAAATCAACGGATATAAAACGGTGACGGATGGAGAACTATGAAAGTCTCTGTCCTTTATTATTAGGTATAGATAGATTTGATTATTGACGTGATATTTAAAGTTCTAATTAACATGTAGGGATGGAGTTATACAATATGAGGGAGTATAGGGTGCGACACACGATATGACTAAAAAACTCACAGTGTTACATTTTGAAGTTGAATATGCCCTCACAAAACCAATGTTTAATCTATCCAAAACACCTCAAAGTAGTTAAACCTACATATATATAATCCAATACATTAAATATTTTTTCATATTTCCAAATAGAAAATTCTCAATTCAACCCCAGCAAAGTTGTTGCAATTTATTTGCGACATTTGACTAGGCAGCAGTCCATAGCTAGTGGTTTAAAACCCTCAAGGCCGCCCTAATTTCAACTAGGATGTTTTCAGCCGTTTCATTGTCTTTGACCATCAACAACTGGACCATCAGGTTCTTTTTGAGTTGTATTGAATTCTAGAAAAGATGCAAAAAACAATAATTTAATAAATTGCTGGAAAATAAATTGCACAACAAACCTTGTTATTGTGTAGTTATGTTAGTCGTCATCCTCATGGTATGAGGAGTACCATTCTGGTGGGCCATCTCCTGTAGGGCAAGGAAAGCGTAGTCTTTGTTGTTACAAAAAAACGTATATATTAGAAACTATACAATTGTGCTTACAATGTATGTGATCAATTTAGTATATTACCGCCCACTGGTAGATGATATGTCATTCCCAGAACCCACATACATCGTAAGTAGCACTCACATAGATGAGTGAGGTCCAACTTATGACTTGTTGTCATCAAACTATTGTGAACTAATTTTTAGACGAAGGGCAGAAAAACAAGGGCAATGTGTATGAAGAATGAAAATAAATTGGTGGGTGACAAAACGTTACTCTTACAACGTGGGGTTACACAAAAATATATATACCCTAGACAACAAAGCCTATGCACATACTATACCGTTCATTGCTAGAAGATCGAGCTTGACAATTGACAAGGCAAAACTATCGTGGTTAATTTCGTATATGATCTTAATAGTCGATAAAAGAATTTGTGAGTGTACATGTGGTTTACAACAGATATCTATCCTACTGTGTACGAGAGAAATACAACATGGCTTATAGGAAAAAATGGCAGAGAAATACTACTTACTTTAATGCCTCGTTGTCTTGGACAACAGTGATAAATTGAAATATGTATGTGATGGCATCTGCTACGGCATTCACGTTGCCTGCAGCCTCTTGAGGGGCGGGTAAAGACTCTTGTGGTGCGAGTTGAACATCCATGGTGCATGCACAACCTCCATTGACAAGAGTAGCGAGTGATCAGAAATTGGCGAGGACAGGAGTTGGTGTTGAAATAGGAGCCCGTCGGAGCTTATATGAAGGGTTCACATCTTGTTTGACAGCTACATTTTCGAGATTTAAGTTCCTACCAACTAATAAGCCAACTTTATTTTTTGAAAGCCAAATAATAAGCACACTTTTGATTCCACCTGATTTTCAACACCGAAGGCATTAAGTCTATATCTAGTAATTGATCTTCCTCCAGATTTAACTGTCGAGCCTAGAATTAATATTTTTGCCAATCACATGCATATGGGTGCATGACTGCATGCATTTTTAGAACTAGACCAGATATATTTCCTTATACAGCAAAAAAAAGGAAGGTAATTGGACCAGTTCTCACATTGTGTAGCGGAAGAATATGCATAGGATATAAATGCTTTCACAGACGTCCCAAATATAGAAAAGAAACACCGCAGATTTTACTATTATTTTCCTCCTCACCGTGATCCTTTGGCTGATGCATATGGCAATGCTTGATGCCATGGACAAAAGTTAATTATCTCTTTCCTTAGGAAAATCATAACTCCTGATTACATGTGATGACATATTTCTCTAGCATTATTTGATTGAGATGTAGTGTAGCATTAATAACGCCATCCATCTTCACGGTCAACTCGATCAGACCCATCTGTCCTAGCCCATCCAGCTGCGACCCTCTACCAGGGATCGACCTCATCGTATGGTCCATGTGAGATTGAGATCGAGCCCGAGTTCCTCAATCGTATGCATGTCATGATATATTCTCTCACATTACACATCATTTTCCCCTTTTTTCATGCACTCTATTAAAGTTATTTGAATCTCAATCACAGAAGTTTGATTGATCACACCCGATCATCCCTTCGCCTACTCATACCATTGGAAAATTGTACATCTAGCATAGAAAAATAAAATGTACATTACATTAATAGTGACAGCTTGAACAGGATGAACGAGATAGGATTTTATTGTTTAAGAAGGGTTGTTAAGTTTTGAAAATATAATAAAACTTAGGGCGGCTTGAGCGTGCATGTGAGAGTTCTAGGATTTCTAGAAGTATAATTTATAAATGTGTCTGTCCATTGTTTTCTTTATTTATTTTGAATTGTATAACGACAGTAGTGCATCTAAAGTTTAATGGCAGCGGAAGTGGTGGGGGTTGCGAGCTGGATGCAACATTGATAGATGTGACACTCATATTTGTATATATGAGAGGCAAAGATAATAGGTGGGGCAACAAGAACAAGAATGGCTTATAATGGTAGCGAAGTACAATGATGCCACAAAATAATGTAAATATCCATTGCACACATAGACATTTGCCTAGTTTAGGAAAACCAATATACCGTGGCGACTCATAGCATCTTGCATCGCGACCCGTAACAAAAATGTGCATGCCTAAATATTAGCCTTGTACTAGTTTTTATCTAGGGCTCACCCGCTCATTCATGGCAGAGAAACAAAACATTATTGATGACGTTGCAATAAAATCAATTAATAATCCAACAATATGCATGGTAGCAAAACCAAAGTTTAATAATACCAAAACACCATAATGTTTTAAACATATGAATACAAAAGACAATACATTATCAAATTATTCATATAAAAATAGATAATTATATTTTTGATGCCTAATGAAGCTGATGTATACGAAATTACTTTCGATATTTGTGCATGTATCGGTCCATCTTCAGTTGCTTAAACCCCTTAACGCCGCTCTAATTTCTTGTGGGATGTTTCCAGCAGCTTCTTTGTCTTTCATCATCATTCAATAAAGTTGCTTAAAACCCTTAACACCGATATAATTTCTGGTGGACCGTCAGTTGCCTCCTGAGCTGTATTGGATCCTAGGAAAGATGCAAAACCTCAATCATTCAATAAAGTGGTTGGGCAAAAAAATGGCACACATCAACTCATCGTATATGTACTTACCCTAGTGCTCATCCGGCCCATGCTACACAAACAACCAATCTGGTGGGCCATCTTCTGTAGGACAAAGAAGGCATAATCTTTGTTGTGCCACAAAAAATAAATATTAAACATTATAACAGTCTACACGTATGTATGTGATCAATTTAGTAGATTACCGGCGAACACTAGAAGACATGCTATCTTGTCGCCAATTAATGAGTTGGGTATTCCAACAAGGGATCCTAGTCTACAACAAATTTTTTAATTCTTGCTCCAACAGCGTGATTTACTTTCTCGCCTCTTTGTTATGACTGCACTTTTCAACTCAAAGGACGTCGAGGGATGGATCCATTATGACAACCCTCCTCCTCATCCGGTTGACTACAAGTAGCCTGTACGAGTAATTCAAGAGAGACAACGGTAGTAGATAATATAGCAGGTCGACACATGCTAATTGTTATTATAATAAGATAAACTTTAAGAATGCGCGTCTCTTACAATTATAGAGTTGAACACATCATATTTAGGAAGAGGCTAGATCACGACATTCTCAATCAGCGTCATGGTGCACTATGCTTGTGTGATCCCGGAGTACGTCACAGCCCGTGATTGAGCTTGAAACCGCAAGTCGAAATAATGTTTGCTTCCAACCAAGTTGGTTCCCGTGATCCTCTCTACTTCAGCGCTCGCAAGCTTACGAACAACAAGGTTGAAGCATCCGGTATTAGGATTTCCGTAAATAAATGGCTATCCTGGATGATTCAGAGGCTGATTTCGATCTGGTATGGTCGTGCATTTATTATCCATATTGTGCTGCATAAAAAAATGCATAACAACCTTTAGCGAAAAAACATCCATCTATCTTCGTGTATATTGGACCAAGAGTTTGTCAATATGGTGACCTTTTTGAAATAATCTGATAGAAGTGAGAAAATAAAATAATCGACTGAAAAATAAGATCAGCAAAACTTTTTTAACTGCCTTTCAAATATGGTAACTCATTTTTAATAGACTGATAATTGTTTCTCTTTAATAATCTATTAGCTGTGTAAAAATAATATGGCCAGATGTACAATATAGTGGGTGGGGGGGAGTTTGCACAACTATATTTGTATACCAAAGAATGTGAGAAAACAACATTCATTAATTATAGTTGATGTACAATGTAGAGACATGATAACCAAACCGTTAGTTCACTGAAAAATATAGAATGCCCCACACTGTAAAGATGATGATAACATGGAAATAATGAAAATGTAGTCTACATAATTAAATCCTTAGTAGTGGCTGCAACATCGCTGGTTCTCTTGTAGTCTAACTTTGTCTATACAATCTGGATGAGATCAAGCAATACTAACCTGGAAACCGAATTCATAGTCAAATTGCATGACATTGCACAAGCCCAGATTGCACTAGTACCTTTATTCATGGCGTTTGCATGACATTGTTGATGTACAAGTATTCAACTAACAAACTTATATGCGTACCTATGGATGTTTCAGAACTGTTATTTAATCGATCATGCTATGGTGTGTACAAGAGTGTGCCAAGATGATTTGTATATAGCAAAAATATGTAGAATAAGATAACTTACTCTAATGTCTCTTCGTCTCGAACACCAATGATAGTGTCATATATGTACTCGAGTGCATCTTCCACGACATGCATTGGTGTCAGCATGAGATCCATGGGTGCGACCACAACCTCATGTGGTGTGGGCAGAACCTCCTGTGGTGAGAGCGCAATGTTCCCAATGATTGCCTCCAACGGTGATCGAAATTTCTTGAGTGATTGGAAATAGCTGATGGAATATATCTGAAATGGGGTGGGTAGTAAAAATAGGAGGTCAATGGAGTTTATATATTTAACATTTTTTCCTATTTGACATACAATTTTTGGAGGATCAATATTGCCTTCCAAATGATAAATGCAATTTAATTAAAGTCATTGTTTGATTGCAAGTTGAAATTATGTTCAACTGTGGATGCATCAGATCTTTCTCCCAATAATTGATCTTCCATCTGATTTATATGTTTTGGTCCAATTAATAATATCTTCCCAAACCCATGGTGAAATTGCCTTGTGAATAAACCAGAAAAGAAAAGAAAAATTGTTGACGATGTCCCAAATTTCAAAAGAAACTTTCTTTCCTTTGAAATTTGTGTCTGAGCATATGGGAATGATTGATTTACTATACATACAAGCATTATCTCTTTCTTAGGAAAATCGTACCTCCCGATTGCATACTATCTTATTTTTCTATCCCTACAAAAACAAATATATCATTTTTATTAAATAATGTATACACTGAAGGGTTCCCCAGGAGTACGTGTATCATACATTGATATATACAACCAAAAGGGGTTCACTGATACTTGGCAACAAAATATGCTGACACTTTTTTCTTAGATTTTTTATTGAATATAATACATTATTAAACCAAGAAGAGATATGCTGACAATTTAAAACATGACACTTGGCAACGAAATGTTGCATGCAACATGATATACATTTGTATATTAAAGCCGAAATGTGCACTTGTGTACACACAAATAATTCTATCGTCCATTGTTCCTAGCTTGAACAATATCATTGACCTACACACGTGCTTCATCATCTGTCATGAGGCTGGTTTCATGGATAAGTACAATAAAAATCAGTGTGAGTAATGATATAGTATGACAGAAAATTACGGAATGACAACAAAGTTGAAATAATATGCAACCAATACCTTGTAGATCATCATCATTAATGTCAGGAGAGAAGAATAATGTACTATCTCTTATAGTTTGCAAAAATTAATGCATCCAATTTAATTGTACGAAAGCAACAACAAGCTTCTCAAACAGATTTACGGTGCATTTGAAATGGTAGAAGTGACGACCAATGTGCTATTCACATACACGTAGGAAAATTATCTACCGTCTACAAGCCAACATAAGTGTTCATTTATGATCGCTATAATAAAATTAAAATAAGCATATGAAAATCTCAAACTCTAAATGGCGCTTACCAAAAGTTCATTAGGCCAATCTCGAGGAATGGGATGTGGAATCTATATATTGAATCCCATTGATGTTCTATCATACCAACGTAAGCAAGAATAACAACATCTACACATATTTAATCAAAATGAGACTCTGAGTTGTATGGAGTAATATGCAAGAACAAAGTTAAAGATGATGTACCAATGATGCTTTTGTCCCGTAGCAAGAATATGGCCCCAAGCTGTGGGAAGCACGGTGGACAAAATTATCGATGCTATCATGTGAGCCGACATCATAACCTCGGTCAGAGCATGTAGTGTGATGACAAAGTCCATGGCTAGATACCAGAAATGTCCATCTCGTATTTCCGTGGGGTTGAACCTGATGCGAGTGAAGTCGTAGGTCATGCCAGTTTGTAGCATGGTGTTGAAGTGAAATGCTTGGTTGTTGTATGCGGTAGCTTTCATTTTGCCCCTAATATTTTTTATGAATCATAACAATAATCAGAAAACAAAACTGTTTATCATAACAATAATCTTATAAAGAACGTACTATAAGTAGTGATGAGTAATGCCTTACATCCTGATTCGGTAGTATACACTGAAGGTAAACGTTCCCCATTGCATTCTCCTTGATTTGGAACTTCCACAAGTCCATAACATGAAGGGTCCAATAATTCGGATAGATATGCTCCATCTAAATGTTCTGAAAACTCAAGTTTCTATGCATAGAATAGGATGAATGGATGGGTTAAATATTTGAGTAGTGATGGAAGACGGTTGTATAGGCTGATTCATCTATCTTGCTTGTTCATCGGAGGGATGATAGGTCGAGAGATGACAAGAATCGGCGGTGATGCCAACACCCTCTTAGAGGTCATCAATCTATTTGAGATTGCAAAGGCCATGGAGTAGATGGCTGAACCTATGTATAGATGGAGACATATATGGTGGTGCGGGGCATTTTTATAAGCATAGTGGGCTGCGGGAAAACCAAATAACTTTCAAAAACTGGTTTTGGCGGTCTAGGTGCCCGTGGGTGAAAACTCTCTCTCGCACGACCATAATCCTCGAGCCAGCGCAGTAGTCATTTGATCAATCTTTTGCAAACTAATAAACATTGTTTATTATTTTTAGTAACCAAAGAAATCCGGATCTCCTTCTAATCAAGGCCAGTATCCCTTAGTTAGCATGTTTTCCTTTTGACCAGCTTCATCGTAATAGTCATTTGATCAATCTTCAGCAACCTAATAAATATAGTTTATTTATTTTCAGTAACATAATAAATTCGGATCTCACTATAATGAAGGCTAGCCTCCCAATCGTTCGGTAGTCATGTAATATATCTCTTTCCCTGAATGCACCCACATCATCTTTTTCATGCAAGAATAAGAAAAATTTCTTTTCCTCTCCCTGAAATATACTATGTGTTTCTTTTTGCGAAAAAGTATACTTTGTCTTGGATTGCGGGGAAGATAACATCAGCAAGACAGGAAAATTTGAATATAAGTTGAAAGCATTGTGTGATTTTGCACAGACTTTTTTTTCTACGCATTATTAATAGTTAAAATGAAATGAAATGTTCACATCTTGCATAAAATATTCATAACATCAAGGCATCATTGGCACCAAGTTGACTACAAAAAGTCTGCAAAATCACACAATGCTTTCAAATTATGGTCACTTTTTCTTGTCTGGCTAAAGTTATCTTGCATGCAATGCAAGACAAGGTATACTTTTTTCGCAAAAAGAAACTCACATTATATTCTAGGGATTGGAAAAGAAACTTTTATTATTCACGCATGAGAGAGATGACGTGGGTGCATTCGGTACTCAAAATAAATAAAATTTATTTATTAGGTTGTCGAATATTGATCAAATGACTATTGTGATTTTGCTGGTCAAATGGAAACCATGTTCGTTGAGGGATACTGGCCTTGATTATAGGGAGATCCGGATTTGTTTGGTTACTAGAAATAATAAACATTGTTTATTAGGATGCCAAAGATTGTTCAAATGACTATTGCGATCGCTTGATGATTGGGGTCGTGAGAGAGAGATTTTTCACCCACGACACTTAGACCGTCAAAACAAATTTGAAAGTTATTTGGTTTTCCAGCCAGCCACTATGCTTATAAAAATGCCATGCACCACCATATATGTCTCTCTATAGATAGCCTCAGCCACCTCCTCCACGGTCAAGGTAATCTCATACATATTGACGACCTCTAATTGGGTGATGGCATCGCCGCCGATTCCTATCATCCCTCGACCTATCACCCTTTCGATGAACATGCAAGATAGATGAATCAACCTGTACGACTATTTGCCATCACCACTCTATTATTTACCACATCCATTCATTCTATTTTATGCACACGAACTTGACTTTTCAGAGCGTCTAGATGGAACATATCTACCAGAATTATTTGGCCATTCATGCTAGTGACTTGTGGAAGGCCCAAATCAAGGAGAATGTAATGGGGGAATGTTTACCTTCAGTGTGTACTACTTGGTCAGGATACAAGGCATTACTCATAACTATTTATAGCACGTTTTTTTAATATATACATTTGATAAACCGTTTTATTCGCTGATTATTATTATGATTCATAAAAAATATTAGGGACGAAAAATGGAAGCGATCATATACAACAATTAAACATTTCGCTTCAACACCATGCTACAAACCGCATGACTTATGTCTTCACTTGTGTCGAGTTCAACCCCGTGGAAATACCAGATGTACATTTTTGCGATCTAGCCATGGGCTTTGTCATCACACTAAATAGGACCGAGGTTAGGATGTCGGCGCACAGGATAGCATCGACAATTTGTGCACAATGCTTCCAACAGTTTGGGGCAATATTCTGGCTATAGAACAAAGGCATCACTGGTGCATCGTCTTTCACTTTGTTTTTGCATATTACTTCATACATCTCAGTGTCTCATTATGATTAAAAAAATCAGATGTTGTCCCTATTCTTGCCTACATTGGTAAGATACCACGTCAGTGGGATTCAATATATGGATGCCACGTCCCTTTTCTCGAGATTGGCCTCATGAACTTACGGTAAGCGCCATTTAGAATGTGAGATTTTCAAATGCTTCTTTTAATTTTATTGTTGCGATCATAAAATTACATTTGCTTTTGTTTGTATACGGTAGATAATTTCCTACGTGTATGTGAAGAACACATTGGTCGCCCATTTTGCCATTTGCAATGCACCGTACATCTGTTCTACAAGCTTATTGTTACTTATGTACAATTAAATCAGAGGCGAAAAAGCTTGCAAACTATGAGAGATAGTACATTATTCTTCTCTCCTGACATTAATGATGATGATCATCATCTACAAAGTACTGGTTGCATATTATTTTAAGTTTGTTGTCAGTGTGTTATTTTCTGTAATACTATGTCATTACTGACACATATTTTTATCGTATTTAGCCATGAAGCCATCCTCATGATAGTTGATAAAGCACGTGTGTACGTCAATGATATTGTTCAAGCTAGGAACAATGGACGATAGAATTATTTGTTTGTACAGAAGTGCACATTTCGTTGCCAAGTGTCACGTTAAGTGTGAGCAAATCTCTTATTTGTTTAATAATGTATTAAATTGAACAAAAAAGTATGAAAAAGAGTCAGTATATTTCGTTGCCTAGTATCAGTGAACCTCTTTTGGTTGTATATATTAATGTATGATACACGTACTCGTGGGCAGCCCTTCGGTATATACATCATTTAATAACAAAAAAATATATTTTTTGGCTGGGATAGATAAATAAGATAGTATGCAATAGAGAGATATGATTTTCCTAAAAGAGAGATAATGCTTGTATGTATAGGAAATTAATCATTCCCATATGCATTAGACAGAAAGGAAAACGAGAGAAAGTTTCTTTTAAAATTTGGCCCACCGTAACCAAATACTTTTCTTTCCTTTTCTGGTTTATTCACAAGGCGGTTTTGAATAAAAGCGTCCATAACATGGGATTGGAAATATATTATTAATTTGTCCGAAACATATAAATTAGGGGGAATATCGATTATTGAGATAAAGATCTGATCCATCCGCAGTTGAACATATTTTCTACATGGATACAAACAATGGCTTTAATTAAATGGCCTTCATCATTCGCAAGGCAATATTAACTCTCCAACAATTATATGTCAAACAGGACAAAATGTTAAATATATGAACTCAAACGACTTCCTATTTTTACTACCCACCCCAGTTCGCATATATTCCACTAGCAATTTCCGATCACTCACACATTTTCGATCACTGATGAAGGCGATCATTGTGAACACTATGCCCGCACCCCAGGAGGACGTGCCCGCGCCCTAAGATGATGTGCCCGCGCCCATGAATCTTCTGCCTGCATGTTGTGGAAGATGCACTCGAATACATACATGACTTTATCATTGGAGTTCGACACGAAAAGACATTAGAGTAAGTTATCTTATTCTATTTTTTTTGCTATATACAAATCATGTTGGAACATTCTTGTACGCACCATACCAAGATAGATTGAATAACAATTCTAAAACATCCATAGGTACGCATATAAGTTTGTTAGTTAAATACATTAACAATGTCATGCAAACGCCATGAATTAAGGTACTATATTAGATATGTGTACATACTTGTAGGTAAAGACAATCTGGCCTTGTGCAACGTCATGCAATTTGAATATGAATTCGGTTTCTAGGTTAGTATTGCATGATCTCATCCGAAATGTATAGACAAAGTTAGACTACAAGAGAACCAGCGATGTTGCAGCCATTACTAAGGATTTAACTATGTAAACTACATTTTCATTATTTCCATGTTATCATCATCTTTACAGTGTGGGCATTCTATATTTTCACTGAACTAACGGTTTTCTTATCGTGTCCCTACATTGTACATCAACTATTATTAATGAATGTTGTTTTCTCACATTCTTTGGTATACAAATATAGTTGTGTACACTCCCCCCCCACCCACTATATTGTACATCGTTTCATATTGTTTTTACATTGCTAACAGACCATTAGAGAGAAATAAATACCAGCCTAAGGGAGCTAACAAATTTTTGCTGATCTTATTTTCCAGTCATTTGTTTTATTTGCTCACAACTATCAGATTATTTGAACCATGTCGTCATTTTAACAAACTCTTGTTCCAATATACACAGAGATAGATGGATGTTTTTTGCTAAAGGTTGTAGTGCATTTTTTGTGCAGCACAATAGGAATAAGAAGCATATGATCATACCAGATCGAACTCAGATTGTGGATCATCCCGTACACCTTTTTTTTCTTCCAGGAAATCTTAATCGTGAATGCTTCAATATTGTTGTTCGTAAGTTTGCGAGCGCTCAAGTAAAGAGGACCACAAGAACCAACTTGTTTGGAAGCAAACATTATTTCGACTCTAGTTTCATGCTCAGTCACGGGACATGAGGTACTCTTGGGTGACAGAAGAACAACGCGCCATGATGCTGATTGAGAATGTCGCGGTCCAACGTCTGCCTAAATATGATGTGTTCAACTCTTTAACTATAAGAGACGCTTATTCTTAAATTTTAATTTACTTATTATAATAACAATTAGCATGTGTCGACCAACTACAGTATCGACTAACGTTGTGTCTCTCGGGTTCCTTATACGGGCTACTTGTAGTCAATCGGATGAGGAGGAGGGTTGTCGTAATGGATTTATCCCTCGACGTCCTTCGAGTTGAAGAGTGTGTAGTCATAACAACGAGATAAGGATGGAAATCACATTGTTGAAGCAAGAATTCAGCAATGTGTTGCAGACTAGGATCCCTGGTTGGAATACCCAACTCATGGATTTGCGACAAGATATCATGTCTTCTAATGCTCGCCGGTAATTTATTAAACTGATCACATACATAAGATGCAGATCATTATAATGTTTAATATTTACTTTTGATGACATACATAAGATAAATTTGAAAGTAATCATGAAGTTCTCAAATATCACAACATGAGCTTTCTTCATTTAAGTGTTTTCCCTAGGTTGGCGTGCTTGGCATTGGTTCTTTCTGGCGTCATCAAAATACTCTCTCACCTCCTTAATTGTTGTGTCATGTCATTTGTTCACTTACGTGTGGCATGCTTAGCACCTGTACACCGCAGAGCACCGAGAAGGGCCCGAGTCTCGTCGTCTCTAGGAATCATTCGAACAAGCTGGCGCTGTGTAGTTAGCTAGTGCAAGCTAGCCTCGTGTGCTAGCCTGGAGCTAATCGACCAACCTGCATGTCTATCTGCTTCCTGTGTACATGCATATCTTCAAGAAGATCAATCAAGGTGCCTGTGGTATACGTGCGTGTTTCGCGTTATACGCTTGAGCCACAAGATAAGATCTATGCTCTCTGAAATTCCTTGATCTGATTAGATAACAGAGAAATGGACTTCTTCCGGACTAGCAAAAACGTGGTTGTGAAACTGTTGACATGCCAAACTGCATGCTGTCTATTAAGCTTCATTGTTAAAGGGGCTTTGCAGAAGCATTGACTCTCCGGTCCAAGCCTATGGGTCCTGCCTTCCATGGTAGAAAACTTGGCCTATCATTTTCCAGCCCTCGAACAAAGATACCTCCTTAAGTGGATACTTTCCTCATGACCTTTCCCCCGTTCGAGAAAGTCCTTCCGAATGTTTACCCCACACTCCTTTGGTTGTAAAACACGTACGGCTCCCCTTCTGACCTGAATGTCTTGGCCATCACATGCCAATGCCTATCGAGTGAGTCTTGTTGATATTCATCGTAGCCGACGTCAAATTCAAACTTATCATCATTGGCGTGCACATCGTTCCTGCTAGGACCACCGACACCTCCTGGAAAATAAGATATAGAGCCGTGTAGTTCGGTTAGTTGTTGTATCTTTACTTTCATACATAATATTAAAAACTTAATTTGCTTACTCTCCCATTATAAGATGCATCGACGTCGCTCTGGTCACTGTTATCATTGACAATATTCCGCTCATTAGACCTATCTGCATCTAGCAGTGCACATTTAAAATAAGACATGCAAGTGGTAATGCAGTCGTCATGTCATTCCTCGCCCTACATAATTTTAAACGTACTTGGGTCATGCTTTCAGCATAAGACTCACCTATATTGCACTGCTCATTGTTATCATCGACATGTATCTGTTAAAATTCAAAAAAATACAGGTAAGTGTCAATGTAGTTGTTTGTGTTCCATGTTTTTGTCAACGTCATGACACTTAAATTTCCACTGGACAATTCAATTCATCCCGACTCTTATAGTTCTCCCTGGCAGTTCGTTCACATTCAACGACGGGATCCATTCTCGCTACTGCAATCATCGCCATCATAACAAGTTTCTTGCTTCATCTATACACATTTAACCAAAGTCTCATACCAATCAGATATAATCCGTTCATCAATTATGAGACGGCTATGTGTGATGCATAAACAAGTCAAGCGTGAAATGAAATTGTTTGATAGTAGTTTGCCCGAATTTATGCACGAAACTAGTGTCTACTTATTCATTTAAGGAGTGAATTGTTTTCATCTCGTTTCAATGAGTAACAAATAGTGAAGTCACAAAAATTGCGAAAGAAAAAACTATTGGGCATCGACGAGGTCCTCAGCTAGGTCTATATTGAGGTTGATGTAATCATGCCTAGTTATGTACTCAATATTACTGCACCGTCGAAAAAGGTCACGCCTGAGAAGGAGGTGTGGGAGTCCGGTTTTAGAAAATATGTCATACCAGCACAACGTGGAGAAGCAGCTTAATGCCTCCATCTATCCTAGTACTACTACTACTACACCGTGGTGCTACTTCTTTCCACTATATTTTCTTCATCTAGCCACTACACGTCTATCATCTACTGCTGTTCGTTCTTGCTGGCGAACTCATTGCTACTGTGTATGCGTGCGGTGAAAGATCAGGCCACCCCAAAAATCGTCTCAACGCTAGTTGAGACGTATCAGATGTGTTGGTGCCTTGCACTTTATCGACTGATGTGGGAGGGAAGCGTCCACGCAGGACCGCTTCTGCATTCCACAAGGGGCCACGACTCGTTTGTGTTAGCCGGACGACGTCGTGCTGGTGCCGGGGATGGTGGCGACCAGCGTGTGAGGGCACTGGTCACATCGTGAGGGCGGCGACTAGAGCGTGAGGATGGCCGCCAGGCTGTGAGGGCGGCGGTGATGGAATTGCTAGACCTGTCAACCCGCCGGAGTCACGGCAGCGACGTATCCTGACTTGTGTTTTGTCTGGGACACAGTGGCAGGGGCGGGGCATGTGGGGAGGTTTTTTTTTTACCACATATGAACGCGATGTGTGATGTATGTGGGCGGACGGGCATTCACAGGCACGTCGTATACGCACGGACAGGTGTACGTCCGGCATGTGGTATTCTATAAGGGAATGGGTAAAGACGATACTATCCTTGATATGTTTAGGGGGGGTGTTGTACCGTAGCGGGACTTATATATATAAGAGATGGGTGAGCAGTGACAAGGCTAATTAATTTGCCCTTTGGATCGTTGCTTTATTTATAAAGCGGGGCAAAAGCCTATTTCGACACAATACATCTTTGGGTGACAAATAGTCTGTTACCGTTGGTAAGAAAATAATGTAATCATTTCTTAACCTTAAGAAAAAATTTCTTTTGACAGATGAACCAGAGAAATACATTAGAGATTGTTGACCTGAACGAATCACGACAATCAGGCTATCTGACGAATACGTAACCAGTCGGCATATTTAAAACGAAAGTGCTTCACGCACATCTTGCTGCATGACCGTGCAACGATTCCTAATCTAACAGCCTGCTCTAATTTAGCCTATTGTGTAGATGATGCCATCTGGAATGTCGTGCAAATGTCGTGCGTGAAGTGTTGTTAATGTAGCAGGTCTTCGATTTAACCACGATCCAAATCTGATCAATGGCAGTTGACAAACTGTTCATTTATTCAAAGCCGCATATGTGGCGGGCATGTTGATGAATCTGTTCGCCGTATGCATGCAAATTAAACTAGTAAAAAAAATTCCGTGTACCATGTTCCGTGCCCTGCTGCTTGCCGTGGGCTCAGTAACGCCTACCATGTGTATAAATGAACTTACTGTTTTGCCGAGAGCCATACTCGGCTTACACAGCCTTACTGTTTGCCGTGTACTACCATTTTGGTTCGATGATTGCAAGTGTTCCAGCGACCTTGATTGATTACCAGGGCATTAGTTTTGTTCGGTTTTTGATCTTCCAGGATCGATCCAATCTCATCTTCTCCTCTATTAATTACTCCGTCGCCGCCGTCGCCGTCGCTAATCGTCATTAGCTTAATCCCTCCATCTATCCCAGTAGGCTAGTACTACTACTACACCACGGTGCTACTTCTTTCCACTATATTTTCTTCATCTAGCTACTACACGTCTATCATCTACTGCTCTTCGTTCTTGCTGGCGAACTCATTGCTACTGTGTCTGTGTGTGCGTGCGGTGAAAGATCAGGCCACCCCAAAAATTGCTCAACGCTTGTTGAGGCGCATAAGATGTGTTGGTGCCTTGCACGTGGTCGACTGCATGTGGGAGGGAAGCGTCGACGCAGGACCGCTTCTGCATTCCACATTTCCACCAGGAGCCACGACTCGTTTGTGTTGGCCGGACGACTGCGTGCTGGTGCCGGGGATGGTGGCGACCAGCGTGTGAGGGCAGTGGCCACGTCGTGAGGGCGTTGACTAGAGCGTGAGGATGGCAGCCATGTTGTGAGGGCGGCGGTGATGGAGTTGCTAGACCTGTCCACATGGACATAATATTTGTTGATGCACAATTTTCCATGACTGAAAATACATCTTGAGATTACATACTTAAGAGAAGGGTGATAAATAGTCTGTAACAATTGGTGAAGAAAATAATTTATTCATTTCTTAGCCTTAATGAGAGAAGAGGAGATTTGAAAAGATTAGAAAAGGAGATTATCTGGGTTGGTAGTGGTGGGCTCCACCAACTGTGCAAACGGACATCCCCTAGTTGACGCACTTCTCTGGGACTACTTTTGCAGCGCTGGCTCCTCGCGCATCACTCGCCCTCGTCTTCCTCCTCCTCGCGTCTACCACATGGCATCAACACGCCACATGCGGATCATGTTTGGATTCATTTTATTCCTAGATTATGCCGCTTCCTGAGGGCGCTAACTTGTGTACACTGCTATATATTTGTGAGCCTATACACACTACATACAAGTAGAAAGCCGCAGCTGCAAATGATGAAGCGTGAGAGCTCCCCCATGGCAGCAGCTGTCCCCATTTTGATCCTCTCCGCCATGGCCATGATGTCGGCGGCCGCGGCAGCCGTCGAGCACACGTTCGTGGTAAGCATGAGGAACCCGTAGTACTAATATTTGCTTTGATGTTGGAGTTTTAATTTTAGTAATATTGTTGGCATTTGTACCTGAAACCGGCCGAGCAGGTGAGCCAGGTGAATATGACGCGCTTATGCAACGAGATGCTGGTCACGGTGGTGAACGGGCAGCTGCCGGGGCCGACGATAGAGGTCACTGAGGGAGACTCGGTAACCGTTCATGTTGTCAACAAGTCACCATACAACCTTACAATCCATTGGTACCTAAATTCTTTCTGTCTTTCTTTGTTTTTTTCATTTTGCGGGAAAATCAACGCCACCCGGCTAATATTTTGTAGTTGAGTTTTGTTCATTTCATCTTCCTGTACAAAAGGGGTCTGTGTATGTTATTCTTACTACTTCCTAATCCTCAATATCCAAAAGGCATGGAGTGTTGCAGCCGCTAAACTGTTGGAACGACGGGGTGCCGATGATCACCCAACGCCCCATCCTGCCCAACAACAACTTCACCTACCGGTTTGACGTCGCCGGGCAGGTAGGCACCCTGTGGTGGCACGCTCACCAAGCCTTCCTCCGGGGAACCGTGCACGGTGCTTTGATCATACGACCCAAAGACAACGGCACAGGCTCCTATCCGTTTCCAAAGCCTCACAGGGAGATCCCTATTGTCATAGGTTTGATTTTTCGCTGATGAATAAATAATAACAGCATGCATTTGATGATCGCTTAAGATATGAGCTATGTAGGAGAGTTTCTGAGGTGAGCTTCTCTTGTCGTGCCAGGGGAGTGGTGGGAGATCGACTTTTCACAGGTGGACAGGAACTTTAATAATGGTAACTATGATGATGTCGCCAGTGGGTCCACAATCAACGGAAAGCTTGGAGATCTCTTTAATTGCTCCGGTAATCAACTGCATTCTTGTCTTACTATACACCCTACCGCTCCAGCCCTAAACAAGTGACATTTTGAAGTTGTCTTATTTGAGTCAACCACTTGAAACTTTAGTTAGAAATTCATTTCTTATATATTGGGTATCGATATTTGAAAATGGCAGAGTAAGTTTGACTTCAAATATAGTTTTGTAAAATACTCTGATGTGTTAGATGTCAATATATTTTGTTGAGTATATATATTGCATGTATATTTGTATTCCTTCCCCACCTCCTATTTCCTTGTATAGTTGAGGTTGTGGCCCACCTTGTACATCATATATACATGCGATTGCACCCGATCAATATATCGAGAGTTGCATCATAAACTTCTACATGATATCAGAGTCAAGAGGTCTTTATTTCAAGACCCTGCCAACGCAGTATTAAAATAAAATGATTCTGCATCTAAGGACTAAACTAGCCTAGACGTGAGTATTGACCACCTCCCTTCATCAGTTCGGATTTTTGGTTGCATTGCCTAGAGCATGCCGGTTCATCATCGCCGCACCAATCATATTGAGCTTGTTATTCATTTTGATGGGGAACAGGTGACTGTTTGTCATGTTCGTGTTTTACACGTTCCCACCTCCAAACAATTTACAGATATCATGACCAAGGGCTTGCCTACTCTTCAAGGAGTTTCGGTCCAGCCTTTGCGTCAGCAATGGTGAAGCTTCGACTGCGGGGGGAGGGGGCTGCTGAGTATATATATTGCATATATATTTGTATTCCTTGCACACCTTCTATTTCCTTGCATAGTTGAGGTTGTGGCCCACCTTGTGCATCATATATACGTGCAATTGCACCCGATCAATAAATTGAGAGTTGCATCATAATATTCTACACTTTTAGCTACAAACTTGATTAAGAGCATCTCTAGTAGTTCCCGTATTTATGAAATGACCACCATTTGGGGGAAGTTGGGCCAAAAATAACCCTTCAACTAACCCCGTAAAGACACAAATCTTTATTGCGGTATCCCGTAAGTTCACCGCAACTCCAAGCTCGGATGACCCTTCCAGTAAAATTGCCATGTTCGCTAAGTGCCACCGAAGTCTGTCCTGCCGCCACCGCGCTGCTGCCACCAACCATCAATGTCCGCTGTCAGGTGTCGCCGGAGTTCACCGTCGCTGTCGCGTCACTGCTGAGAACTACTTTTAGGGGAAGCTTTTACATGAACTGAGAAAAGGACACACCGAGAATTTCCTCTAAATTATAAGGACACATGGTATAAGACCACTTTTAGATATGTCATAAACATACAATTGTTACCATGGAAAAAAAACATACAATTGTTTCCCCCGCAAAAATAACACGGAATAGTTTAATTTAGGGCAAACTCCAAAATCCTTTATATTTTGTGGCGGAGGGTCTACATACAATAGTTTGAAATCGCGGGCAAAACTGCAGCTATTGCACCGATGTCGCTGATCTGAAACAGCTGTGCAATCTGCAAGGCATGAAAAATCGTGGGAGATCGCACCATGCCTTCCTTACTCATCGCAGCAAAAATCTCTGCTGCGATTTCTGTTAGTCCGCGATTTTAATCTTTGCTACATACATAGTCTATTTAAAATTGAGAAAATATATCAAGAGCAACTAAGACATCGAGAATGTACTCCTTGTATGTTCAAAAAGGATTCTAGCTACTTTACTTAATAGTGGTTCTTCAACTCTGAATTGAAGGCGTGATGGAAGATGGCTATGTGCTGGACGTGGAGCCCGGAAAGACGTACCTGCTGCGAGTAATCAACGCGGCCCTCTTCTCCGAGTACTTCCTCAAGATCGCCGGGCACAAGTTCATGGTGGTAGCCGCGGATGCCAACTACGTCAACCCCTACACCACAGACGTAATCGCGATCGCACCCGGTGAGACGGTGGACGCCCTTGTCGTCGCCGACGCGGCCCCCGGCAGGTACTACATGGTCGCCCTGCCCATCCAGGCGCCTCTGCCAGACGCGCAAACGGTTCTGTACACCACCCGAGGAATGGTTGAGTACAGCAGCGTGAAGAAGTCAAGGCGTGACGATGTGCGAGCCGTAGCGCCTGAAATGCCTGATCAGCACGACATGGTCAAGTCCTTCTACTTCCACGGCAACCTGAGCAGCCTTCGCCCCGAGCGCACGCAGGTGCCGGTGCGTGCCCACGAGCACCTCTTCATCACGCTCGGCCTGGGCTCCATCTGCCGCCGAGGCGGCCAGTCCTGCAACAGGAGGGACAATCTGGAGTACTTAGGGTTGGCAAACATGAACAACATCTCCTTCCATCTCTCCGCTGGGATGACTACGCCGTTCCTCGAAGCGCACTATTACGGCTGCGCTGACGCCTTCGCGGGCACAACGGCGCTCCCCGACCAGCCACCGAGGGTGTTCAACTACACCGACGGCGCCTTTATCGTGTCCGGGCCCGAGGTGTTGCAGCTGGAGCCGACGTCTAGGGCCACTATTGTGCGGCGGTTCAAGCACGGTACCACGGTGGACGTGGTGTTCCAAGGCACGTCTATTCTGCAGAGCGAGTCCAACCCGATGCACCTGCACGGCCACGACATGTTCGTGCTCGCGCAGGGGCACGGCAACTACGACGCTGCCAGGGATGTGGGGAGCTACAACCTGGTGAACCCGCCGAGGAAGAACACCGTCCTCGTCCCTCATCTTGGGTGGGCAGCCGTTCGATTTGTGGCAGACAATCCAGGTACGTGTAAGATGGATGTTGCCTGCACCGGGTCCGTTTTATGTGTCATGAAAACTCAAAATTTTCTTTGGATATCCACTGAAATGAAAAAGCGAAAACGGAGCATATCTTGTTTAGGACAACGACTCGGTCTGCAAAACGATTCTTTGACCAACAATTTACATGAAAAATGTGACGATTTGACTAATGGAAACTACCCACATATTATTAAATAGTATGTTTCATGTATCCTATAGTCTATACATAATATATTTTCATATATGGTTTGGTCAAAGTTTTAAAATGAATTTCTTGAACAATTAAAATTAAGTTAAGTTTTCACTTAATTGATTGTTTTTTCTGGGGTGCTATTTCTCGAACAATTTAAAAACTAAAGTTAAGTTTTCATTTAATTGATGATTTTCCTTCTGTACGTACTACGTACTCATAAATATCCCTTAGTTGGATGCGGAAGCTAGACTCCAAGGAACTAATGCATGGTTGTTTTGTATGCCACACAGGGACATGGTTCATGCATTGTCACTTTGAGTTTCATTTGTCGATGGGCATGGCTGCAGTCTTCATTGTTGAGGATGGTCCAACGGAGGATACGTCCCTCCCTCCACCGCCTCGGGATTTCTTGGACACGTCGTCTTCCGTGAGCAGCAGCTCCTCTGGCGGGCAGCAGCTCTTCAGTTCCTACATGGTCTTTGCACACTGCACGACACCTACTAATAATACTGATCTCAATAAGGCTGTCCATAGCGGGTAGTATTATAAGTCACTACCATGCATATAGTATTAGTGTATGATACGACCTCTGTATTGCGTAGTAACATATATTAGTACTTCTTCAGTTCTTATAAACTCCGCATATTAGCTGCTAAAGTCAAACTTTATAATCTTTCAACAAGTTTGTGGAAAAATACATTAACATATACTCCACAAAACGAATATAATTAGATTCATCATTGAATATATTTTCACATCATATATGTTTTATTGTAAACGTTCATGTTGTATTCTACAAACTTTGTCACACTAGTGGAAAACAGAGCTATGGTTTTTGCCGGTTCAGAGCAACTGTCCTGGTCGTGTTACGTACCGGGACTAATGGGGGCATCAGTCCCTGTTCGAGCGGCCAGGACGCTGGCCGGGCCTCGGCAGGCATCAGCCCCAGTTCGTGTGGGGCCTTTAGTCCTAGTTCCAGACACCAACCGAGACTAAAGGGCCCTGGAACCGGGACTAAAGGTCTGTCTTCAGTCCGAGTTCTAGATACGAACCGGGACTACAAAAATTGCCTATATATACCCACCCCCCGCCCGCCTTCTCCTCTGCTTTTTGGCCGGCCGATGTGTGGGAGGTGTGTGCTACTCTGTTCTCACCTCCTATGCTCATGGGGTGTTCGATGAAAAAATAACCATGCCGGACTTATGCTCTCTCCTCTCGAAGCTCAACCTCCAAGCTCCATTTTCCTCAAGATTTGTCTAGGTTTGGCGGTGCACTAAGTATCCAAGTGTTCTAAAAGGTTAGCTAAACTTCATCCTTTCATCTCTCACTGCTAGTTTAGCTCATCTCAAATGCTCTAGAAGTAGAGTGGTTTGTGGGTTTTAGTGGAGGAGTGTATGTGGGAGTTCTTTTGATTTAGATGCACAATTTGAGCTCAAATTAACTTCTTAGAGTTTACACATGTGTAGGATGCCGTCCCATTCCCGCCCCCCGTCCTCACAGCCGTCGATCACCCGCGTCGATCTCACCGCCGGTACCACCATGGTGAGCCTCTTATTCTTACCGCTTTTAAGAAAAAAATTCTTACTTGTATGATTTAGGTAGGTACTTGTATAATTTTCTTACTTGTATTGTTGTTTTTTATTATATAGTGCCATGGTTTTGGTATCTGCCCCCGTCGGCCCTCGTCCGGTCCATGATTTCGATGTGGTATATTATCTTTTATAACTATTTGCTTCATTTAGTATTTCTGACAATTACTGTATAACGACCATCTTGACACAGATGTCTTTATCTAGGAGGTATGTGAACCAGAAATTCCAACCGACCTTCTTGTCGAGAGGTTAAAATTAGTTGAAAAAGAAAACAATTATTTGAAAGAAAAAATGAAAAGAATTGCAGAAGAGAAGATGAAATTAGATTTGCATAATGTTGCCGATGTCGTCGATGATCACAAGATCCAGATGGATGCAATGCGCTTGAAGATTAGAAATATTAGAAAATGTGCCATTGATAATGAGGCTTGGTATCATTATGTTGTTGGATCAATCGTTATCTTAGTTGCTATTTTGATCGCATTTGTTGTTGCATTCACATGTTTTACATAGTTGTATGTTAGTTTCAATCTATGTTTTAATTAGATGCCCTAGAGAGTTGTATGTTTTTCTATGAGAACTATGTATGAACTTTATATATGTTTTTATTTTTTCAGTAATAACATTTGATCACTACTGTACTTTGGCAGAGGTTGGCTCGGTGTGCTTCAGTCTATGCCGTGGTCCATCCGCACCACTGGGACTAAGCTCACCGGCGAGACCCCATTCTTCCTCGTCTACGGGGCTAAAGCGGTCCTCCCACACGAGGTCATGCATCGTTCCCCGCGAGTCCTGGCATTCGAAGAGGCGCGACAGGATGCTTCGCGTGGATCTGACCTTGTTCTCCGGGAGGAAGCTCATCGCCAGGCCGCCCACCATGTCGCAAGTTACCAGCAGGCGTTGCGGTGATACCACTGTCGTGACGTCCGCCCCCGGACCCTCGAGGTCGGTGATCTTGTCCTGAGGCGGGTCCTCTCCAGGGAGGGCCTTCACAAGTTCTCGCCCATGTGGGAGGGCCCATTCAAGGTCGCCCATGTCTCTAGGCCTGGCACACGTGGAGACGGAGGATGAGATCCCCGCCCAAAATTCCTGGAACATCCAGCATCTCCGCAAGTTCTACCCATGACACTCTCACATAATAATGAGTGGGGTTGTACACGCCCCGGTGTGCCGCCCCTCGGCCCCTCGGGGGCTCCCGCGCGCCCATGCCCAAGTGAAAGCTCCATTCTCCGTGCTGGAAGACGACACTGTCAACCAATGACTATGCCCACGCCCAGTGGTAGCACCATGCTCCGCGCTGGTGAGAAGACTAGCATAGGCGGTGGATGCGGCTATTTTTTCGACACTCTCCTATACTCGAATTTGCTAGTTCTTGAATGCAGTTTTAAGTTTCGCATCTTTATTCAAAAAGGGGTGGGAATTTTTCTCCTTGCTGCGATCTTTCCGTTCTCTCTTCATGTGTTCATATCTTTGGAGGCTCGGCAGTTGCCTGCTGCCCCCTCCCGAGCACCCAGTGAGCGGGAGCTGGGCACGGTATGCAGGCGTAAGCTAGCACCGGTGGCATCGAGGCCCCCTCGGGGCCAAGGAAATAGCCGCCACAGGCCCGCCCTTGCACACAACTTGCCGAAAGCTTTGGTGTCTGACTCCTCGCGTGGCGCTCTTAGGCGGGTCAGCAGGCATGCGTGGCACCCAGCCTCTGGCATCACCTCATGGTCACCCAACCATTGGTCGGGCCTCAGGAGCATCCTACCTTATGGCCTCAGGAGCAGCCGGTACTGCCTCAGAGGCCCTAAGCGCAGGATGGCCTTTGAAAGGGGCAGGAAAAGAGAAGCATCCGCGACCCGGCTTGTTGTGGGGAAGCCCTACGCTAAGCTCTTGTTGCATCTACTCGAGCACCAACGCCTAGAGTGGGTGCCTCCGGAGACCTGGGCACCCGCCAATCCCCAGGAGTCATCGTGAGCTACGGGCCGCCCACAAGGCTGTGGAGCCATCTGGTCTGGGAGAGCGTGCTGGATCAAAACCTCCGGAAGGTCGCGCCCCTGCAACGCGGCAAGCAGTCGTGGGCTACCATGCACACCAAGCTAAGTATCCTAATCGCACTGGGTGAGAACCCTTCAATTAACAGTAATATAAAGGCTAGAATATGAACAAGAAAAACTAATAAAAATGTGCAAGCGTCGCGGTTCATTACACGCCCCACGGGGCTCTTCTTGGTTCTTCATACAGAGAAAAAAGGAATGGCCTCCTGAGGGTCGGATCTCCTGAAGCTGGGCTCAGGCGATCCACGCTCAGTCGAAGTCTTCCTCCTCCTTGATGGGGGCATGGAGACGCGATGGCTCGGCGTCTTCCTAGGTGTGGGCGCGAAGGCTGGGAGGCTCGCTATAGTCATCGTCGCTCGAGCTCTGTCCGGACGAGGTGCTGCTGCTGCTGAAGAATTCGCGACACCACCAATGGCAAGTTCACTGCCGAGGCCGTCGCCAGCGCGGCGAGCGTCACCATCGGAGGAGTGGTCGTCGTCGCTGTAGTCGTCTTCTGGTCAGCACCCCAGGAGCCTGCCATCTTCCCCGAAGACCTTGATGTAGAGCGTCGATGCCCCGCCGTACTTGAAGTGGAGGGTGCGCCTCCCCACCAAGCCGCAAGCGTGGGCAAACGCCTGCCAGACGCGGTTCAGGAACACGTTCCCCATGGGAGTGACCTCGACCTCCACCCACGAGGTCCTACTGCAACATCCATCGCCATGCAGCCACAGGCCGCCTAGTCCTCCAGCAGTCAACTCCTCCGCGAAGAAGCGTGGAAGGTGAATCCAGGTGTCGCCCGACCTCTCTACCCACACCACGAACTCTCGGGTCACGTCAGCCGAATGAAGTCGTGGGCATGGCGGTCGTGTAACCGCCGAAGGCTTTCCGCCCGACCACGGCGGCTGCGGCTTCCGATGCGGCCTCTGCGGGGAAGAGCTCTCCCCCAGCCTCTAGAGGCAATACAGACTCCCTTGGAGGCGCGCTCACGTCCCCGAGGAACAACCGCTGGCGTAGCGGTGTTCTTGCAAGGACGCCCCGCCCCCTCTTTTGTGGGGGCGAACCTGGCCCCTCCGGTGGAGCCTTTCCCTTTTCGGCGGCTGAGAACCACCTCACCAGCGCCATGGGTGTTGCAGCAAGAGAATGGGATGGGAAAACGAGAAGATGTGGGCAGGCCGGAACCTCGCCCCTGTCGCCCATTTATAGGTGGTCAAAGATCAACCGACGTCCCTCCACATTCGGGAAATGACGGTGCCACGACGCGGGCCAGACTCTTGTTATTCTAGTACGAACTCTATGATAGATTGAATGTTACTACGAACTCTTGAATAGATCGATCAGAAAGAATAGCTTTGAGGTGGTTTCGTACCCTACCATAATCTCTTCGTTTGTTCTCTGCTATTAGTGACTTTGGAGTGACTCTTTGTTGCATGTTGAAGGATAGTAATATGATCCAATTATGTTATCCTTGTTGAGAGAACTTGCACTTGCATGTGAAAGTATGAACCCTAGGCCTTGTCTCCTATCATTGCAACACCGTTTATGCTCACTTTTATCTTTAGTTACCTTGCTATTTTTATATTTTCAGTTTACAAAAACCTATATCTACCATCCATATTGCACTTGCATCACCATCTCTTCGCCGAACTAGTGCACCTATACAATTTACCATTGTATTGGGTGTGTTGGGGATACAAGAAACTCTTTGTTATTTGGTTGCAAGGTTGTTTGAGAGAGACCATCTTCATCCTACGCCTCCCATGGATTGATAAACCTTAGGTCATACACTTGGAGGCCCAACAACGTCTACAAGAAGAAGGTTGTGTAGTAGACATTAAAAAGCAGTACCCCATTAAGGTGAAGTATACCACGGTGTGGAAAGCAAAACAGATGGCAATGAAAGAATTATATGGTGATTGGGAAAATACTTTTAGGATGCTTTATAACTTCAAAGCAGAGGTGGAAAAGAGGTCACCTGTCAGTGTTGTGGAGATAGATAATGAGGTAACAGAGGATGGTAGACTTCTTTTCTCCAAGTTCTTTATGGCTTTAAAGCCCTACGTAGATGGATTCAAAGCAGGGTGCCGTCCATATTTGAGCATAGACTCATCTTTTTTGACAGGCAAATGGAATGGTCAATTGGCAGCATGCAATGCTTTAGATGGACACAATTGGATGTTCCCTGTTGCTATTGGTTTGTTTCAGTCAGAGACAGAGGTATTATGGACATGGTTCATGATGCAGTTGAAAAAATGCATAGGGCCAGTGTCACCTTTGGCAGTACACACAGATGCATGTAAAGGGCTAGAAAATGCAGTGAATAATGTTTTTACTCATTGTGAGCAGAGGGAGTGCGTCGGCCATATGTGGATGAATTTGATAAAAAAATCATAGGGGAAGAATTTGGGAGAATGTGGCCAGTAGAAAGATCTTACACCAAACAAACACATTGATATCATCTTGATAAGATACAAGCAGCATGCAGTGAGTTTGGTCCATGGTTGAACACCTATCATTCTCTATTGTGGTACATGTCAGGATTTAACACCGCCATCAAGTGTGATAATAACTTGGCAGAAAGTTTTAACAACAAGATAAAGCAGTTAAAGAACTTGCATGTGCATGACACGGTTGGCCAAATCAGGATCATGATCATGCACATGTGGGAATTGAGAAGAAGGATTGGTGATTGTCTGCAAGGGGATAAGCTTCCTGCAGTGGTACAATAGGTGGTCCAAGCCTATGGGTCCTGCCTTTCATGATAGAAAACTTGGCCTATCGTTCTCCAGCCCTTGAACAAAGATACCTCCTCAAGTGGATAGTTTCCTCATGATCTTTCCCCCGTTCCAGAAAGTCCCTCCGAATGTTTACCCCATGTTCCATTAGTTGTAAAACAGGTACGCCTCCCCTTCTGACCTGAATGTCTTGGCCATCACATGCCAATGCCTATCGAATGAGTCTTGTTGATATTCATCGCAACCGATGTCCAATTCAAACTAATCATCATTGGCATGGACACCACCTGCAAAATAAGATATAGAGCCGTGTAGTTCAGTTAGTTGTTATATCTTTACTTTCACATATAATCTTAAAAACTTACTTTGCTTACTCTCCCATTATAAGATGCATTGACGTTTCTCTGGTCACTATCATCATTGACAATATTCCGCTCATTAGACCTATCTGCATCTAGCAGTGCAAATTTAAAATAAGACATGTAAGTGGTAATGCAGTCGTCATGTCATTCCTCGCCCTACATAGTTTGAAATGTACTTGGGTCACGATTTCAGCATAAGACTCATCTATATCGCACTCCTGATTGTTATCATCGCCATGTATCTGTAAAAATTCAAAAAATACATGTAAGTGTCAATGCAGTTGTTTGTGTTCCATGTTTTTGTCAACGTCATGAAACTTACATTACCACTGGACAATTCAATTCATCCCGACTCATATAGTTCTCCCTGGCAGTTGGTTCACATTCAATGACGAGGATCCATTATTGCTACCGCAATCATCATCGTCATAACAAGTTTCTCGCTTCATTTATACACATTTAACCAAAGTCTCAGACCAATCAGATATAATCTGTTCATCAATTATGAGACGGCTATGTGTGATGCATAAATAAGTCAAGCGTGAAATAAAATTTCTTCATATTAGTTTGCCCTAATTTATGCACAAAACTAGTGTCTACTTATTCATTTAAGGAGTGAATTGTTTTCATCTCGTTTCAACGAGTAACAAACAATGAACTCACAAAAATTGCGAAAGAAAAAACTATTGGGCGTTGACGAGGTCCTCGGCTAGGTCGACATTTATATGTTGGTGCCTTGGACGTTGTCGACTGCATGTGGGACGGAAGCGTCCACGCAGGACCGCTTCTGCATTCCACAAGGGGCCACGACTCGTTTGTGTTGGCCGGACGACGCCGTGCTGGTGACGGGGATGCTGCTAAGTCAACACTACGCGACCGACTCGTTCGTCCGCGTGGCTTACCGCGCCTGCAATCAACTTCACCCGTCCGCGCGGCTTACCGCACCTGCAATTGACTCGCCGTCCGCACCGGCTTACAATGTCACAGTTGACTCATCTGTCCGTACCGCCTCTGATGTTGCGGTCGTTTTTACCATCCGTCTACTGCGGTTTGGTCTACATCAACACACCGGGCCGCACATGTTTGCATGAGCTGTTTATTGAGTGCAAGCAAGTCACTGCTACGGTGGCCCAGTTTTCTTCCAACAACTCTGGAGCAAATTAGCATATATTATCAGCCTCCGTCTGCACTGGATGGCTCAATGGGCAGACGCACAAATCGCCACCACTAGAGTTTGATTAACTTCAAACAACCAGTTGGGATGAACCATTGGCCGAGTTGCTGACACGACTCATACGGGATCATTTATAACCCAACGTAGTCACCTCAACATTCTAATCTCAAGCCAACTCCTCGAGTCATCTTGAGACTCGGAGGCTACAATGACATGACTCGAATGAATTGGCCGGTTTCAGTGAATTCAAGAACTCCGTGTCATTGGAGGGAAAAATAACCCTGCCGCGGGGACTACTGCCCTATTGGTGAAAATTAAAAGGCCGTCAAAAATTTTCCAGCTTAAAAAAGAAGGATTCCGGTTCAAAATCGGGCTCAAGGGAAATCTGACTCCCACAAAGCTCTGAAGCTCTCAATATCCGTTTTAAAATGCCGGTTCAAGAAGGATCCATCTCTCGCGAGTTCGAGTTCTCAGAAAAAATTAAAGGTTGCCAAAGAGAACTTGCTGCCATGATGCGCGGTTCAAACATGGGTATCCCGCCTTATCGGCTTATCACATTATTGGTCACTTGGGGGCTTCCTGCTCACTGAGCATAGCTGTGCTTACCCTCTTGTTTCGGCGTACACGCCTTGTTACAAAATACATGGGGGATTCCTGCTCACTGAGCATAGCTATGATTACCTTTTGATCCGGTTTACAGGCTGGGGGTGTAAAGATCACTTGGGGGCTTCGTGTTCAAACATAGGTGTATTCACCAAATAGAACATAATGTTACTACCCTCTTGATTGGCTTGGAACACCAGGTGTATTCACCAAAATTTCCAGGTTATCTTGTTCAAAGATAGGTGTATTCACCAAAGAGGACATAACCTTTAATTGGCGTGGAAAGCCAGGTGTATTCACCAAAATTTTCGGGTTATCCTGCTTTGTACAGTCTGCCACTCCGCCCAGGTCATCCTGGAATGACCCGCCGTACTTTTGACAGTCAGTCTTATACAGACCTTGAACTTGTTAAAAGTTCAAACAACGATTGGTCATGTGAGGCCCATCTTACAAAGTGTCAAAGGTTAGCTATGCGGGTTGGCGGCCCACGAAAGCTCTCAATAATTTAGGCTTGGCAGCCTACGAAAGCCTTGTTTTTTCTTATTAGTTATTTTCTCTGAACATTTTTTCTTGGATTCATATCTTTATATCATATGGACATATGGTTTGAAAACAAATCAGGCCATGTTATCATACATATACTTAATCATAAATTGCATCATCATAGAATGCATCATATATGCATGGATATACTGGTTTATATGGCAGGAATCAGTTTTTAATCCAGTTTATATTATTCAAATCTTTAATAGCCAACATGGCTGGATTTTTATTATGGTTATCAATAACCAGTATTATGATTTAGATTTTCAAATCCGCTCCAGAGTAATGGCTATTATTTCTTCATTCAAGAATACCAGCTCACAACAGAGAGCAAGGTTCAATATTGATATGCAAAGCATTGAGCAATATCATCCAGACAGAGGATATGATTTATTCTACAATGGATATGGTTTATTTAGCCCCGAGTCGCTGCAGGCATACGACCCGGCACTTGGGGGCTACATTATTCAAATCAAGATTACATCAAGTATGCAACTGCCATGTCGCTGCAACCATCCATCATGGCACTTGGGGGCTAATGCAAAGTCATTTTTTACTCGCCTTATTGAAGACCCGATTCATCACATCGTGATGAGCCGGCCTTTTGGGGCTACCAATTGCTCCTGTCAAAAATTCAAAGTACACAAGCCTTAATCCATTATATTGAAGGGTCCACTGCTCAGTTGGTAGAGCACAAGGCTCTTAAACCTTATGGTTGTGGGTTCAAGCCCCACGCGGGGGCTACATCATATGATGTTATTTTCAAATGATGTATATATAAAATCCTAGCTTAGTATTATCTTACTGAACCGGCACTTAGGGGCTACACATTGCTGCTCTAGTCTACATGGTCATATTTACAAAGTCCCTACTCATTATTGCATAATGACCTGACACTTGGGGGCTACACATGGGAAGTCCAAAATGTGCAGTTTATGATTGGCGGCTTACATGAGCAACCCGAATTTCTCCAAGTTGCAGCATTTATATTGAAGCAAGTCTTAAAACCTTCACTACGTTCCCCTCTTGGGACATGGGGGCTACACGTGATATGCATATAAGGGAGGAACATCTTCAAAGTTCTCAATTTTGAGCAAACCAGGGATCATATTCTCGGTTTTTGCCTGAATAAACTCAGGAAGATCACTTACATGACCCAGCGTCCGTGGCAATCATTAGCCGGTATGATCAATTTTTATAACCCGACAAATTTGGTGATCACAACTCGCCAACCTCTACATCCTCAAGATGGCGGATCATCAGATGAATATCTTGAGTTCAATATTTTTATTAAGCTAGAGCTTTGGAAACCGACTCAAATGGATTATTTCTTACAATATTTCTCCACAAGAGACCAAATGATAGGAAATAGGTTATGAAGCTGGCCCGTTGAACCGGATTTTTCAAAAGAAGTATCTGGATTTTTTGCTTTGGCAAAGTTTGAACATATCTGCTAAAGGAGATTTGCTATGATATCATGGACACGTATCAAGAAGGAAAAGACAAGGACTTAATGATGAGCAGGTGCCGGTTCAGAAAAAAACTTTTCACCCGGAGCACAACTTGTCAGATTTGTTCTTGTGTTTATTTTGTAGGATCAGTTTAACATGGATAAATCCAAATTAAACTGGGGGCTAATGTCGGGGATATACGCTGCGGTATGACCCGACCAGAGATATGACCTGCCTGGGACTTGGTGTTTTATTGATAAACCGACCTAGGACTGACAACTCACTGATAACCTGGCCGGGCCTGGTGACCCGACAGGTGTGTCAGATGGAGACAAGGTCCAAGGCCCAGAAGGCCGGCTCATGCTATGGTGGGCCGATTTAAGAGGGCCGGTTTAAGAGGAAAGGCATAAGGAATATTCTCCTGCAAAGGAAACAAGACTAGGACTCCACTTGTAATGAAATAGTCCTAATCCTACTAGGACTCCACATGTAACCCACCCCTCCAACTTATATAAGGAGGGGTGAGGCTCCCCAAGAGGGACAAGGAAAAAACTCATAATCTCTAGGGCTAGACACAACTAGAGGAGAGCCGGCTTATGCGGCGTCTCCCTGATGAACAGACGGAATAAGACCTAGCCACAAACAGCATGTAGGGCTATTACCGGATGATGTTTCCCAGGGCCCGAAGGTGTCTAAAATCACGCGTCTCTCGTCCCGCTCAACCCCTCTCAAGCTACTACATAGATGCGTTGGCCTCATGACTAAGTCCTAACATTAGGATATCTGCCGTGACAAATCCACGACAAGAGCACTGGTCACGTCGTGAGGGCGGCGACTAGAGCGTGAGGATGGCCGCCAGGCTGTGAGGGCGGCGGTGATGGAGTTGCTAGACCTGTCAACCCGCCGGAGTCACGGCAGCGACGTATCCTGACTTGGGTTTTGTCTGGGACACAGTGGCAGGGGCGGGGCATGCGGGGAGGGTTTTTTTTACCACATATGAACACGATGTGTGATGTATGTGGGCGGGCGGGCATACACAGGCACGTCGTATATGCACGGACAGGTGTACGACCGGCATGTGCTATTCTATAAGGGAAGGGGTAAAGACGATACTACCCTTGATATGTTTAGGGGGGTGTTGTACCGTAGCGGGACTTAGATATATAAGAGATGGGTGAGCAGTGACAGGCTAATTAATTTGCCCTTTGGATCGTTGGTTTATTTATAAAGCGGGGCAAAAGCCTATTTCGACACAATACATCTTTGGATGACAAATAGTCTGTTACCGTTGGTAAGAAAATTAAAGTAATCATTTCTTAGCCTTAAGAAGAAATGTCTTTTGACAGATGAACCAGACAAATACATTAGAGATTGTTGACCTGAACGAATCACGACAATCTGGCTATCTGACGAATATTTAATCCGAAAGTGCTTCACGCACATCTTGCTGCATGATCGTGCAACGATTCCTAATCTAACAGCCTGCTCTAATTTAGCCTATTGTGTAGATGGTACCATCTGGAATGTCGTGCAAATGTCGTGCGTGAACTGTTGTTAATGTAGCAAATGTCGTGCAAATGTTCGATTTAACCACGATCCAAATCTGACCAATGGCAGTTGACAAACTGTTCATTTGTTCAAAGCCGCATGTGGCGGGCATGTTGATGATTCTGTTCGCCGTATGCATGGAAATTAAACTAGTAAGCAAAATCCCGTGTACCATGTTCCGTGCCCTGCTGCTTGCCGTGGTCTCGGTAACGCCTACCATGTGTCGTGCCTTACTGTTTGCCGAGAGCCATACTCGGCTTGCACAGCCTTACTGTTTGCCGTGTACTTGGCAAACGAGTAAGAACTCGGTAACAATGAGGTTTCCTGTGGTGCTGATTATTGTATCAGTTAACCCATGGCAGAGGCTTGTCTTCGTCGTCTCTGAAGGAAATATGTCGATTAGATACAAAGAGAAGTAATGGCACCATGTTGAGCTCGATCACATCCAAAGAAATGCATTCTGAATTATCCACATGGACATAATATTTGTTGATGCACAATTTTCCATGACTGAAAATACTTCTTGAGATTACATACTTAGGAGAAGGGTGATAAATAGTCTGTAACCATTGGTAAAGAAAATAATGTATTCATTTCTTAGCCTTAATGAGATTTGAAAAGATTAGAAAAGGAGATTATCTGGATTGTTAGTGGTGGGCTCCACCAACTGTGCAAACGGACATCCCCTAGTTGACGCAGGACTACTTCTTTTGCAGCGCTGGCTCCTCGCGCATCACTCGACCTCGTCTTCCTCCTCCTCGCGTCTACCACATGGCATCAGCACGCCACATGCGGATCATGTTTGGATTCATTTTATTCCTAGAGTATGCCGCTTCCTGAGGGCGCTAACTTGTGTACACAGCTATATATTTGTGAGCCTATACACATTATATACAAGTAGAAAGCCGCAGCTGCAAACGATGAAGCGCGAGAGCTCCCCCATGGCAGCAGCTGTACCCATTTTGATCCTCTCCGCCATGGCCATGATGTCTGCGGCCGCGGCAACCATCGAGCACACGTTCCTGGTAAGCATGAGGACCCCCTAGTACTAATATTTGCTTTGATGTTAGAGTGTTAATTTTAGTAATATTGTTGGCATTTGTACCTGAAACCGGCCGAGCAGGTGAGCCAGGTGAATATGACACATTTGTGCAACGAGATGCTGGTCACGGTGGTGAACGGGCAGCTGCCGGGGCCGACGATAGAGGTCACTGAGGGAGACTCGGTAACCGTTCATGTTGTCAACAAGTCACCCTACAACCTTACAATCCATTGGTACCTAAATTATTTCTGCCTTTCTTTGTTTCTTTCATTTTGCGGGAAAATCAACGCCACCCGGCTAATATTTTGTAGTTGAGTTTTGTTCATTTCATCTTCCCATACAAAAGGGGTCTGTGTATGTTATTCTTACTATTTCCTAATCCTCAATATCCAAAAGGCATGGAGTGTTGCAGCCGCTAAACTGTTGGAACGACGGGGTGCCGATGATCACGCAACGTCCCATCCTGCCCAACAACAACTTCACCTACCGGTTTAACGTCGCCGGGCAGGTAGGCACCCTGTGGTGGCACGCTCACGAAGCCTTCCTCCGGGGAACTGTGCATGGCGCTTTGATCATACGGCCCAGAGACAACGGCACAGGCTCCTATCCGTTTCCAAAGCCCGACAGGGAGATCCCTATTGTCATAGGTTTGATTTTTCGCTGATGTATGAATAATATCATCATGCATTTGATGATCGTTGAAGATATGAGCTATGTAGGAGAGTTTCTGTGCTGAGCTTCTCTTGTCGTGCCAGGGGAGTGGTGGACGATGGACCTTCCACAGGTGGGCAGGAAATTTAGTAATGGTTACTATGATGATGAAGCCAGTGGGTCCACAATCAACGGGAAGCTTGGAGATCTCTTTAATTGCTCCGGTAATCAACTGTTTTCTTGTCTTATACACCCTACCGCTCCAGCCCTAAATATGTGACGTTTTGAAGTTGTCTTATTTGAGTCAACCACTTGAAAATTTAGTTAGAAATTAATTTCTTATATATTGGGTTTGGATATTTGAAAACGGCAGAGTAAATTTGTCTCCAAATATAGTTTTGTAAAATACTCTGATATGTTAGATGTCAATACTTTTAGCTATAAACTTGATTAAGGGCATCACCAGTAGTTCCCGTATTCATAAAATAACGACCATTTAGGGGAAGTTGGACAAAAAAAAGACCTTCAAAAAATCACGTAAACACGCAATCTTTTTTGCGGTATCCCGTAAATTCTCCAAAACTCCAAGCTGGGATGGCCCTTCCTTGAAAATTGCCTTGTTCATGAAGTGCCACCGGATTTCGCCCTGCAGCCACCGCGCCGCTGTCGCCGACCATCACTGTCCGTTTACAGCAGTCGTCGGAGTTCACCGTCGCAGTCACTTCCCAGAAAATAACTTTTAGGGGAAGCTTTTACATGAACCAAGAAAAGGCCTCATTGGCAACTTCCTCTAATTTATATGGACACCCGGTAAAACCACATTTTTACTAGTTTTTTCTCACATGAGCTATTGAAGATGCTCTAAACATGCATGTGTTACAATGCAAAAAAAACATATGATTTTTTCACCCGCAAAAAAAACATGGAATAATTTGACTTAGGGAAAACTCTGAAATCCTTCATATTTTGTGGCAGAGGCTCTACATACCATAGTTTAAAATCACTGACAAAACTGCCACTATTGCGGCGCTATCGCCGGTCTGAAACAGCCGCGTGATCTGCAAGGCATGGAAACACGCGGCGCTATGGCCAGAGATCGCGCCATTCCTTCCTTACTCATCGTGGTCAACCCCATGATTATAATTTATGCTACATACATAAAAAAACTTCAAATAATCAAACATATTAATATCGAGGAGATATCGATTACACCTGGTCTCTATTTAAAATTGAAAACAAATATCAAGAGCAACTCAGACATGGACAATGCAGTACCTGCATGTTCGAAAAGGATTATAGCTACTTTACTTAATAGATTGGTTCTTCAACTCTGAATTGAAGGCGTGTTGGAAGATGGCTACGTGCTGGACGTGGAGCCCGGCAGGACGTACCTCCTGCGATTAATCAACGCGGCGCTCTTCTCCGAGTACTTCATCAAGATCGCGGGGCACAAGTTCATGGTGGTAGCCGCCGATGCAAACTACGTCAACCCCTACACCACAGACCTCATCGCCATCGCACCCGGCGAGACGGTGGACGCCCTTGTCGTGGCCGACGCAGCCCCCGGCAGGTACTACATGGTCGCCCTGCCCATCCAGGCGCCTCTGCCTGACGTGCAAACGAATGTGTACACCACCAGAGGAATGGTTGAGTACAGCAGCGTCAAGAACTCAAGGCGTGACGACGTGCGAGCCGTAGCGCCTGAAATGCCTCATAACCACTACACGATCAAGTCTTTCTACTTCCACGGCAACCTGAGCAGCCTCCACGACGAGGAGGGCATGCAGGTGCCGGTGCGTGCCGACGAGCACCTCTTCATCACGCTCGGCGTGGGCTCCATCTGCCGGCGAGGCGGCCAGTCCTGCAAGATGGGCGACAATCTGGATTACATGTTGGTGGCGAACATGAACAACATCTCCTTCCATCTCCCCGCTGTGATGACTACGCCGTTCCTCGAAGCGCACTATTACGGCTGCGCCGACGTCTTCAAGGGTACAACGGCGCTCCCCGACCGGCCGCCGAGGGTGTTCAACTACACCGACAGCGCCCTTATCCCATTCGGGCCTGAGGAGATGCAGCTGGAGCCGACGTCCAGGGCCACTCTTGTGCGGCGGTTCAAGCACGGCACCACGGTGGACGTTGTGTTCCAAAGCACGTCGATTCTGCAGGGCGATTCCAACCCGATGCACCTGCACGGCCACGACATGTTCGTGCTCGCGCTGGGGTTTGGCAACTACGACGCTGCCAGGGATGCGGCGAGGTACAACCTGGTGAACCCGCCGAAGAAGAACACCGTCCTCGTCCCTAATCTTGGGTGGGCAGCCGTTCGATTTGTGGCAGACAATCCAGGTGCGTATAAGATTTGATATTGCTCACGCTGGGTCCGTTTTATGTCTCATGAAAACTGCAAATTCTCTTTGGATATCCACTGAAATGGAAAAGCAAAAATGGAGCATCTTGTTTAGGACAACGACATGGCCGGTCTGCATAATGATTGTTTGACCAACAATTTACACGGAAAATGTGACGACTGACTAATGGAAACTAACCACATATTATTAAATAGGTTTCATGTATTCTATATTGTCTATAAATAATATGTTTTTATATATGGTTTCGTCAAAGTTTTAAAAAAAATATCTTGAACAATTAAAATTAAGTTATGTTTTCATTTAATTGATGGTTTTTTCTTTGGTACGATTTCTTGAGTAATTAAAAATAATAAAGTTAAGTTTTAATTTAATTGATGGTTTTCCTTCTGTACGTACTCTTAAATGTCCCTTAGTTGGATGCGAAAGATAGACACCAAAGAACTAATGCATTGTTGTTTTGTATGCCACACAGGGACATGGTTCTTTCATTGTCACTATGAGTTCCATTTGTCGATGGGCATGGCTGTAGTCTTCATTGTCGAGGATGGGCCAACAGTGGACACGTCCCTCCCTCCACCGCCTCGGGATTTCTTGGATGCGTCGTCTTCCGTAAGCAGCAGCTCCTCTGGCGGGCAGCAGCTCTTCAATTCCTACGTGGTCTCTGCACATTGCATGACACCTACTAATAATACTGATCTCAATAAGGCTGTTCATAGTGGGTAGTATCATAAGTCAGTATTATGCATATGATACTAATAAATGATATTACCTTTGTATTGCAAAATAGTAACATATATTAGTACTTCCTCCATTTTATTCACTCCACATAATAGCGGCTAAAGTCAAACTTTATAATCTTCAACAAGTTTGTAGGAAAACATATTATCATATACCCCACAAAACCAATATATTTTCAGGCCATATATATTTGTTATTGTAAATGTTCATATTGCTTTCTACAAATTTGGTCAAGCTTCATAAAGTATGCCTTCAATCACAGCTAATATGGAAAGTGAATAAAAACGGTGGGAATCTCTTAGACGACCTTATTTATTACAATGCATGATACATAGTACTCCCTCCGTCCCAAAATAAGTGACTCAAAAATGACTCAACTTTGTACTAACTTTAGTACAAAGTTAAGTAACTTTTGCGTCACTTATTTTGGGACGGAGGGAGTACAACACTATTTATTGTGATATGATATCATTATATTATACTGAACCCTCCTTTTATTCATTTATGTCTATGCCTTATCATCAAAATTGCCTAGTAACAAGCACGATACTAGCTATGACACTGTTAGAAGAAGTCGAGAGAAAGAAAAAAACTGAACCAGCAGTCCAAATCATTATTGTTGATGTCAATATATAGTGTTACAAGGGATGCGTGCAAACGACGCAATGGTTGCTAATTGCCAACCAACATACTTATTAGGGATTAACTTTATTCATTAAATTCCTAACACTCCCGGTAATCAATGCTTGTCCTTGTGTATATACATGCTTGCACCTTGTATTTCTTCTTGGCTTCACGGTTGGTGAAAACGATCCCCTGCGTAAAATCATGTTGCCTTTGTGCGGCCTCTGTGGATGAACACGTAGCTTCGCTACGAGCGATACGGGCGGACCTGCTATGTACATCTCTACAAAATAATTTTTCGGTCCAATAGAATGGTACAATAGTGATCCTACAAAAACAACAACATCAAACTTCTCTTAGAACATAAATGAGTCCAGGCCAAAATCAAAATTTGGATCAAAAGTACGCATACCCTAGTCATGGCAATGCTAAGCATATATAACACGGGTTTGGAAAAATTAAGTTAGAGATCGAAGGAGAAACATATCGTAGATTTATCACACGGAAGGATTTGAACTAAAATCGAACGAGTAGAGAGATCTGACAAAGTTGTAGTAAGGTTTGGATAGATTTGGGAGGAAGACGAAGAAGAAAGTAAGAAATAAGATGGAGCAAGAATACCTCCTGACTCGGCTTCTCTAGGGCGCTGCAGCGCGATACGGGCGCTTGGGACACCAACGTGCACTCTGGTGCTCAACTGTGATCTGTGCGTACCTAATACGAGCTCTCATATGAGCGCGTTCTCTCATATGGGTCTTGCCTTGCCTTATGTAACCTCGGTGGTCTTTTTGCTGATGCGGTACGAGTGAGCGTACGACCACATGCGTTTGTACGAATGCAGCATTGGGCTCTGGTCTTCTGTTTGTTTTCGTCGAAGAACAATATGATCGCACATAAAACTGTTTGCGCTCGTATGAAATGCCTTATTTTCTTCTGTTGCCTCCGGTTGTTTTTCGTTGGCTGCTCCCTCGCTCGATACGATAGTTAATATACGTCTTTTCTTTTGTTTCCTCTAAAACTTCGTTTTCTTTAGAAATTCCAACGGGGTTATTTCCAGCAAAACACATAGAAATATTTCCAGCTTTTTAAACACCCGTAAAACAAATAGTAATGGATGAGTTTTCGTCCGAAACCCTGATACTTCGAAAGAGATTGTCCATTTTTTACACGAAGTGCGTCCAGTTTTTGCCATAACCCTCTCAAATTTTTAGCACATGCTATGTTGGTGAAATGATGATACAATGCTAACTTTCAACTTTTCAAAGTTCATTTGCAGTGCTTTTCAATTTAGTGGTCATTTAGCTCAAAAAATCAGTAAATGAATGAAAAATAGCAAATCAAGTCCGAAAGTGTTGAAAATTGATGACGTGGCTTTGAATGGTGCATGCTGAAGGCACAAAAAGTCTGGAGTTGAAATAAGTTAAAAAAAAATGAAATGCCTTTGTAACAGATGAGTTTTCGTTCGAAACCCTGATACTTCGAAAGAGATTGTCCATTTCGTACACGAAGTTCATCCAGTTTTTGCCGTAACCCTCTCAACTTTTTAGCACATGCTATCTGGGTGAAATGATGATACCATGCCAACTTTCAACCTTTTCAGAGTTCATTTGTAATTTCCATACACACTTACTCTCATAAAACAACATACAAACTCTCTAGCTAAAGCATTTAAATGCAACAACAAATGCGATCAAGATCACAACTAAGGTAACAATTGATCGAACAACATAATGATACCAAGCCTCATTATCAATGGCATATTTTCTAATATTTCTAATCCTCAAGCGCATTGCATCCATCTTGATCTTGTGATCATCGACGACATCGGCAACATACGACTCCAGTTTCATCTTCTCTTCTTCAATTCTTTTCAATTCTTCCTTCAAATACTCGTTTTCTTTTTCAACTAAATTTAACTTCTTGACAAGAGCATTGGTTACAATTTCCGGTCAACATACCTCCTAGATAAAAATATCTATGTCAACTTGATGGGCATAATTGTCATAAACAAAAAATGCAACAAGTAGTTATAAAATAGAATATACCACATCCGAATCGTAAAATGGACGAGGGCCGACGAGGACGGATATCAAAACCATGTCACTATGTATAACAAACAACATACATATAAGAAACATGATTTTACTAGTAACTATCTAAATCACACAAACATGATTTTTTTTAATAAAAAATTATAAGAACAAGAGGCTCACCAATGTAGTCCCGGCGACGGGACGGTGCGGGCGATCGACGGTGGTTAGGACGGGGACGGGAAGGCACTAAGTAGACCACACCTACATATGCAAACTAAGAAGTCAATTTGAGCTTAAATTGCAAATAAATCAAATAAACTACCACATATAATTACTCGCAAACTAAAACCCACAAATCACTATACTTATAGAGCATTGCAAGAGCTAATCTAGCAATGATATATGAAAGGACAAAGTTGCTAACCTTTGTGAACACTTGGATGGATGGGGTGCCTTTAAATGTTGACAAATTTTGGCAAAAATGGAGGTGAGCTCGAGCAAGAGGGGAAGAAAACAGAGTGGAGGGAAAAACAGAGAGCTTCGGCTCGGGCTGGACAAAGCACTATATATAGTGATACCTTTTGTCCCAGTTTACTACTAATAAAAGGCAAATATTATCATTGCAGTTGTTAATTATTTTCATATAATCGATGCTTATAAGTCGTACTTTTCAGACAAAGTTGATGTCAGTCGTCACGTAGTCCCGATATGGAGGACTAGTTGGCTATGGGCCACTCGACCGACTTTATTAAGACTAGAGAAGTCGGTCCACAATAACGACTAGAACAGATGCATGACAGAATATTTCAAATAAAGAAAGGTAAACTTTTATGGAAAAACAATGTGTACGTGAGGAACATGTTTGAATGTGTGCTTACTGCATCATATTTCGTTGGTTATGTGGGCTTATTTCCCTATCAACAAGGGAGCTAACAACTGGATTATGGTTGTCATGCATACATACAAGAAAAAGTTTCAGGTTCTTGATTCGTTGATGGGACGTGAGCTTGCTCAATCTACTACAAAACTAGTTGAGAATTTTGTATGTTTAACGTTCACGTGTCTATTCCGAAGCCACCATTGTTTACCGTATTTACTGAACGTTTTTTCATCGTTTCAACTAATTTCTGTAGGAGGCAACCACTTTCAGAAGATATCCAAGATGCAAATGATACTTTAGTTATTTCATCCGGGATGTGTGGGCATGTCCTATTATTCCGTACAACATGCCACAACAAAAAGATGAGTGAGTATGTAGTGGTACGTTATTTCAGTGCTATCTTTAATGCGCACTTTGATTTACCCTAAACTGTATGAAACCAAGAATTCATGTGGGCTATTCCTCCTTAGATGATTTCAATACTAGGATGGTCAAAACTGTACAAGACGATTTGTTCGCAGGTCCGTGTAATTTAGTATGCAGAAACAACTTTGTTACTATATCTTACTATTTACATTGGAAACACATGTTTCTTTTACAGGAATCAATTGTTTATTTGAAAGATGGAATGATAGGTGCAAAAAAAAAATCGCCGAAAAACAAGCTTAAGAACGTGTAAAAAAAGTTATTCGGCTTTCAAAGAAGAAGAAGAAATAACTGTCATACATAGTCATGGAGTAGTTGCAAACCTGATTCACGTATTCAGTTGAACTGTTTATTGTACCACAAAGCCATTGCTTCAAAAGATATTGTGTAAGATCATAAACTTATTTAAGATTCTTACGCGTGTGGTACTCATTTTGTATACGATATTAATAATAATGATAGAATCGTTTAAATTGAGTGTAATTAACTTAGTTTATATTCTTACCGACGCGACACTTATTTTCTAAAATATTTTATTGAAAATGATATACTTGTTTCAAGGATTTTGGTGAGATTGAATTCAGCATATGGAGTCTTATTTTTCAGTACCGGGACGGCAATAATACGTAAAATTTATTATATTTTTAATAATCGCATACTATATAATATAAATATAAAAAATGCGAAGCGGCTGCTCGGGACCGACCGACGACTTATTTGGTTGGCCAAGTGCTTGTTGCTCGAGCAGGGAAAAAAACGCATCACCCCGGTGGCTACCGGCCTGGCCCAGCATCGCGTGACACTATGGTTTAGTACCATATAGCCGCGTGAGGGGGCGTCGACCGCCTTACATACCCGGCGCCCCTGACTCATTCCCAATACTACTGTAACTGAAAATACGCCGACTTGACCACCCTATGGGGCCCGGTTGATGCCAACGCCAACGCTAAAACGCCCGTCAGTGCCGCCTATTTGGGCTTCATATTGATTGGCCTAGTAAGTAATGTCGGCGGCCCGGTCGGGCATTATTTTTCAAAAACTTCTAAACAAGTCCAACATAATGCAAACGATAGAGATAATTGAAACAGTACAGAAAAACATTGTGTACATAAAAAAAGTCAACAAATTACACAATACAAAATATGTCTCATATAACAACGCCTGACATCAAGACAAAATAAGTTGGTATCCAAAATTCTTTATTACAACGAAAAGATTCATCAATGGAAATGTCGAATAACTTGTAGTCTTTCATCAGGCCCAGTTGTTGCATAGAAAGAAATTACGAAATGTGAGAATCAACCTACGATAAAATGAAACAAAAAAACTAACATAACCAAACCAGAACATGTACTTTGGATTTTGAGGGCATGTGGACCTATTATGACCTTTTGTTCTGCATATGCCACCTAGACGATCGCTTTTCACGTCGAATGATTTTGCTCTACCATTTTTAGTCACGTCAGGGCTATCCTTACCGCTATCTCTACTCATCTACTCAGGTGCACCCTTGTTAGAAACTTTCACTGGATCACAAACCAGAACATGATCTCGATTAGGCTCAAATGCATTGTCATTCACAAGCCTTTGCTGACTATCATCTTCATTCTCCTCCATTTACTACTCGCTATTATATCCTGCCGAGCCTCCTTTAACTTGTCGAATAAGGAAAGATTTTGGCATGCGACATGGGATGCTTCTACAAATAAGATGTTCACCTTATTGTACTTGCCCAGCCCGAGGAAAATAGATCACTAGTGCATTCCACGGCAATCCATCTCTAGCGTTTTAGTCTTTTAGATGAAGATTCCTAGTACTAAGTACCTAAGTATATCACATAAGTCAAGCCTATTAAAAATATGGAGAATATGTTTGCAAGGGAGGCAGTTGCGATTCAAACATTGGCAACTGCACTTTACGAGTTCTTCAGAGTTACCTGGTGTATAGTCCATATTGAAATTGTTATCTGTGTTATTCTACCATGCCACTATAAATCTATGGGTGTCTATTCCTCTCAGTTTTTCAAGGACCTCAAGTTTCCCTACCTTCTTCAGATCTTGCTCCAATATATAAAAGTTTGCTGGAGTAAATGCACCGGCAGCGGCCAACTCAGTGTATATGCACTCAATGAATCGTACTGGCCCTGTATGCGTGTCCGTGCAGTCAGTGGCGGCGCCAGGATTTTGAGGCTGGGTATTCATTGGCACAAAAAATTAACTCAAAATGTACTATAAAGACACCAGTACGACAATAGTAGTTATTTTTAATGCATCAAACCATACTAATTATACATGAACATAAAGACACCAGTACCTTTTGATTGACAGATTGATGATATCCCATCTTACAATATAACTTTGCGACCGCCTTTTTGGAAGAGATTGATGACATCCTTATCCTTTAGTTGATTGAAGAATTCTCTCTGAACAAATGTAACCAGACAATTGTTCAAGTAATCATCACCCATTTTGCTCCTTAGCTTATTCTTCACATAGTTCATTGAAGAGAACACCCTTTCAACACTAGCAGTAGCTACTGGCAGAATTAATACCAACTTAAGAAGCTTGTAAACAATATAGTATTGTTCATGCTTGTTTGTCTCGACAAGCATAACTGAAAGCTCACACAGATTCTTCAAGTTTTTAAACCTTTCATCTCTACGCACATGCGTAACATACATGTTTATTTGCCATGGGAGTCTTGCCAGTTCATCACTTGTGAAATCATTAGCATAAAACTTTGTAGCAAGCCTAACCAATTTCTCTTGATCATAAGCAGCAAATAGACGAAGTGGACAAAATGTTGCCATGCAAGAAAGTAGATCTGTGTTTACCTCATCAAACCTGCCATTCAACTTTGAAGCGATGGTAATTCGTTGCACCATTAAAGAAACCCCTTCTAGGCCGGCCAGCAGGAAAGTAAGGACCCTCCATATCAACAATTTTGATCTTATGCTTTGTACAAAAAGATGTGACCTTTTTGAGAAAATCATCCCATCCAGGATCAGTCCTCAAACCCTCCAAGTGATACTTTGTGTTATCAACAAGCTCAATAGCATGAACAATATCTTGGTCTTGCTTTTGCAAAGCTCTACTCAACTCATCTGTGTATCCAAATATTTCTTGCATCAAGCGTGCCATGAAAACAAACTCAAATGATCGAAATGGTGTCAATATGGTTAGAGCCGATTGGGCCTCCGCGCCATGGTACTCTTTTCCAATCTTGGTGAGGACTCGTCATATTGCACCATACATACAGATGACATGGCTCGCGATTTTGAACTGAGAGCCCCAACGTGTATCACATGGCCTTCCCAAACCCATTTCCTAATTTAGCCCACTCCCCATTTCTACTCCTCCAATTCCAATGCATCAATGAGTTCCTCAGCCTGAGCTATACGAAGCATTCTCATCTTTTTACAAGACATGCCAAGAGCATTTAACAAGTGTGCAAGTTGTTGAAAGAACCAAGTACAATCACCACACTCTTTAGCAACAGCAACAAGAGTTAACTATAGTTGATGGGCAAAACAATGAACATAATAGGCAGAAGGAGACTCATCCATAATCCGTTTTTAGGCCATTAGCATTACCTTTCATGTTGCTAGCTCCATCATATCCTTGCCCACGAACCATTGCAAAGGTCAAATTATACTTCATAAACATTTGCTCAATTGCTGCTTTAAGTGTCAAAGAGGTAGTATCTTGAACATGAGCAAGACCAAGAAATCTTTTTACTCATTGTGAGCAGAGGGAGTGCGTCAGCCATATGTGGATGAATTTGATAAAAAAATCAGAGGGGAAGAATTTGGGAGAATGTGGCCAGTAGAAAGATCTTACACCAAACAAACACATTCATGTCATCTTGATAAGATAAAAGCAGCATGCAGTGAGTTTGGTCCATGGTTGAACACCTATCATTCTCTATTGTGGTACATGTCAGGATTTAACACCGCCATCAAGTGTGATAATAACTTGGCAGAAAGTTTTAACAACAAGATAAAGCAGTTAAAGAACTTGCATGTGCATGACACGGTTGGCCAAATCAGGATCATGATCGTGCTCATGTGGGAATTGAGAAGAAGGATTGGTGATTGTCTGCAAGGGGATAAGCTTCCTGCAGTGGTACAACAGGTGGTCCAAGCCTATGGGTCCTGCCTTTCATGATAGAAAACTTGGCCTATCGTTTTCCAGCCCTCGAACAAAGATACCTCCTCAAGTGGATACTTTCCTCATGACCTTTCCCCCGTTCCAGAAAGTCCCTCCGAATGTTTACCCCACGTTCCATTAGTTGTAAAACACGTACGCCTCCCCTTCTGCCCTGAATGTCTTGGCCATGACATGCCAATGCCTATCGAATGAGTCTTGTTGACATTCATCGCAGCTGATGTCCAATTCAAACTAATCATCATTGGCATGGACACCACCTGCAAAATAAGATATAGAGCCGTGTAGTTCAGTTAGTTGTTATATCTTTACTTTCACATATAATCTTAAAAACTTACTTTGCTTACTCTCCCATTATAAGATGCATTGCCGTTTCTCTGGTCACTATCATCATTGACAATACTCCGCTCATTAGACCTATCTGCATCTAGCAGTGCAAATTTAAAATAATACATGCGAGTGGTAATGCAGTCGTCATGTCATTCCTCGCCCTACATAATTTTAAATGTACTTGGGTCACGATTTCAGCATAAGACTCATCTATATCGCACTCCTGATTGTTATCATCGCCATGTATCTGTAAAAATTCAAAAAATACATGTAACTGTCAATGCAGTTGTTTGTGTTCCATGTTTTTGTCAACGTCATGAAACTTACATTAACACTGGACAATTCAATTCATCCCGACTCATATAGTTCTCCCTGGCTGTTGGTTCACATTCAATGACGAGGATCCATTATTGCTACCGCAATCATCATCGTCATAAAAAATTTCTCGCTTCATTTATACACATTTAACCAAAGTCTCACACCAATCAGATATAATCCGTTCATCAATTATGAGACGGCTATGTGTGATGCATAAATAAGTCAAGCGTGAAATAAAATTTCTTCATATTAGTTTGCCCTAATTTATGCACGAAACTAGTGTCTACTTATTCATTTAAGGAGTGAATTGTTTTCATCTCGTTTCAACGAGTAACAAATAGTGAACTCACAAAAAATGCGAAAGAAAAAATTATTGGGCGTTGACGAGGTCCTCGGCTAGGTCGACATGGATATGTTGGTGCCTTGGACGTTGTCGACTGCATGTGGGAGGGAAGCGTCCACGCAGGTCCGCTTCTGCATTCCACAAGGGGCCACAACTCGTTTGTGTTGGCCTGATGACGCCGTGCTGGTGCCGGGGATGCTGCTACGTCAACACGACGCGACCGACTCATTTGTCCGCGTGGCTTACCGTGCCTACAATCAACTTCGCCCGTCCGCGTGGCCTACCGCACCTGCAATTGGCTCTTCGTCCGCACCGGCTTACAATGTCGCAGTTGACTCATATGTCTGTACCGCCTCTCATGTTTCGGTCGTTTTTACCATCCGTCTACTGCGGTCTGGTCTACATGAACACACCGGGCCGCACCTGTTTACATGAGCTGTTTATTGAGTGCAAGCAAGTCACTGCTACTGTGGCTCAGTTTTCTTCCAACAACTCTGTATCAAATTAGCATATATTATCAGCCTCCATCTGCACAGGATGGCTCAATGGGTAGACGCACAAATCGCCACCACTACAGTTTGGTTAACATCAAACAGCCAGTTGGGATGAACCATTGACCGAGTTGCTGACACGACTTATACGAGATCATTTATAACGCATCGTAGTCACCTCAACCTTCTAATCTCAAGCCAACTCCTCGAGTCATCTTGAGACTCGGAGGCTACAATGACATGACTCGAATGAATTTGTCAGTTTCAGCGAATTCAAGAACTCCGGGTCATTGGAGGGAAAAATAACCCGGCCCCGGGGGCTACTGCCCTATTGATGAAAATTAAATGGCCGTAAAAAAGTTTCCGGCTTAAAAAAGAAGTGATGTCTACTACGCACCCTTCTTCTTGTAGACGTTGTTGGTGATACGTCCAAAACGTATCGATAATTTCTGCTTGCTCCATGCTTCTTTTGTGTGATATTGCTATGATATTGATGCACTTCCATACACTTTTGAACATATTTGGACTAACCTATTAACTCAGTGCACCACAGAGCCAGTTCCTGTTTTCTACTGTTTTTCTATTTCAGGTTTCCCCTATATTAAAAGTGCTCCAAAAATTCTAGGAAAAATATAGAAAAAATCAGCGTACAGGAAGCTTCGCGAAGAACCAAAGATGGGCCAAAGGGGAGCCAGGGGAGGCCCAGGCGGCCACCTGGCGCGGCCCCACCCCTGGCCGTGCCATGGGGGCGCCTGGGGCCCCTGCTCCGCCTCTGGCTGCCCCCCTTCGCCTATATATCCCTCTCATCCCGAAACCCTCGAGGACAGAACCCTTTTTCGCGATCTCGCCTCTGTTCCGCCGCCGCAGCGCTTCCAAGATCGGGAGCATCAGGAGAACTCTTCCCGGCACCCTGCCGGAGGGGAGAACCACCACCGGGAGCTTCTCCACCACCATGGACGCTTCCCGGATGAGTCGTGAGTAGTCCACCTTGGACCATGGGTCCATGATCAGTAGCTATGTGATGTTCTCCTCCCCTCTTTGCTCTTCATGGTTTAGACCTCGTGAGCTGCCCTACATGATCGAGGCACATATGTAATCTTTCTGCTGTTGCTTTGCTGAGTTTCATGGGATCTGATGGATTATGAGACTATGTTCAGATTGTGTTTGAGTAATATATTTGATTCACCTCTTTTATATCTTTGTTCTTGAGTAATTCTTGCATGTTCTCCGTTGCTGTTTATTGCTTTGGCCAAGTAGTAGGTAGTAACTCCAAGAGGGAGCGTTATGCTTGATTGTGGGTTCATGCCCCCTGATGACTAGCTTGAGTGACAGAAACATGAGTCTAGGGGATGTGCTGTTGCCACAAGGGAGAAAACAACGGTGCTTGTACTTGCGGGTGCAAGGATTGTTTACTTTACGCAAAGTTCTTTTAATGCTGTTGTCTGTTGCTTTGAGTTTACACTTTGGGTGAGATTCGCAACTTAATACCAGCGAGATGTTCTGGATAGATATCTCAAGGTGGATGATTAGTAGTAGATGCAGATGGATTTCGGTCTACTTGCCTTGGCGTACCGCCCATGCTTTTGAGCCTCTACCTTTCTTTGCAGCATAGTTAGCATTGGTTTGCGCACATAATCCTGTCAATTGCCCAGCTGTAATTTGTTTACCTCGCTTTGCTGTTTTATCGTCTTTTGGGAGAGAGACCTCACTAGTGAACATCATGGGACCCCGGTCCATATTACCACCGCTGATCACACCTTCTATTTACTTCCTGTTTTTATTTCCTAGTTGCAGTCATAGCTATCATTATTATCTCTTATGTTTGATCCATTGTAAACAACAAGGCCGGAGTGATTGACAACCTCTCTGTACTCGTTGGGAGCAAAGTTATCTGTATCTGTGTGCAGGTCCCGTCAACCGCTAAGTTTCTGGCGTCGTTGACACCTACTTGTCGACCCTCGGAGTCTCACGGGATTCAATCCTTGGTATCTTTGCTAAGGGAAATTTGCCGCTACGCTACATCTCAACCTTCCACTTGGGGTAACCAACGAGGGGCGAGAAGCCATCAAGCAAGTTTCTGGCGCCGTTGCCGGGGACTCCACTCTTCAAGATAGGGGAGTTGCACGCTATCTTTTATCTTTGCTTTTTAGTCTTGTTAGTTTACCTTTCAGTTTTTGCTTTAGTGTCCCTTACCAAAAATCACAAAAATAGTTATCTTGCTTGCTGCTACTATGGGTTCCACCGAGAACACCAAGTTGTGTGACTTCACTAGTCATAACAACAGTGACTTTATCTGCACGCCTATTGCTACACCTACCACTTCAGCACCTTCTTATGAGATTAAACCTGCTTTGCTGAACCTAGTTATGAAAGATCAATTCTCCGGTGCTGGAGATGATGCTGCTTTGCACTTAAATAATTTTGTTGAGCTCTGTGATATGCAAAAGTACAAAGAAGTAGATGGTGATATTGTTAAGCTTAAGCTTTTTCCTTTCTCCTTGAGAGGAGGAGCTAAAATCTGGTTTCAATCCTTGCCTAGGAATAGTATAGATTCTTGGGACAAGTGCAAGGATGCCTTTATTGGGAAGTACTATGCCCCTGCTAAAATTATCCAATTAAGAAGTAACATAATGAATTTTAAACAATTGGATAATGAACACGATGCCCAAGCTTGGGAACGCATGAAATCTCTTGTCAAGAACTGCCCTACTCATGGTTTGACTACTTGGATGGTTATCCAAACTTTTTATGCAGGCTTGAACTTTACCTCGCGGAACTTGTTAGATTCGGCCACGGGAGGAACCTTTATGTCAACTACACTTGGTGCTGCCACGAAACTTCTCGACGAGATGATGACCAATTATTCCCAATGGCACACCGAACGCGCTCCAACAGGTAGGAAGGTAAACTCTGTCGAGGAGATATCCTCCCTAAATGAAAAAGTTGACTTGATCATGTCTCTACTTTCCAAGCAATCTTCTATTGATCCTCATGATGTTCCTTTAAATTCTTTGATTGCTCAAGATCAAGTAGATGTGAACTTTATCTCTAGAAACAACTTCAATAACAATGCTTATAGGAGTAATTTTGGTAGCAACCCTAGACCGTTCCCCTCTAATTCCTATGGTAACAACAATACTTATCCTAGCACCAAGAACTCCACTTCTGAACTAGAGATTATGCTTAAAGACTTCATCACTACCCAAAAGGCCTTCAATAAGAGTGTAGAAGAAAAACTAGACAAACTAGATAATCTCTCTTCGAAGGTAGACAATTTAGCCCATGAGGTAGAGTTGCTTAAAATTAGAACTTCTCCTCTTGAAAAGAGGAAGACGACTCCTATGAATGCTATTCAAGTCCAAATTAATGAAAACATTAGGATGATGGCTAAAATTAAAGAGAGATGGGCTAGAGAAAAGGAGGAAGAAGATAGAATTAATAGCCTTCCTACCCACCACAGTGTTGCTACTATCCAAGTTGTTGAGGATATCCAAACTCTTAGCACCCAATGCACTCCTAGTCCCATTGGACCTATTAATGGTGATGCTATGACCTCAACCGTAGAAGAAGAAACTCCTATGACCATAGAAGCTACCAAACAAGTGAGCCTAAAGGACACCACTACCACTTTACTTGATAGTAGTGACCTTGATTTTGATAATTGCACCCTTTCTGAAGTTATTGGTTTTCTTCACAAGATGTCTAGAGATCCCCACACTAGCACAGTTAATCTTGCCTTCATGGAGCATATCACTAATGCTCTCATCAAAGCTAGGGAGGAGAAGCTTAGGGTAGAATCCTCCATACCTAGAAAGCTAGAAGATAGTTGGGATCCTATGATTAAAATTAAGTTGAATAACTTCTTTTGCTATGCTTTATGTGATGTTGGAGCTAGCACCTCCGTTATGCCCAAAAGAATGTATGATATGTTTGAATTGAAACCTTTTGATCCTTGTTCTTTTGGTGTTCGTCTTGTTGATTCTTCCGTAAAGAAACCTTTGGGGAAGATCGACGATGTTCTTATCATTGTCAATGACAATTATGTTCCCATTGATTTTACTATTATGGATATTGAATGTGAACCTTCATGTCCAATTATTTTGGGACGTCCTTTTCTTTGCACCGTTGGTGCTATCATTGACATGAAAGAGGGGAATATAAAATTCCAATTCCCTCTCAAGAAAGGGATGGAACACTTCCCTAGAAAGAAGATTAAGTTGCCTTTTGAGTCCGTTACACGGGCTAGCTATTCTCTTACTCTTGATAAAATTTGATCTTCTCTTTTTGCATCATGCCTAGCTTAAAGGCATAAAAGAAAGCGCTTTTGAGAGGCAGCCCACAACGAATTAGGTCTTATTTTGCTTTTTGTTGTGTCTTGATGTTTGTTACTACAGTAGCATCATCATTGTATCTTTTCTTTTCAGCTTTGTGCCAAGTTTAGCCTCCGATTGCAAGAAAGTTCAAAAGTTGTGACGTGCTGTCAAGAAAACAGATTCTGTCCTTGGACAGAAAAATTCGAATAAAATCACCAGATCATCTTTTTGATCTGAATTTTTTTGAAAGCGTGCTCTATACAATTGGCTTTCGAGCGTCTGTTCTTAGTTTTTTGATTTGAGTTGCAGAAGTACCCCGAAAAAATTATTTACTACCTGCTGGTCCGTTTTTCACAGATTATGTCCTGTTTTGCCTTTTGTTCGTTTTGCAAACCTTGAGCTTGCTTTTTCTTTGCAAAAACCTTTTGGCAATCTTGAGAAACAGTAGCTCTTCAAGATTATCTTTATTTCCAGTAGGAAAAAATTATTTTATTGTGGGTACTAACCTCGCTAATCAGATTATGATGAGTTATGTATGAAGGGAGATTTCAAGTGTGCGAGGGAAGATGATAAAAGAAGATTCAGGAGGGTCAAACGCTCAAGCTTGGGGATGCCCCCATGCATCCCCTTCTCCATCAACAATTATCAGTTCGTCTTTCGTTCCACTATATTTTTATCACTTCATGCGTTATGTGCTATGCTTGGAGCGTCTTGCTCTTAGTTTCCTTTTTTTAGTTTTCTTTAGCTTTGCTTGCTGTTCATAACAAGTTAGAACCCAGCTTTCTTTGTGTGGGAGAGAAACACGCTCCACTTCAACCTAGAACACAACATAGGATTTTCATGCTTATCTTTGCTGTGTGTGTTCTTTGTCTTTCCATAGCTGCTGTCATGTTTAGCTCTTAGTTTTCATGCTTTTCTTTTTAAAGAGCTTTTGTTTAGTTGGTTGCTGAACTCTCTTGAGTTTTCATGTTTATCTTGTTAAGAGAGTTTGCCTGTTGCACTGAGTTGTGTGTCTTAACTTAAAGTAGGTAATTGAGGTTGCTATTTAATTTTAGTAGTAAGTTGCAATAGTTTTGAGGTATTGCCATGAGTAATGTCTGAACTTTTGGTGTCAAGAGCTTTAGCCTATTAGTGATAGATGTCGTATTTTGGGCAATCCGTGTTTATTTTCAAAAACCTACAAAATAGTTGAGAACTTTAGCTACTAGATGGATCACTAATCTTTGGAGGGATCGAATATTAGAGTACACTCACGTACCATGAGTCGAGGATGCGCAAGGATAACCAAACCCCCATACGCTCCTCCTCGGGGTACTTGTCTCTTTGTGAACCTCCTAATTAGATTGAGAGTTACCGATAATAATTGCATGAGTTCTTCGGACTAATGTGAGTATTCGAAAGTTGACACTTCCACCTAGCCATATTTTACTAGCCTCTTCGGTACCGTGCATTGCCCTTTCTCACCTCGAGAGTTGGCGCATACTTCGCCGGTGCATCCAAATCCTTGGCACGATACGCTCTGTCATCATAAGCCTCATTATATCCTTCCTCAAAACAGCCACCATACCTACCTATCAAGGTATTTCCATAGCCTTTCCGAGATACATTGCCATGCAACATCCATCTTCTCATGACTTGATCTTCATGTCATACATGCCTTTTGCTTGATCGATGAGCCGCATGCTAGTTGGGCCTTGCCCTAACCATTGCTACATGACGCGCTAGTATCATTGCATATCCTGCTACACTGGCAGAGGCATACATTTGCATACATCATGATAGTTTCATCTTCTTTATGTTGAGTACTCTTGTAAAGTGTGAAAGATCTTCTATACTTCTTGTAATTTATAGAGTGTTGCCCTAAAGTGAGGAAAAGATCCCAAAGAGGACAAAATCAAAAGATCCCAAAGAGGATAAATGAGAGTTAAATAGAAAGAGCCATTGAGGCCACAAAAAAATAAAAAAAAATAAAAAAAAAGAGAAAAAGAAATAAAAAGAGAGAAGGGGGCACACTACTATTCGTTTTGAGAGATCCACACTCGTACTCCATCTTATACCTTGTACTCCATAGAGATTATCATTCATGCATATAGCTATGTGGGGACCTTCACACTATAGAACTTGGCTTGTATATTCCAATGATGAGCCTCCTCAAAAGAGCTCTAGGTCTTCTTGAGCGAGCAAGTTGGATGCACCCGCACTAGTTCCATTGGAGAGCTTACCTTAGCTCATATGTGCATCCGTTGCATGGCAATCCCTACTCCTCACATCATATCTATCATTTGGCTTTCTCTCGCCTATGATTGTCCTCATTGATGTGAGCCTTTCACACCTTTTTTGTCTTCCCCCTTCATCATTTTTCTCTCTTTGCCATCCTAAGTGTCAACTTTCTTGCTTACGCTCATCCATTGCATGAGTGCTCAAAATATCGAAAGGGAGTGGATCATTTTGACTTGTACCTGGCTAGTGGTCTGGGGATGAGTCAAGATAAGATTCCAAAGAAGACCAAGTGTGAAACTTTAGTAGATTAAGTTCTCAACAATACAAAAACTATGTTTTACTCTATCGTATATCCCTATCCCCTTTCTTGCACGCAAACACCATTTGGAGACATTCGAGTCACGGACAGCGAGAGCTCTTGCACCTTTATGTTCTTATGTTGCTTGTTACAATGCTAGTATAGACTCTTGCTTGTTATGACTTGAATTGAATTACATGCCTTGATTGCTTTACTTAAAAAGTTCTTATATGGTTGATAGCATGTCACCACAGAAATTATGCTTGTTATCATTTACCTACTCGAGGAAGAGCAGGAATTAAGCTTGGGGATGTTGATACGTCCAAAACGTATCTATAATTTCAGCTTGCTCCATGCTTCTTTTGTGTCATATTGCTATGATATTGATGCACTTCCATACACTTTTGATCATATTTGGACTAACCTATTAACTCAGTGCACCACAGTGCCAGTTCCTGTTTTCTGCTGTTTTTCTATTTCAGGTTTTCCCCATATTAAAAGTGCTCCAAAAATTCCAGGAAAAATATAGGAAAAATCAGCGTACAGGAAGCTTCACGAAGAACCAAAGATGGGCCAGAGGGGAGCCAGGGGAGGCCCAGACGGCCACCTGGTGCGGTCCCACCCCTGGCCGCACCAGGGGGGGCGCCTGGGACCCCTGCTCCGCCTCTGGCTGCCCCCCTTCGCCTATATATCCCTCTCGTCCCGAAACCCTCGAGGACAGAACCCTTTTTCGCGATCTCGCCTTTGTTCCGCCGCCGCAGCGCTTCCAAGATCGGGAGCATCAGGAGAACTCTTCCCGGCACCCTGCCGGAGGGGAGAACCACCACCGGGAGCTTCTCCACCACCATGGACGCTTCCCGGATGAGTCGTGAGTAGTCCACCTTGGACCATGGGTCCATGATCAGTAGATATGTGATGGTCTCCTCCCCTCTTTGCTCTTCATGGTTTAGACCTCGTGAGCTGCCCTACATGATCGAGGCACATATGTAATCTTTCTGCTGTTGCTTTGCTGAGTTTGATGGGATCTGATGGATTATGAGACTATGTTCAGATTGTGTTTGAGTAATATATTTGATTCACCTCTTTTATATCTTTGTTCTTGAGTAATTCTTGCATGTTCTCCGTTGCTGTTTATTGCTTTGGCCAAGTAGTAGGTAGTAACTCCAAGAGGGAGCGTTATGCTTGATTGTGGGTTCATGCCCCCTGATGACTAGCTTGAGTGACAGAAACATGAGTCTAGGGGATGTGCTGTTGCCACAAGGGAGAAAACAACGGTGCTTGTACTTGTGGGTGCAAGGATTGTTTACTTTACGCAAAGTTCTTTTAATGCAGTTGTCTGTTGCTTTGAGTTTACACTTTGGGTGGGATTCGCTACTTAATACCAGCGAGATGTTCTGGATAGATATCTCAAGGTGGATGATTAGTAGTAGATGCAGATGGATTTCGGTCTACTTGCCTTGGCGTACCGCCCATGCTTTTGAGCCTCTACCTTTCTTTGCAGCATAGTTAGCATTGGTTTGCGCACATAATCCTGTCAATTGCCAAGCTGTAATTTGTTTACCTCGCTTTGCTGTTTTATCGTCTTTTGGGAGAGAGACATCACTAGTGAACATCATGGGACCCCGGTCCATATTACCACCGCTGATCACACCTTCTATTTACTTCCTGTTTTTATTTCCTAGTTGCAGTCATAGCTATCATTATTATCTCTTGTGTTTGATCCATTGTAAACAACAAGGCCGGAGGGATTGACAACCTCTCTGTACTCGTTGGGAGCAAAGTTATCTGTATCTGTGTGCAGGTCCCGTCAACCGCTAAGTTTCTGGCGCCGTTGACACCTACTTGTCGACCCTCGGAGTCTCACGGGATTCGATCCTTGGTATCTTTGCCAAGGGAAATTTGCCGCTACGCTACATCTCAACCTTCCACTTGGGGTAACCAACGAGGGGCGAGAAGCCATCAGTTGGGCCTCCAAGTGCAGAGGTTTGTAGGACAGTAGCAAATTTCCCCAAGTGGATGACCTAAGGTTTATCAATCCGTGGGAGGCGTAGGATGAAGATGGTCTCTCTCAAGCAACCCTCCAACCAAATAACAAAGAGTCTCTTGTGTCCCCAACACACCCAATACAATGGTAAATTGTATAGGTGCACTAGTTCGGCGAAGAGATGGTGATACAAGTGCAATACGGATGGTAGATATTGGCTTTTGTTAACTGAAATTATAAAAACAGCAAGGTAGCAAGTGGTGAACGTGAGCATAAACGGTATTGCAATGATAATAGGCATGGCCTAGGGTTCATACTTTCACTAGTGCAAGTTCTCTCAACAAGGATAACATAATTGGATCATATTACTAGCCCTCAACATGCAACAAAGAGTCACTCCAAAGTAACTAATAGGGGAGAACAAACGAAGACATTATGGTAAGGTACGAAACCACCTCAAAGCTATTCTTTCTGATCGGTCTATTCAAGAGTCCGTAGTAACGTTCAATCTATCATAGAGTTCGTACTACAATAACACCTTAAGACACAAATCAATCAAAACCCTAATGTCACCTAGATACTGCATCGTCACCTCAAGTATCCGTGGGCATGATTATACGATATGCATCACACAATCTCAGAAACATCTATTCAACCAACACGTAGAACTTCAAAGAGTGCCCCAAAGTTTCTACCGGAAAGTCAAGACGAAAACGTGTGCCAACCCCTATGCATAGATTGCCAAGGTCATGGAACCCGCAAGTGGATCACCAAAACATACATCAAGTAGATCACATGATATCCCATTGTCACCACAGATAAACACGTGCAAGACATACATCAAGTGTTCTCAAATCCTTAAAGACTCAATCCGATAAAATAACTTCAAAGGGAAAACTCAATCCATTACAAGAGAGTAGAGGGGGAGAAGCATCATAAGATCCAACTAGAATAGCAAAGCTCGCGGTACATCAAGATCATGCCATCTCAAGAACACGAGAGAGAGAGAGAGAGAGAGAGAGAGAGAGAGAGAGAGATCAAACACATAGATACTGATACATACCCTCAGCCCCGAGGGTGGACTACTCCCTCCTCGTCATGGAGAGTGCCGGGATGATGAAGATAGCCAACGGTGAGGGATCCCCCCCTCCGGGAGGGTGCCAGAACGGGTCTAGATTGGTTTTTGGTGGCAACAGAGGCTTTCGGCGGCGGAACTCCCGATCTAGTTTAATTTCCGAAGGTTTCAGTATTTATAGGAATTTTTGGCGTAGGTCCCACGTCAGGGAAGCTTCTGGGCTGTCCTCGAGAAAGGGGGGCGCCACCACCTTCCCAGGGCGCGCCCCCACCCTCGAGGGCAGCCCGTGGCTCCCCTGGCCCAACTCTTTTGCTTCGGGGGCTTCTTTTGGTCCAGAAAAAATCATAAAAAATTGGCAATATTCCTTTTCTGTAAAACCCTAAAACAGGAGAAAAACAAAAATAGGCACTGGGCTCTGGGTTAATAGGTTAGTCCAAAAATCATATAAAAGTGTATAATAAAGCCCATAAGACATCCTAGAAGGATAATATAATAGCATGGAACAATAAAAAATTATAAATACGTTGGAGACGTATCAAAAAGGATTCCGGTTGAAAATCCGGCTCAAGGGAAATCTGACTCCCACAAAGCTCTGAAGCTCTCAATATCCGTTTTAAAATCCCGGTTCAAGAAGGATCCATCTCTCGCGAGTTCGAGTTCTCAGAAAAAATTAAGGGTTGCCAAAGAGAACTTGCTGCCATGATGCGCGGTTCAAACATTGGTATCCTGCCTTATCGGCTTATCACATTATTGGTCACTTGGGGGCTTCCTGCTCACTGAGCATAGCTGTGCTTACCCTCTTATTCCGGCCTACACACCTTGTTACAAAATACATGGGGGATTCCTGCTCACTGAGCATAGCTATGATTACCTTTTGATCCGGTTTACAGGCTGGGCTGTAAAGATCACTTGGGGGCTTCCTGTTCAAACATAGGTGTATTCATCAAAGATCACTTGGGGGCTTCCTGTTCAAACAACGATTGGTCATGTGAGGCCCGTCTTACAAAGTTTCAAAGGTTAGCTATGCGGCTTGGCGGCCCAAGAAAGTTCTCAAAGATTTAGGCTTGGCGGCCTACGAAAGCCTTGTTTTTTCTTATTAGTTATTTTCTCTGAACATTTTTTCTTGGATTCATATCGTTATATCATATGGACATATGGTTTGAAAACAAATCAGGCCATGTTATCATACATATACATAATCATAAATTGCATCATACATTGCATCATCATTGCATCATCATAGAATGCATCATATATGCATGGATATACTGGTTTATATGGCAGGAATCAGTTTTTGATCATGGTTATATTATTCAAATCTTTAATAGCCAACATGGCTGGATTTTTATTATGGTTATCAATAACCAGTATTATGATTGAGGTTTTCAAATCCGCTCCAGAGTAATGGCTATTATTTCTTCATTCAAGAATACTAGCTCACAACAGAGAGCAAGGTTCAATATTGATATGCAAAGCATTCAACAATATCATCCAGACAGAGGATATGATTTATTCTACAATGGATATGGTTTATTTAGTCCCGAGTCGCTGCAGGCATACGACCCGGCACTTGGGGGCTATATTATTCAAATCAAGATTACATCAAGTATGCAACTGCCATGTCGCTGCAAGCATCCATCATGACACTTGGGGGCTAATGCAAAGTCATTTTTTACTCGCCTTATTGAAGACCCGATTCATCACATCATGATGAGCTGGCCTTTTGGGGCTACCAATTGCTCCTGTCAAAAATTCAAAGTACACAAGCCTTAATCCATTACATTGAAGGGTCAACCGCTGAGTTGGCAGAGCACAAGGCTCTTAAACCTTATGGTCGTGGGTTCAAGCCCCACGCGGGGCTACATCATATGATGTTATTTTCAAATGATGTACATATAAAATCCTAGCTCAGTATTATCTTACCGAGCGGACCCTTGGGGGCTACACATTGCTGCTCTAGTCTACACGATCATATTTACAAAGTCCCTACTCATTATTGCATAATGACCCGACACTTGGGGGCTACACATGGGAAGTTCAAAATGTGCAGTTTATGATTGGCGGCTTACATGAACAACCCGAATTTGTCGAAGTTGCAGCATTTATATTGAAACAAGTCTTAGAACCTTCACTACGTTCCCCTCTTTGGACTTGGGGGCTACACGTGATATGCATATAAGGGAGGAACATCTTCAAAGTTCTCAATTTTGAGCAAACCAGGGATCATATTCTCAATTTTTGCCTGAATAAACTCAGGAAGATCACTTACGTGACCCGGCGTCAGTGGCAATCATTAGCCGGTATGATCAATTTTTATAACCCGACAAATTTGGTGATCACAACTCACCAACCTCTACATCCTCAAGACGGCGGATCATGATATGAATATCTTGAGTTCAATATTTTTATTAAGCTAGAGCTTTAGAAACTGACTCAAATGGACTATTTCTTACAATATTTCTCCACAAGAGACCAAATGTTAGGAAATAGGTTATGAAGCTGGCCTGTTGAACCGGATTTTTCAAAAAAAGTATCTGGATTTTTTCTTTGGCAAAGTTTGAACATATCTGCTAAAGGAGAGTTGCTATGATATCATGGACACGTATCAAGAAGGAAATGACAAGGACTTAAGGATGAGCAGGTGCCGGTTCAGAAAAAACTTTTTACCCGGAGCACAACTTGTCAGATTTGTTCTTGTGTTTATTTTGTAGGATCAGTTTAACATGGATAAATCCAAATCAAACTGGGGGCTAATGTCGGGGATATACCTTGCGGTATGACCTGACCGGAGATATGACCCGTCTGGGACTTGGTGTTTTATTGATAAACCGCCCTAGGACTGACAACTCACTAATGACCCGGCCGGGCATGGTGACCCGGCAGGTGTGTCAGATGGAGACAAGGCCCAAGGCCCAGAAGACGGGCTCATACTATGGTGGGCCGGTTTAAGAGGAAATGCATAAGGAATATTCTCCTACAAAGGAAGCAAGACTAGGACTCCACTTGTAATAAAATAGTCCTAATCCTACTAGGACTCCACATGTAACCTGCCCCTCCAACTTATATAAGGAGGGGCGAGGCTCCCAAAGAGGGACATGAAAAAGCACATAATCTCTAGGGCTAGACACAACTAGAGGAGAGCCGGCATATGCGGCGTCTCCCAGATGAACATACGGAATAAGACCTAGCCACAAACAACATGTAGGGCTATTACCGGATGATGTTTCCCAGGGCCCGAAGGTGTCTAAAATCACGCGTCTCTCGTCCCGCTCAACCCCTCTCGAGCTACTACATAGATGCGTTGGCCTCATGACAAAGTCCTAACATCAGGATATTTGCCGTGACAAATCCACGACAAGAGCACTGGTCACGTCGTGAGGGCGGCGACTAGAGCGTGAGGATGGCCGCCAGGCTGTGAGGGCGGCGGTGATGGAGTTGCTAGACCTGTCAACCCGCCGGAGTCACGGCAGCGATGTATCCTGACTTGGGTTTTGTCTGGGACACAGTGGCAGGGGCGGGCATGCGGGGAGGTTTTTTTTACCACATATGAACGCGATGTGTGATGTATGTGGGCGGGCTGGCATACACAGGCATGTCGTATACGCACGGACAGGTGTACGACCGGCATGTGGTATTCTATAAGGGAATGGGTAAAGACCAGTGGCGGAGCCAGGAATGAAGCAAGCCCCGGGCCTAATTTTTTTTCTTGAATACATGGAAAAACTTTGGCACTTAAAGCTACCACATACCATTTCTAAAAATACCTAATGCGAAAGCATACAGAATAAAGTTCAATTTCTCAATAAATATACAATTTAAAATTGATGCTCAATGATGCAAGAAAATAGGTAAAACATGACAGAAGTATACAAGTAGTAATATGGGAATAAAAAAAAATACCAAATCAATTGATTACTTCGTTGGT
>LR738714.1:848879700-848912534 GCA_902687465.1 Secale cereale | reverse complement strand
CCCCGCCATAACTTGATCAACAATAGAAGAGCCAACACACGAGTCAGGTTAATCCTTTTGCACTGACGAAATTGGCAATTACATCAACCTAGATATATGGGATACACACACACACACAATATCAAATAAATTTTAGTTTGGAGTAGTTTATACATTGGTACACAGTTACAGAGGTCACATTGACAACCTAGAACATGATACAAGTGAAAAGCATGAGGGAAAACAAGAAAATCATCAAAGGAAATACCATGCTTCGGCAGTCAAGCAGCCAGTAGGGCGAAGGCCGGGAGCAGGAGGGACGTGGGAGGGCGGAGACGACGCCACGATGGAGAACGGCGCACAGGAGGGCGATGGCCGGAGCAGGAGGGAAGTGGAAGGGCGGAGACGACTCCACGGCGGCGGACAGCGGCCAGTATAGGTGGCGGCGCGAGTGCTGGAGATGGATCGTGCCAGTTGTATCGAGCGCGTTAGGTAGGCGGCGGGAGCGATGGCGTCTCCTGTTCCTACGTGCAAGTTAGATCGAGTGGGTCTTGCCTCGTGCGTGCGTGCGTTCCAGGTTAGGCAGCCCATCAGGCTTTGGGCCTCCTTTTTGACAGTGCTGCACCCGGGCCTGAAAAAAAACTCTATGGACAACAGTCTGTAACATTTTGCACGCCCCGGGCCTGGGCCCTGGATGCCCGGGGCCAAGCTCCGCCCCTGGTAAAGACGATACTACCCTTGATACGTTTAGGGGGGGGGGGTGTTGTACCGTAGCGGGACTTAGATATATAAGAGATGGGTGAGCAGTGCCTTTTGGATTGTTGCTTTATTTATAAAGCGGGGCAAAAGCCTATTTCGACACAATACATTTTTGGGTGACAAATAGTCTGTTGCCGTTGGTAAGAAAATAAAGTAATCATTTCTTAGCCTTAAGAAGAAATGTCTTTTGACAGATGAAGAAGACAAATACATTAGAGATTGTTGACCTGAACGAATCACGACAATCTGGTTATCTGACGAATACGTAACCAGTCGGCATATTTAATCCGAAAGTGCTTCACGCACATCTTGCTGCATGATCGTGCAACGATTCCTAATCTAACAGCCTGCTCTAATTTAGCCTATTTGTTACTAATGTCGTGCAAATGTCGTGCGTGAACTCTTGTTAATGTAGCAGGTCTTCGATTTAACCACGATCCAAATCTGACCAATGGCAGTTGACAAACTGTTCATTTGTTCAAGGCCGCATGTGGCGGGCATGTTGATGATTCTGTTGGCCGTATGCATGGAAATTAAACTAGTAAGCGAAATTCCGTGTACCATGTTCAGTGCCCTGCTGCTTGCCGTGGGCTCGGTAACGCCTACCATGTGTCGTGCCTTACTGTTCTGGTACTTGCCAAACAAGTAAGAACTCGGTAACAATGAGTTTTCCCTTAGTGCTGATTATTGTATCAGTTAACCCATGGCAGAGGCTTGTCTTCGTCGTCTCTGAAGGAAATATGTCGATTAGATACAAAGAGAAGTAATGGCACCATGTTGAGCTCGATCACATCCAAAGAAATGCATTCTGAATTATCCACATGGACATAATATTTGTTGATGCACAATTTTCCATGACTGAAAATACATCTTGAGATTACATACTTAGGAGAAGGGTGATAAATAGTCTGTAACCATTGGTAAAGAAAATAATGTATTCATTTCTTAGCCTTAATGAGATTTGAAAAGATTAGAAAAGGAGATTATCTGGGTTGTTAGTGGTGGGCTCCACCAACTGTGCAAACGGACATCCCCTAGTTGACGCACGTCTCTGGGACTACTTCTTTTGCAGCGCTGGCTCCTCGCGCATCACTCGCCCTGGTCTTCCTCCTCCTCGCGTCTACCACATGGCATCAGCACGCCACATGCGGATCATGTTTGGATTCATTTTATTCCTAGAGTATGCCGCTTCCTGAGGGCGCTAACTTGTGTACACAGCTATATATTTGTGAGCCTATACACATTATATACAAGTAGAAAGCCGCAGCTGCAAACGATGAAGCGCGAGAGCTCCCCCATGGCAGCAGCTGTCCCCATTTTGATCCTCTCCGCCATGGCCATGATGTCTGCGGCCGCGGCAGCCATCGAGCACACGTTCCTGGTAAGCACGAGGACCCCCTAGTACTAATATTTGCTTTGATGTTATAGTGTTAATTTTAGTAATATTGTTGGCATTTGTACCTGAAACCGGCCGAGCAGGTGAGCCAGGTGAATATGACACATTTGTGCAACGAGATGCTGGTCACGGTGGTGAACGGGCAGCTGCCGGGGCCGACGATAGAGGTCACTGAGGGAGACTCGGTAACCGTTCATGTTGTCAACAAGTCACCCTACAACCTTACAATCCATTGGTACCTAAATTATTTCTGCCTTTCTTTGTTTCTTTCATTTTGCGGGAAAATCAACGCCACCCCGCTAATATTTTGTAGTTGAGTTTTGTTCATTTCATCTTCCCATGCAAAAGGGGTCTGTGTATGTTATTCTTACTATTTCCTAATCCTCAATATCCAAAAGGCATGGAGTGTTGCAGCCGCTAAACTGTTGGAACGACGGGGTGCCGATGATCACCCAACGTCCCATCCTGCCCAACAACAACTTCACCTACCGGTTTAACGTCGCCGGGCAGGTAGGCACCCTGTGGTGGCACGCTCACGAAGCCTTCCTCCGGGGAACTGTGCATGGCGCTTTGATCATACGGCCCAGAGACAACGGCACAGGCTCCTATCCGTTTCCAAAGCCCGACAGGGAGATCCCTATTGTCATAGGTTTGATTTTTCGCTGATGTATGAATAATATCATGATGCATTTGATGATAGTTTAAGATATGAGCTATGTAGGAGAGTTTCTGAGGTGAGCTTCTCTTGTCGTGCCAGGGGAGTGGTGGGAGATCGACTTTTCACAAGTGGACAGGAACTTTAATAACGGTAACTATGATGATCTCGCCAGTGGGTCCACAATCAACGGAAAGCTTGGAGATCTCTTTAATTGCTCCGGTAATCAACTGCATTCTTGTCTTGTTATACACCCTACCGCCCCAGCCCTAAACAAATGACGTTTTGAAGTTGTTTTATTTGAGTCAACCACTTAAAACTTTAGTTCAAAATTCATTTCTTATATATTGGGTTTCGATATTTGAAAACGGCAGAGTAAATTTGTCTTCAAATGTAGTTTTGTACAATATACTATGATGTGTTAGAGATCAATACTTTTAGCTAGAAACTGGATTAAGACCACCTCTAGTAGTTCCCGTATTCATAAAATAACCACCACTTATGGAAAGTCGGGCAAAAAAAACCTAATCAACATTTTCCTTAAATATGCAATCTTTCTGTGGGATCCGGTAAATTCTCCAAAACTCCAAGAATGGATGGCCCTCCCGTAAAATTGCCATGTTAGCTAAGTGCCACCGGAGTCTGCGGTGCCGTCACCGCGCCGCCGCCGCTGCTGACCATCACTTTCCGCTTTAAGCCTCCGCCGGAGTTCGTTAACGCTGTCGCGTCACCGCTGAGATCCACTTTTAGGGGAAGTTTTTACATGAACTGAGAAAAGGACCCAGTGAGAACTTCCTTTTAAATTATATGGACACCCCTTAGGCTGCCCGTGATGGGAGTATCATAGTTAGTATAATGCATGCCAACTAGGCAATTTTGATGATGTGGCATAGAATTAAATGAAGAGATAGGGGGTTGAGTATCATACTACCTCATTTCCGGTTTATAAGGCTTGCGCGTATCCCTATGTCTATAATTTGATCAATATAAAATGAGTTATGTAGTCTAAAAATTACATCATTAGAAAGTAGAAGATCTGAAGTTTCTAATAATATATTTTGTGTGACACATAACTTGTATTACGTTGGTTTATTTGTCAACCTAGATATACGCGCAAGCCTTATAACCCGAAAATGAGGTAGTATTATGATACCGCATCATATTAAATGATGTGCTAGTATGTGTCATGCATGGCAATAAATGACTATCCTATGATACTAACATATGATACTATGCACTACGGATGTAGTATCATACACTAGTATGATGTGCATGATACTAGCATATGATACTCTCCATTACAACCAGCCTTATAGCCACTTTTTTTTTGCGGTATTTAAAGCCACTTTCTTTGCTAGTTGTTTTTTGCATCAGCTATTGGAGATGCTGTAAAGATACAATTTTTTCACACCCAAACTCCGAAATCCTTTGTAATTTGAGATGGAGGGTCTACATACATAGTTTCTGTTTCTAAAAAAAACAAATATATTAATAATAAAGGCGGTATCGATTACACCCGGTCTCTGCAGCAGGAGAATGTACTCCATGCATGCATGTTGAAAAAGGATTCAAGCTACTTTACTTATTTTTGAACTTGACTCTAGCTACTTTACTTACTGGAGTGGTTCTTCAACTCTAAATTGAAGGCGTGTTGGAAGATGGCTACGTGCTAGACGTGGAGCCCGGCAAGACGTACCTCCTGCGATTAATCAACGCGGCGCTCTTCTCCGAGTACTTCCTTAAGATCGCCGGGCACAAGTTCATGGTGGTAGCCGCCGATGCCAACTACGTCAACCCCTACACCACAGACCTCATCGCCATCGCACCCGGCGAGACGGTGGACGCCCTTGTCATCGCCGACGCGGCCCCTGGCAGGTATTACATGGTCGCCCTGCCCCTCCAGGCGCCTCTGCCTGACACCCAAACGGCGGAGTACACCACCAGAGGAATGGTTGAGTACAGCAGCGTAAAGAGCTCAAGGCGTGACGATGTGCCAGCCGTAGCGCCTGAAATGCCTCATGAGCACGACACGATCAAGTCTTTCTACTTCCACGGCAACCTGAGCAGCCTTCGCCCCGAGCGCACGCAGTTGCCGGTGCGAGCCGAAGAGCACCTCTTCATCACGCTCGGCGTGGGTACCATCTGCCGTGGAGGCGGCCAGTCCTGCAATAGGAGGGACAATCTGGAGTACTTAGGGGTGGCAAACATTAACAACATCTCCTTCCATCTCTCGGATGTGATGACTACGCCGTTCCTCGAAGCGCACTATTACGGCTGCGCTGACGCCTTCGCGGGCACGACGGCGCTCCCCGACCGGCCGCCGAGGGTGTTCAACTACACCGACGGCGCCCTTATCCCATTCGGGCCCGAGGAGTTGCGGCTGGAGCCCACGTCTAGGGCCACTCTTGTGCGGCGGTTCAAGCACGGCACCACGGTGGACGTGGTGTTCCAAAGCACGTCGATTCTGCAGAGCGAGTCCAACCCGATGCACCTGCACGGCCACGACATGTTCGTGCTCGCGCAGGGGCTTGGCAACTACGACGCTGCCAGGGATGCGGCGAGGTACAACCTGGTGAACCCGCCGAAGAAGAACACTGTCCTCGTCCCTAATCTTGGGTGGGCAGCCGTTCGATTTGTGGCAGACAATCCAGGTGCGTAAAAGATTGAAATTGCTTACGCTGGGTCCGTTTTATGTCTAATGAAAACTGCAAATTCTCTTTGGATATCCACTGAAATGGAAAAGCAAAAATGGAGCATCTTGTTTAGGACAACGACACGGTCTGCATAATGATTCGTTGACCAACAATTTACATGAAAAATGTGACGAATGACTAATGGAAACTACCCACATATTATTAAATAGGTTTCAGGTATCCTATATTGTCTATATATAACATATTTTCATATATGGTTACGCCAAAGTTTTAAATAATATTTCTTGAACAATTAAAATTAAGTTAAGTTTTCCCTTAATTGATTGTTTTTTCTGGGGTGCTATTTCTCGAACAATTAAAACACTAAAGTTAAGTTTTCATTTAATTGATGGTTTTCCTTCTGTACGTACTACGTACTCATAAATGAAGCTAGACTCCAAGGAACTAATGCACGGTTGTTTTGTATGCCACACAGGGACATGGTTCATGCATTGTCACTATGAGTTTCATTTGTCGATTGGCATGGCTGCAGTCTTCATTGTCGAGGATGGGCCAACAGAGGATACGTCCCTCCCTCCACCGCCTCGGGATTTCTTCGACACGTCGTCTTCCGTGAGCAGCAGCTCCTCTGGCGGGCAGCAGCTCTTCAATTCCTACACGGTCTCTGCACACTGCACGACACCTACTAATAATAGTGATCCCAATAAGGCTGTCCATAGCGGGTAGTATTATAAGTCACTGCCATGCATATAGTATTAGTGTATGATACAACCTCTGTATTGCGTAGTAACATATATTTGTACTTCTTCAGTTTTTATCCACTCCGCATATTAACGGCTAAAGTCAAGGACGCGGATTTTTGGGACATGGTGGCACGCGATGCTGAAATCCTTAGTGTCCACATGCGCATTGCGATTACTAATTATTATAGGGCTTTCTGTAATACAATGGCAGTTACTCAATGATACATATGAATACACAGACGTGAGTGGGCCATGATGCTTTAAATTCGTATTATACAACATTGCCCGGTAGTTGAGTTCTGGAACTCCCATACATTCACAGACGTGCTAGATTTAAATTGCTGCTGGGTGACTTAATGGCCTGCATGTCATAGTCATTTAGGAGTTGCATCCAATTAAACGGAGTCTGTACGAGTTCATGGGGTGTGGGGACAGACATTTTTAATATGCTTCATGCAGGTGGGGTTATTATGAAGAACGGTGCTGAATCTCATCAGCAGACTAGGTGGAAACTAATTCTCCAGGGCAAGCAAGAACTAGTAGCAAAATATTTATCCCACATCATATTGGCTGGACATATTATATTGGTTCCGAACTTGTTTCACTAACAAGAGTCGGTTGCTAACTTGTGATATTTGTGCCGAGGAGTTGATTAGAATGGTGTTGAATCTTACCATCATATCGGCTGGAGACTAATTCTCCCGGAACAGGTTCCAAATAATCAGTGATCCTTCATCCGTTGCTGAAATTTCATTGGCGACAGCATCATAACAAGGTCAAGGTTCCCTGATCCAAAGCAGCTTCTCTTAGTTTTCTTTGCACTAGTTGTTTCCAAAACCATAGTAACTTCTCTCAGTTTGCAATTAATCACACCAGTATTTTTTGCAACTGATGCACGCTCACGTAATCCCCTTGGACATGTTTGGAAGATAGTAGTATTTCATGGTAAAGGATTCCAGACAAATTCATTTGGAAAAACAATAAACTTAACCATGGCACCTTCTGGAAATCCTTAACCATGGCTCAGGCTCAGGAGCGAGATATCTTTCTAGGGCAAGTGCATGCAAGAATTTGTCAGTAAATGTAATTTTTGCTCAATAGTTGGTATCTCGCTCCTCAAATGCCAGACTGCATTGTTGACCCATCGTCAAACTACCACTTGGAGAACCAACATGACAAGGTTCCGATGGCATCAAGCTTCCCTGACAGGGATTAGTCGAGTATTTTTTTACTGCTCACAGCAGTGTGGACTAGTGGATTATCGAGTAGTGGTATTAGCAGTTCTTTTTTTCTTAGGCTAGTAGGTCACTTAGCGCGATCACTTAGTGGAGTGTTTTTTACTAGTACTTCTCTAGCCTGGTTGGGATCCTCGGGAAGAACATAAACCCCCAATCTTCAGTAGCTCCCAGCATTAGGGTGTGTTTGGTAGGGTGTATGAAGGGTGCATGAGAGCAAAAGTTCCCTTCTCGACCCACTTTCGGGTGTTTGGTAGAGTGTATGGAGGGTGCATGAGCCCGCTAATTTTTTTTAAATAATACATTTTCTTTAGTAAATTTCATAAATAGTACGTGGTTGTAAGAATTTTCAAAAATATGACCCAAGCCTAGTCAGCCTGCTGCTGGCCGATTGGGACCTTATTGGCTTGCGGCTAGCCGATAGGCCTGTCGGCCACAAGCTGCTGGCCGACAGGACCCTATTGGCCTGCTGCTGGCCGACAGGACCCTATTGGCTAGCTGCTGGCCGATTGCATGCAACTAAATACATCCCACGTTATATTTTTCCCTCATTGCTCTTTCCCGCCATATTTTTCCCTCATTGCTCTTTCCCGCCATAGGTTTCCACATAGCTCGTTTCCGGCATATTTTTCCCGCTCTCTACTTGCCCCCACTTTGCTCTCCAGCAGTAGATACAGAAGTTCCCGGCGCCGATGACGTACTTGTGAATCAGCCTATAGCCGCCAGGTTCGATGATGACGGCATCGACATGCCCACTTTCGGTCTGTGTTGGACACGTCGTGAGGTATGTATTGGTGTATAGTTTAATGCAACTTTTTTAGCAAAGCGGGAAAAAATGGCGGGAACGAGCAAAGCGGGAAAATAGGGCGGGAACGAGCAAAGCGGGAAAATAGGGCGGGAACAAGCAAAGCGGGTAAAATTGGCGGGAACGAGCAAAGTGGGGGCAAGTAGAGAGCGGGAAAAATATGCCGGAAACGAGTTATGTAGAAACCTATGGCGGGAAAGAGCAATGAGGGAAAAATATGGCGGGAAAGAGCAATGAGGGAAAAATATAACGTGGGATGTGTTTAGTTGCATGCAATCGGCCAGCAGCAGGCCAATAGGGTCCTGTTGGCCAGCAGCAGGCCAATAGGGTCCTGTCGGCCACAAGCTGGCCTATCGGCTAGCAGCAAGCCAATAAGGTCCCAATCGGCCAGCAGCAGGCTGACTAGGCCCAGTCGGCCTGCTGCTGGCCGATTGGGTCATATTTTTGAAAATTCTTACAACCACGTACTATTTATGAAATTTACTAAAGAAAATGTATTATTTAAAAAAAATTAGCCATGAGCCCACACAAGCTTAACACAAATACACTAGGTACATGCATGAAGAGAGCATGCATGAAGAGGGGTGTTGAGATGAGCATGCATGAAGAGTGAACAACTATGCTCAGTTGAGAACGCAACCAAACACACCCTTAGTGGTTACACTCATGCAGGCCAGCTCGAGATTAGGAATAGCACAACCCCACCGTGCCCGTGCTAGATGAGTCAATGAACTTCCATGCGACATTGAGGGGCAGAGAGAGAGAGAGAGAGAGAGAGAGAGAGAGGAGATAATCACGAGAAAATAAAGACGAGGGAATCTGCTGTAGCGTGATGAATACAGGAGGAGAAACTATCCGTTGGAATCAAGTTGCTGTTGGACTTGTGGGCCATCTGTTGTTGATGTCAGAGGTTACACGCAAGCTATACCACTTGTATATGGTGGATGGAATTCAGTATACGTGCTCGGTGTATTACAACTACACTTATCACGTGGGAATGGGCGGGCGTGATATGAACCTCGCGTGGCTGCATGTCCACTCATGATTTATCGCTAAAGTCAAACTTTATAATCTTTCAACAAGTTTGTGGAAAAATACATTAACATATACTCCACAAAACCAATATAATTAGATTCATCATTGAATATATTTTCACATCATATATGTTTTATTGTAAATGTTCATGTTGTATTCTACAAACTTTACCACACTAGTGGAAAACAAAGCTATGGTTTTTGCCGGTTCGGAGCAATAGTCCCGGTCGTGTTACGTACCGGGACTAATGGGCGCATCAGTCCCAGTTCGAGCGGATAGGACGCTGGCCGGGCCTCGGTAGTCATCAGTCCCGATTCGTCTGGGGCCTTTAGTCCCGCTTCCAGACACCAACCGGGACTAAAGGGCCTTTAGTCCCGTTTGGTGTCTGGAACCGGGACTAAAGGTCTGTCTTCAGTCCCAGTTCTAGATACGAACCCGGACTAGAAACTTCATCCTTTCATCTCTCATTGCTAGTTTGGCTCGTCTCAAATGTTCTAGAAGTAGAGTGGTTTGTGGGTTTTAGGGGAGGAGTGTATGTGGGAGTTCTTTTGATTTAGATGCACAATTTGAGCTCAAATTAACTTCCTAGAGTTTGCGCATGTGTAGGGTGCCCTGCCATTCCCGTCCCCCGTCCTCACAGCCGTCGATCGCCCGCGCCGATCTCGCCTCTGGCACCACCGTTGTGAGCCTCTAATTCTTACTGTTTGAAAGAAAAAAAATTCTTACTTGTATGATTTAGGTAGATACTTGTATAATTTTCTTACTTGTATTGTTGTTCTTTATTATATAGTGCCATGGTTTTGGTATCTGCCCCCGTCGGCCCTCGTACGGTCCATGATTCGGATGTGGTATATTATCTTTTATAACTATTTGTTTCATTTAGTTTTTATGACAATTATAACGACCATCTTGACATAGATGTCTTTATCTAGGATGATGTGAACCAGAAATTCCAACCGACCTTCTTGTCGAGAGGTTAAATTTAGTTGAAAAGGAAAATAATTATTTGAAAGAAAAATTGAAAAGAATTGAAGAAGAGAAGATGAAATTGGATTTGCATGTTAAAATGTGCCATTGATAACGAGGCTTGGTATCATTATGTTGTTGGATAAATTGTTATCTTAGTTGCGATTTTGATCGCATTTGTTATTGCATTCAAATGTTTTACATAGTTGTATGTTAGTTTCAATGTATGTTTTAATTAGATGCCCTAGAGAGTTGTATGTTTTTCTATGAGAACTATGTATGAACTTTATATATGTTTTCATTTTTTCAGTAATAACATTTGATCACTACTATACTTTGGCAGAGGTTGGTGCTACTTCTCGAGCTTGCGTTGTATTCCCTCGAAGAGGAAAGGGTGATGCAGCACAGTAGCGTAAGTATTTCCCTCAGTTTTTGAGAACCAAGGTATCAATCCAGTAGGAGACCACGCACGAGTCCCTCGCACATGCACAAACAAATAAGAACTTCGCAGCCAACGCGATACGGGGTTGTCAATCCCTTTCGGTCACTTAATAAAGTGAGATCTGATAGAGATGATTGTTTATATTTTTAGTATTTTTGATTATAAGAACAGAAAGTAAAACTGGAAAAGTAAAGTAAGTGTATATTGATATGTTGAGAATAGACCCGGGGGCCATAGTGTTCTCTAGTGGCTTCTCTCATGATAGCGATATTCTACGGCGGGTAAACAAATTACTGTCGAGCAATTGATAGAAAATCGAATAATTATGAGACTATCTAGGCATGATCATTGTATATAGGCATCACGTCCGAGACAAGTAGACCGACTCATGCCTGCATCTACTACTATTACTCCACACATCGACCGCTATCCAGCATGCATCTAGTGTATTGAGTTCATAAGAACAGAGTAACGCCTTAAGCAAGATGACATGATGTAGAGGGATAAACTCAAGCAATATGATATAAACCCTATCTTTTTATCCTCGATGGCAACAATACAATACGTGCCTTGCTGCCCCTACTGTCACTGGGAAAGGACACCGCAAGATTGAACCCAAAGCCAAGCACTTCTCCCATTGCAAGAACTATAGATCTAGTAGGCCAAACCAAACCAATAATTCGAAGAGACTTGCAAGGATATTATGAGAACACATAAAGAGTTCAGAAAAGAACCAAATATTTCTCATAGATAATCTTGATCATAAACCCACAATTCATCGGATCTCGACAAACACACCGCAAAAAGAGATTACATCGAATAGATCTCCTCGAAGACAGAGGATAACTTTGTATTGAGATCCAGAGAGAGAGAAAAAACCATCTAGATACTAGCTGTGGACCCCGAAGGTCTCTGGTAAACTACTCACAACTCATGGTGAGGCGATGATGATGATGTAGAAGCACTCCGTGATGGATCCCCCCTCTGCCAGAGCTCTGGAACAGGCCCCAAGATGGGATCTCACGGGAACAGAAGGTTACGGAGGTGGAACTAGGGTTTTCTCTTCGCCTGTGATGGTTTCGGGGTACGTAGGCTTATATAGGAGGAACGAGGGCACCGGGGGCCTTATGAGGGACCCACGAGGCACGGGGGCGCTCCCTAGGGGGACGCGCCCCCACCCTCGTGGGCACCTCGTGGCCCCTACTCCGTGGTTCTCAAGTCTCCCGTGTGTGATTTTCTCCAAAAATATATCTCCCGAAGGTTTCATTCCGTTTGGACTCCGTTTGATATCCCTTTTCTGTGAAACCCTAAAACAGGCAAAAAACAGCAATCTGGACTGGGCCTTTGGGTTAGTAGGTTAGTCCCAAAAATAATATAAAAGTGTATGACAAAGCCCATTAAACATCCAAAACATCATAAATAATAGCATGGAACAATAAAAAATTATAGATACGTTGGAGACGTATCAAGCATCCCCAAGCTTAATTCATGCTCGTCCTCGAGTATGTAAATGATAAAAACATAATTTTTGATGTGGAATGTTAACCAACATAGTTTTTCAATGTAATTCTCTTAATTGTGGCATGAATGTTCAGATCTGAAAGATTCAAGACAAAAGTCTATATTGACATAAGAAATAATAATACTTCAAGCATACTAACAAATCAATCATGTCTTCTCAAAATCATATAGTCTGGCTATGCTCCCTCTTCATCACACAAAATATTCATATCATGCACAACCCCGATTTCAGCCAAGCACTTGTTTTCATACTCTACTCTTTCAAACCTTTCAACTTTCACGCAATACATGAGCGTGAGCCATGGACATAGCACTATGGGTGGAATAGAGAGGGGGTTGTGGAGAAGACAAAAAGGAGGGAGATAGTCTCACATCGACTAGGCGTATCATCGGGCTATGGAGATGCCCATCAATAGATATCAATGTGAGTGAGTAGGGATGGCCATGCAACGGGTGCACTAGAGCTAAATATGTATGAAAGCTCAACAAAAGAAACTAGTGGGTGTGCATCCAACTTGCTTGCTCACGAAGACCTAGGGCATTTCAGGAAGCCCATTGATGGAATATACAAGCCAAGTTCTATAATGAAAATTCCCACTAGTATATGAACGTGACTAAACATGAGACTCTCTATCATGAAGAACATGGTGCTACTTTGAAGCACAAGTGTGGAAAAAAGATAGTAGCAATTGTTCCTTTTTCTTTTTCTTTTTTTAGGCCTTTCTTTTTTTCTTTGGCCTTTTTTTTTCTTTTTTTGTGGAGGGGCTTTATTGATTTAGCCTTTCCTCCCATGGGACAATGCTCTAATAATAATGATCATCACACTTTAATTACAACTCGATAGTACAACAAAGTATGACTCTATATGAATGCCTCCGACGGTGTACCGGGATGTGCAATGAAACAAGAGTGACATGTATGAAAAATTATGCATGGTGGCTTTGCCACAAATACGATGTCAACTACATTATCATGCATGGCAATATGACAATATGAAGCGTGTCATATGAACGGAACGGTGGAAAGTTGCATGTCAATATATCTCGGAATGGCTATGGAAATGCCATGATAGGTAGGTATGGTGGCTTTTTTGAGGAATATATATATGGTGGCTGTTTTGAGGAAGGATATATTGTGGGTGTATGGTACCGGCGAAAGTTGCACGATACTAGAGAGGCTAGCAATGGTTGAAGGGTGAGAGTGCGTATAATCCATGGACTCAACATTAGTCATAAGAACTCATATACTTATTGCAAAAATCAACGACTCATCAAAACAAAGCAATCAACGCATGCTCCTAGGGGGGAGGTTGGTAGGAGTTAACCACCGCGCGCCCCCGACCTCCACACAAAGGCTGACACTTTACAAATACCTCATGCTCTATCTTCGTCACATAGCGGTTCATCATACGTGCATGCTACGAGGAATCACTAACCTTAACACGAGTATTTCTCAATTTCATAATCACTCCACTAGCATGACTCTAATATCACTATCCTCATATCTCAAAACAATTATCAAGCATCCAACTTCTCATCAGATTCAGTGCACTTAGTGTGAATTTTTTACTACATTGATATTGGATGTCTATCATGTGAAGACTAGTTTTATAGACTAAACACATTACCATGCTGTTTAATAGACTCTCAAAAGGATATAAGTGAAGCATGAGAGCTCAACAAATTCTTCAAAATATTATCACCATCGTGCTCTAAAAGATATAAGTGAAGCACTAGAGCAAAAACTATTCAACTCGAAAGATATAAGTGAAGAACATAGAGTGTTCTATCAATTCCTAGGCCATATTTAACTCTCTCAAATAAGTGTGTCCAGCAAGGATAATTGTGGCAAACTAACAAACAAAGACTCAAATTATACAAGACGCTCCAAGCAAAACACATATCATGTGGTGAATAAAAATATAGCTCCAAGTATAGTTACCGATGGATGAAGACGAAAGAGGGGATGACTTCCCGGGGCATCCACAAGCTTAGGCTTTTGGTTTTCCTTGAATTTTACTTGGGGTGCCTTGGGCATCCCCAAGCTTAGGCCCTTGCTACTCTTTGTTCCATAGTCCATCAAAGCAACACTCAAAACTTGAAAACTTCACAACACAAAACTTAGACAAAAATCTCGTGAGCTCCGTTAGTATAAGAAAGCAAACCACTACTCAAATGTACTGCAATGAATTCATTATTTGTTTATGTTTGTGTTAAACCTACTGTATTCCAACTTCTCTATGGTTCATACTTCCCAATACTACTCATAGATGCATCGAAATAAGCAAACAACACACGAAAAACAGAATCTGTCAAAAAACAGAACAGTCTGTAGTAATCTACAGGTTTCGCATACTTATGTAACTCCAAAAAGTTCAAACTAAATTTGTAAACGTGAGGAATTTTTCTATTAATCATCTGCAAAAATAATCAACTAAATAACACGTTCCAGTAAAATCTGATGACCATTCTAGCGAGCGCTAACGATTCTGTTTTTCACAGCAATATCACATAAACTTCACACAAGTCTTCCCAAAGCGCTATCGTTTTACTCCCCTAGCTAGGCATGATAAATTTAATGATGCTCACATCAAAGACAAGAATTAAAACACAAAGAGAGCATCATAGAACATGTGATAAACACATCTAAGTCTAACATACTTCCTATGCATAGGAATTTTATAGGAAAACAAATTAGCAAGACAAGCAAGATCTAGCATATGCAAGGAAGAAGAAAGAAACAATAGCAATCTCAACGTAACGAGAGGTAATTTAGTAACATGAAAATTTCTACAACCATATTTTCCTCTCTCATAATAATTGCATGTAGGATCATAAGAAAATTCAACAATATAGCTATCACATAACATACTCTCAACACGATCCACATGCATGCGAAGTTGACACTCTTCCAAAATAGTGGGATTAACATTAGCTAAAGTCATGACCTCTCCGAACCCACTTTTATCAAAAAAAAAAATCATAAGATTGAACAATCTCCAAATATGTGGGATCTAAAGTTGACACTCTTCCAAACCCACTTTCAATATTAATGCAAACATTATTACCAATCTTATATTCATCATGGGGATTAAATAAATTTTCAAGATCATAAGAAGAATCACCCCAATCCTGATCATTGCAACAAGTAGTAATCATAGCAAAACTAGCATCCCCAAGCTTGAGGTTTTGCATATCATTAACACAATTGACATTAATAGGATTTATAATAACATCATTGCAATCATGCTTTTCATTGAAGGAACTATCAAGTATGGGTGCAATAGCAACGATCTCATGTTTAACATACGGAACTATGGCAAATTCATCTTCATAAATATTGGCATCATGATCACAAGAATAGCAAGCATCATGTTCATCAAGGGACATTTCAATCAAATCATCAGAATCATAATTATATATAGATTCATGCATATCATTATTTTCCTTGAAAGCAGCAGTCATTCTTTCAATAAATTCCTTGGCATTGACATTATGAGCATAGTTTTCAAAGCAATATTTAAGTATGGAAAAAATTTCAGATTCGTAGAGAGTAATATCATACTTTTCAATCAAAGAAGCATCTTCATAAGCACCCTTAAAAGCAACAAATTCTTCAATTTGTTCGATATCGTAGTAACTATAAACACCCTTTGCATAAGAAGATAAGAATTCATTATCATTAAACTCACATAGGTAGGGGAGGTGTTTTTCAGGGTTCTTAGAGCAACAAGTAAAATCACAAATTTCACAAAGATTCAAAGCATAACACATCAATCTATTTATTTGATCCCATAAGAGTGTCCCCTTACAACATTATGAACAAAATTACAACAAAATAAAACAATAAAAATTACATGAACAAAATAAAAATTCTATGAACAAAATTACAACAGAAAACAATCATAAAAATTATATGAGCTAAATGACATAATCTTTGCATATGAACATACAAACATTTGCATATTCTACAATAATATCACCAAAAATTTATGAACAGAAAAAATTCTAACTTTATATACATTATATATATGAAAAAAAATGATATGAACAAGAAAAATAATACACATTATATGAAGAAAAAAAAATGAAAAAATGCCCTGAAAAGCCGTGGGGGCAGCGGCTCACATCGGGGGCGACGACGATGGAGATGGTGGGGGCGCGGGCCGGGGGAAGGGCCGGCGTGGCGAGGGCAGGGGCCGGGGCAGGGGTGACGCGCAGACGGTGATGGTGGGGCGGCGGACGGAGGGGGCCGGCCGGCCGGGGCACAGGGGCGACGCACGGACGGTAACGGTTGGGCAGCGGATGGCGGGGGTGGGCCGGGGCAGGGCACCGGCGAGGGCGTCAGCGAGAGCAAGGCCGAGGGCAGGTCCGGCAGCCTGGCGGCGTCGTGCTGTTCGGCGCGGCGTCCGGGGGAAGAAGAACTGTGAATGGGAAAACTGCTAAGTGTGGGCTTTTATAGGAAAGCCATTGGTTCCGGTTCGTAGCACCAACCGGGACCAATGCACCCTTTAGTCCCGGTTGGTGCTACCAACTGGGACCAAAGGTCCCTTTTCAGCAGCCCAAGGGTGGCATTCGTCCTGGTTTGTGCCACGAACCGGTACCAATGCCCACCTTTAGTCCCGGTTGTTGCTACCAACCGGGACCAAAGGCCTGGCACAGCGGCGTGGTGGTGGGAGTTTAGTCCCTCCTCGCTAGGTGAGAGAGAGAGACGCACATGTTTATAACGTGCGATGCGCCTGAGCTGTCGAGCTCCTCTCAACAGCAGGCTTACCGGCCTAACCTTTCTTTACTTGCCTGTGGGCCTAGTGGGTCTGCTGAGGGCCTGAATCGAGGCCCACCTAGCTGGTTGGGTTTCTAGTCGTATTCAGGCCGTGGTGACCCCGTAGTCAGCATTTTTTTGTTTTGTTTTTTTGCATTTTTTTTCCTTTTAGGTCACAAAAATTATAAACTTTCTGTTAGTGCCATAATTTTCCAATTTGATTTTTTTGAAATTTCCGTGAATCACTAGTTTGTGAAGAACTTTACTATAAAAATAGATTTTTGATGTTTTGAATAAAACAAAAACTTTCAACCTTTTTTGAACTTATTTTTACTCCAGACTTTTTCTGTGTTCAAAATGGACTATTTAAAGCGACATCATCAATTTTCAACCCTTTCTGACTTCATTTGGTTGAGCTAAATGACCCTGAAATTGAAAAACATTTCAAATGAACTCTGAAAAGGTTGAAAGTTGGCATGGCATCATCATTTCACCCACATAGCATGTGCTAACAAGTTGAGAGGGTTACGACAAAAACTAGATGCACTTCGTGTACAAAACAGACTATATGTTTCGAGGTATCAGGTTTTAGACGAAAACTCATCTATTACAAAGGTATTTCATTTTTTTAACTTATTTGAACTACAGACTACTTCTGTGTTCAAAATGCACCATTACAAAGTGATATTCTAGATTAAAGGCATCATCAAAATAGTTGTGGAGAGAAAGTCTTCACTTTTTCTTCGCTTGTGTCATTTGCTTATTACGCCGTAACCATGGATAATGTTCATCGTTTATCAGGATGCTTGGGTCAACCTTGACTTTGAAGGGGGGAATTTCATGAAACTTTTCATAATCTTCGAAAATGTCTGTCTTGCCCTCCACTCCCACGATGTCTCTTTTTCCTGAAGGAACTATGTGGCGCTTTGGCTCATCGTTTGATGTGTTCGCTTCCATATCTTTTCTTTTTCTGTTTTTTGTAGACATGTCCTTCACATAGAAAACCTACGCCACATCATTGGCTAGGACGAATGGTTCGTCTATGTACCCAAGATTGTTCAGATCCACTGTTGTCATTCCGTAATCTGGGTCTACCTGTACCCCGCCTCCTGACAGATTGACCCATTTGCACTTAAACAAAGGGACCTAAAAATCATGTCTGTAGTCAAGTTCCCATATTTCCACTATGTAACCATAATGTGTGTCCTTTCCCTTCTTGGTTGCTGCATCAAAGCGGACACCGCAGTTTTGGTTGGTGATCTTTTTATCTTGGGCGATCCTGTAAAATGTATTCCCATTTATCTTGTATCTTTGTAAGTCAATACAGTCGAAGATGGTCCCCTGGACAACGAGTACAGCTCATCACAAACAGTGTTGTCACCTCTGAGACGTGTTTCCAGCCAACTGCCGAAAGTCTTGATGTGTTCACATGTAATCCAGTCGTCACACCGCTCCGGGTGTTTGGAGCATAGACTGTTCTTGTGTTCATCGACATACGGGGTCACCAGTAGAGTTCTATAGAACTGTGTAGTGTGCTTCAGACCAAGAATGCCCGAACCTGCATATTATTGACTCCCCTCCAAGCATGCCTTTCCTAGTTAGTCTCCCAGAATGACAATCTCGTCGAGTAGATGAACTAGGACGTGCATCATGATATTTAAGAAGGATGGTGGGAACACTAGCTCGAAACTGACAAGACATTGCGCCACATCACTCCTTAGCCTTGGTATGATTTCTGGATCGATCACCTTCTGAGAGATTGCATTGAGGAATGCACATAGCTTCACAATGGCTAATCGGACGTTTTCTGGTAGAAGCCCCCTCAGTGCAACCGGAAGCAGTTGCGTCATAATCACGTGGCAGTCATGAGACTTTAGGTTCTGGAACTTTTTCTTTGCCATATTTATTATCCCTTTTATATGCGACGAGAAGCCAAACGGGACCTTCATACTGAGCAGGCATGCAAAGAAGATTTCCTTCTCTTCTTTGGTAAGAGCGTAGCTGGCAGGACCTTCATACTGCTTTGGAGGCATTCCGTCTTTTGCGTGCAAACGTTGCAGGTCCTCTCGTGCCTCCGATGTATCTTTTGTCTTCCCATACACGCCCAAGAAGCCTAGCAGGTTCACGCAAATGTTCTTCGTCACGTGCATTACGTCGATTGAAGAGCGGACCTCTAGGTCTTTCCAGTAGGGCAGGTCCCAAATTATAGGTTTCTTCTTCCACATGGGTGCGCGTCCCTCAGCGTCATTCGGAATAGATAGTCTTTCAGGACCCTTTCCAAAGATTACCTATAAATCATTGACCATAGCAAGTACGTGATCATCGGTACGCATGGCGGGCTTCTTCTGGTGATCTGCCTCGCCTCTGAAATGCTTGCCTTTCTTTCGACATTGATGGTTGGTCGGAAGAAATCGACGATGCCCTAGGTACATATTCTTCCTGCATCTGTCCAGGTATATACTTTGAGTGTCATCTAAACAGTGCGTGCATGCGTGTTATCCCTTGTTTGTTTGTCCTGAAAGGTTACTGAGAGCAGGCCAATCATTGATGGTTACAAACAGCAACACATGTAGGTCAAATTCCTCCTAGTTGGCCTCATCCCACACACATACACCTTGTCCATTCCACAACTGTAAAAGTTCTTCAACTAATGGCCTTAGGTACACATCAATGTCATTATCGGGTTGCTTAGGGCCTTGGATGAGTATTGGCATCATAATGAAATTCCGCTTCATGCACAACCAAGGAGGAAAGTTATAGAAACATAGAGTCACGGGCCAGGTGCTGTGATTGCTGCTCTGCTCCCCAAAAGGATTAATGCCATCCGCGCTTAAACCAAACCATACGTTCCTTGCGTCACCTGCAAACTCCTCCCAGTACGTTCTCTCGATTTTTCTCCACTGCGACCCGTCAACAGGTGCTCTCAACTTCTCGTCTTTCTTGCGGTCATCTGCGTGCCATCGCATAAACTTGGCATGCTCTTTGTTTCTGAATAGACGTTTCAACCGTGGTATTATAGGAGCATACCACATCACCTTGGCAGGAACCCTCTTCCTTGGGCGCTCGTCGTCAACATCACCAGGGTCATCTCGTCTGAACTTATACCTCAAGGCACCGCATATCGGGCATGCGTTCAAATCCTCGTACGCACCGCGGTACAGGATGCAATCATTAGGGCATGCATGTATTTTATGCACCTCCAATCCTAGAGGGCATACGACCTTCTTTGATGCGTACGTACTGTCGGGCAATTCGTTATCCTTTGGAAGCTTCTTCTTCAATATTTTGAGTAGTTTCTCAAATCCTTTGTCAAGGCACACCATTCTCTTCCTTCCACTGCAGCAATTCCAGTACGGTACCGAGCTTCGTGTTGCCATCTTCGCAATTGGGGTACAACCCTTTTTTGTAATCCTTCAAGATGCGTTCGAACTTCAGCTTCTCCTTATCACTTTCGCACTATCTCCTTGCATCAACAATGACCCGGCTGAGATCATCATCGGGCACAACATCGTCAGGTTCCTGTTGACCTTCAGCAGCTTCCCCCGTTGCAGCATCACCGTATTCCGGGGGCACATAGTTGTCATCGTCCTCTTCTTCTTCGTTGTCTTCCATCATAACCCCTATTTCTCCGTGCTTGGTCCAAACATTATAGTGTGGCATGAAACCGTTATAAAGCAGGTGGGTGTGAAGGATTTTCGAGTCGGAGTAAGACCTCGTATTCCCATAGATAGTGCATGGACAGCACATAAAACCATTCTGCTTGTTTGCCTTAGCCACTTCGAGAAAATTATGCATGCCAATAATGTACTCGGAGGTGCGTCTGTCACCGTACATCCATTGTCGGTTCATCTGCTTGCATTTATATATAATTAAGTATGTCAAAAACCATTACAGAACATCATGGATACATTTCCACTCAAATTAATATAAGTTCATCATCACATTATATTCAAAGTACATGCATAGCTCAACACGGTGGTGCCGGCGACGAGATCTGCGCGGGCGATCGACGGCGGTGAAGACGGGGACGGGACGTGACGGACCGCTAAACCTAGCCAAATCTCGTAGAAAATGGAGCTTGGAGTTTGAGCTTCGAGAGGAGAAAGCTTAACTAGTGTGGCTCGGGCATTTCATCGAACACCTCATGTGCATATATATATATGCATGGGAGGTGAGCTAGAGCTCTCCACTCGCCGGTCAGAAAAAACAGAGCAGTGTGGAGTGCTCCGCTCGCCGACGATGGGGTATATATAGGCAACCAATCGGTCCCAGTTCGTTACAGAAACCGGGACAGAAGTGGGGCCTTTAGTCCCGGTTCCAGACACGAACCGGGACCAATGGGTGTGGGCCAGGAGCGAGGCCCATTGGTCCCGGTTCGTGCCTGGAACCGGGACAAATGGGTCCAGACCAACCGGGGCAGATGCCCAACGAGGCCCGGCCGGCCCCCTGAAGGGTTGCCGTGGACGTATGCCCCCATGGGTCCCGGTTCATGAGTGAACCGGGACTAATGGGCTTGTCAGCCCCAACCAAAGCCCTGTTTTCTACTAGTGAGACACTCCATAAGACCACTTTTTTAGTAGTTTTTTTTTACACAAGTTATTGGAGATGTCGTAAATATACAATTGTTACCATGCAAAAAAAATACAATTGTTTCACCCGAAAAAAAACATGGAATAGTTTGATTTAGGGCAAACTCCGAAATCCTTTATATTTTGTGGCGGAGGATCTACATACAATTGTTTAAAATTGCGGGCGAAACTGGCTATCACTAATCTCAAACAGACGACGATCTGCAAGGCATGGAAAATTGCGGGAGATCGCGGCACTATGGTCGGAGATCGCGTCATTCCTTCCTTACTCATGGCGGCCAAAATCTCTGCTGTTATTTCTATTAATTAGTCCGCGATTTTGATCTATCGTACATACATAGTTTTTTCTTCGAATAATCAAATATATTAATATTAAGGAGATAGCGATTACACCTGTTCTCTGTTTAAAATTGAAAAATAATATCAACAGCAACTCAGACATCGAGAATGTACTCCATGTATGTTCAAAAAGAATTCTAGCTACTTTACTTAATAGAGTGGTACTTCAACTTTGAATTGAAGGCGTGATGGAAGATGGCTATGTGCTGGACGTGGAGCCCGGCAAGACGTACCTGCTGCGATTCATCAACGCGGCGCTCTTCTCCGAGTACTTCCTCAAGATCGCCCGACACAAGTTCATGTTTGTAGCTGCTGATGCCAACTATGTCAACCCCTACATAACACACGTAATCGCGATCGCACCCGGTGAGACGGTGGACGCCCTTGTCGTCGCCGACGCGGCCCCGGCAGGTACTACATGGTCGCCCTGCCGATCCAGGCGCCTCTGTCTTACGTGCAAACGTTGCAGTCAGAATTTTGGATTTCGTCCGGAAAAAACGAAATTCCGGCGAAATTCGTCCGTTTCGTTCAGGCCCGGTAGATGTGTTAACCGGCCAAATTTTTCGGCCCTATTCAAATTTTTTGGCCCATTCGAGTGCCTGGCCCAGCCTGGGTAGCCCGCCCCGTTAAGTATAAGGCCTGAATAAAGCTCCTAACCCTAAACATCATCAAGTTCCCCACATATCTTCTAGCGGCGGCGCCTTTCTTGCTCCCGACCCCAGATGCGCTCGCGCCGCCGTCTCCTGAGCGCATGGCCTCGGCCACCAGGCGCTAGCTAACCGTTGCGTATGCTTCTGCCCGGCAGCTTGGTGCAGCAAGGAGCGCAAGTATGGCCACAGAACTTGCGTGCGGCGTCCGTACGCTGCTGGCGGCCGGAACGGGACCAGGATTGACCAGCGTGATAAGATTCCTGGTATTTATCGAGTTCGTCATTGGATTTTGCTGCAACTGAATCAAATCATGCGTGCAAGCAATCAATTGATAGTTGCGATTCTGTATGATTCTTCTTTGTTTCCTTTGCTACAGGATTTCAATTTTTGGTAGAATTTCGGTCGTTTTTCGTCTAAATTTCGCTCATTTTTCGTTCAAAAATCCAAATTTTGATTCAGTCTTTTCGTCCGGAATTTTCCGAAAAAATCCGAAATTACCGAATTTCGCCCATTTCGTCTGGGGGCGGTAAAATTTGCAAAACGAAATCCAAATCCTTGGTTACACCACCAGAGGAACGGTTGAGTACAGCAGCGTGAAGAACTCAAGGCGTGACGATGTGCGGGCCGTACCGCCTGAAATGCCTGATCAGCACGACACGATCAAGTCTTTCTACTTCCACGGCAACCTGAGCAGCCTTGGCCTGATCAGCACGACACGTTCCCCATGGAAGTGACCTCGACCTAGGCCCCGCTGCAACAGCCATCGCCGTGCAGCCACAGGTCGCCCAATCCTCCAGCAGGCAACTCCTCCGCGAAGAAGCGCGGAAGGTGGATCCAGGTGTCGCCCGACCTCTCTACCCACACCACGAACTCTCAGGTCACGTCGGACGAGTGAAGACGTCGGCATGGCGGCCGTGTGACCGCCGAAGGCTTTCCGCCCGACCACGGCGGCTGCGGCTTCGGCTGCAGCTTCCGCGGGGAAGAGCTCTTCCCCACCCTCCAGAGGCAATGCAGACTCCCATGGAGAGGCGCTCACGTCCCCGAGGAACAACCGCCAGCGTAGCGGTGTTCTTGCAAGGACGGCCCCGCCCCCTCTTTTGTGGGGGTGACTCTGGCCCCTCCGGTGGAGCCTTTCCCTTTTCGACGGCTGAGAACCACCTCACTGGCGCCAAGGGTGCTGCAGCAAGAGAATGGGATGGAAAAACGAGAAGATGTGGGCAGGCCGGAACCTCGCCCCGGTCACCCATTTAGGGCATCTCCAGCCGCGCACCAGGAAGGCTTCCCCAGGCGTTTTTTTTTTGCGCCGGCGCAGAAAAAATGATCCAGTCACGTCCCCAGGAGCCCGATTTTTGCCGGCCTGGGCCGAAAACAGCGTCGGCGGACCCAGGCCGAACCAAGCGCGCAGGTGGGCGCCCGGGGGCGCCGGGGCGAACCGTTTTGGCGTGAAAAAGCCGCGGGCCAGCCGGGTCAGCGACACGGCGTCTCGTCTTCCCCCAACTGCCTCGGTTCCCGCGGGGAATCAATGGCAAGGCTGCCGCCGTTCAACCTTGCCATTGATTCCTCACGGGCGGCGCATCTCGGGACGGCGCGCCGACGCCTCCCCTCCCTTGCACGCGTACACACGGGCGCGGAGCGGCTATAAAAGCCGGCGGTCTCTCAGTCTCCTGTGCCCACACCAGACTCGCCCCTCGCCGCCGCCCAGCCCCTCTCTCTCCGTCCCCGTCTTCCTCTCCCGAGCGTCCCCGTCAGCCCCTCTCTCTCCCTCTCTCCACCGCCCAGCCCGTCGCCATGGCAGAGCGCTTCCCCGGAGACGAGGCGGCGGCGAATGGCTTCGGCCGCCGTTCGCTCCGCGAGCAGGAGTCCTGGCTCCTGTTCCGGGCCGATGGGGTGGCGGCTCAGCGACGGGGGAGTGCCCGTTCCCCGTTACCTGACGCCGTGTCGAAGCCCAGGTACTTCGACGAGGAGGTCGAGGTGGCGCGCGCCTCCCTAACCGACGACGAGCGCTCCCTCCCCCAGTACACCGCCGGCAATCACGCGGCCTGGTCGGCGTATTTCCAGAGCCGCCAGCAGCAGCGTCTGGCCTCCACCAACGACGCACCGGTGGTCGACAGCGTGAAGAACAGCGAGGGGCGCCACCTATGGTGAGGCGTCCCGGCCGTACGCTGGATGGCGTGCTGGCGCACCTCGACGGCGGCAACAACCCGCCGCTGACCTATCCTGCGACGCGGGCCGCCCCGTCGCAGCAACACCGGCGCGCATGGGCGCCAAGGAGGTTTGCCTCCTCCTCTTCTTCCTCCTCTCGCTCATCTTCCCACTCCTCCGGTTCTCCGGCGCTTCTCGGCGTCAAGGCCGAGCCCGCGGCGGAGACGCAAATCGGCCGGCACACTCGCAGTGTCGGCATTGTCATCAACGAGGGCGGCCGGCACGCCTCCTCCTCGTTGGCTCCTCCGCGCTTCGTCAAGCCAAAGATGGAGCCGGGGCTGGCGCCGGTGAAGACGGAGCCGGGGCTGGCGCCGGTGAATACCGAGTTCGACGACGACGACGCGGCCCTGGAATGGGCGCGGCAGGACTCCATTGCGATGGAGAAGGCGCGCCGGGAGAAGGAGAAGGAGCGCCAGCGAGCCGCCCTGCGCCGCTTCGAGGAGCGCCGACGCGGCCGCGAGGAAGACGGGGTCGTCGTCTTATGCGACAGCGACGACGACGACGACGCGCCGCCGCCAGTCCGCCATGGCGACACCGGGTTGGGGTCCAGCAGGGGCGCCCGCGTCGAGGAGGAGAAGGCCGACGACGACGATGGCGGCGACGGCGGCGACGACTTCAGCCCCTTCCTTTTTTAGATTAGGATAATGTAATGAAAATGCACGAAATTCACCGAAATTTGCCATGCTTGGCCGAAATTTAACTAGTTTTTATCATATCTTCGCCGAATGTTTTTTTTTATTTTAATACGCACCTGGGGGCGGCCCTGGGGGCCGACGGCTAGGGACCGACTCGCCCCCAGGTCTATTTTTTGCGCCGGCTCACCCCTAGGCGGCGCTTTTAGAGTAACATGCATTGTTCATTTACTCTCAGTTAACTAGAAAGAAATCTGGTGTCAAGCATGATAAGAAATATATGTGGCCTTACTACTTTGAGTAGAATGGAATTTTTTACGAGTAAAAAAATTTATGATTAAGGAAACATTTTTTCCACATGGTATTTTTTTCTAAATATAATACTACATACATATCACAAATAAGTGATGTTTTTCTTATTTTTTTCATAAAGGACTAACAACGACAATGTGACTATTTTGGGATAGTTACTGTTCAAATCCATATATGCACGAAAGAATTATGTGATTTCTAATTATCTATGTGTTGGAGATATGCCCTAGAGGCAATAATAAAAGTATTATTATTATATCTCCTTGTTCATGATAATTGTCTGTTATTCATGCTTGAATTGTATTGTACGGAAACAGCGATACATGTGTGAATACATAGACCAAAATGAGTCCCTGGTAGGCCTCTAGTAACCAGCTCGTTGATCAACAGATGGTCACGGTTTCCTGACCATGGACATGAGATGTCAGTGATAACGGGATCACATCATTAGGAGAATGATGTGATGGACAAGACCCAAAATTGGGCATAACACGAGATCGTATAGTTCGTAATGCATAAGCTTTTCGGTGTCAAGTATTTATTCCTTAGACCATGAGGTTGTACAACTCCCGGATACCGTAGGAGTGCTTTGGGTGTGCCAACCGTCACAACGTAACTGGGTGGCTATAAAGGTACGCATCGGGTATCTCCGAAAGTGTCTGTTGAGTTGGTACGAACCGAGACTGGGATGTTGTCACTCCGTGTGACGGAGAGGTACCTCTGGGCCCACTCGGTAAGTCATCATCATAATGAGCTCAATGTGACTAAGTAGTTAGTCACGGGATGATGAATTACGGATCGAGTAAAGAGACTTTCCATAACGAGATTGAACGAGGTATCGGGAATACCGACGATCGAATCTCGGGCAAGTACCGTACCGATGGACAAAGGGAATAACATGCGGGATTGAGTGAATCCTTGACACGGTGGTTCATCCGATGAAGATCATCGAGGAACACGTGGGAACCAACATGGGTATCCAGATCCCGCTGTTGGTTATTGACCGGAGAGTGGTCTCGGTCATGTCTACGTGTCTCCCGAACCCGTAGGGTCTACACACTTAAGGTTCGGTAACGCTAGGGTCGTAGAGATTAATGCACGTGGAAACCCGAAAGTTGTTCGGAGTCCCGGATGAGATCCCGGACGTCACGAGGAGTTCCGGAATGGTCCGGAGGTAAAGATTGATATATGGGAAGTCCAGTTTCGGCAAACGGGTGATCTCCGGGGGTCACCGGGAGCGTCCCGGGACCACCGGAGGGGCCCCGGGGGTCCACCGGGTGGGGCCACCCATCCCGGTGGGGCCCCTAGGCCGCAAGGGGGTGTGTGCAGCCCTCTGGGCTGGCGCACCACAAGGGGGCCCCACCTCCCCATGCGCCTAGGGTTAAAACCCTAAGGGGAGGGGGGCCACCACTTGCCTTGGGGGAGGGGGACTCCTCCCTGGCCGCCGCCCCCCCTTGCAGATTGGATCTGCAGGGGGCTGGCGCCCCCCTGGCCCCCTATATATATGTGGGGAGGGGAGAGGGCAGCCGTACCTCAGCCCTGGCGCCTCTCCCCCTCCCGTCACACCTCCCAACTCCTTTGCAGGGCAGCCCGGCGAAGCCCTGCTGCGATCTCCACTGCATCCGTCATCACGCCGTCGTGCTGCCGGATCTCTGACGACTTCTCCTCCCCCCTTGCTGGATCAAGAAGGAGGTGACATTGCTGCACCGTACGTGTGTTGAACGCGGAGGTGTCGTCCGTTCGGCGCTAGATCATCGGTGACGAAGAACGTACGCACGCAATCTTCATAACGGTATGTAGATGCACTCTTAGTTGATCGTTGCTAGATGTCTCCTTACTTGGATCTTGGTGAAGACGTAGAAATTTTTTGAATTATGCTACGTTCCCCAACAGTGGCATCTGAGCCTAGGTTTTATGCGTAGCATCTTGGCACGAGTAGAACACAAAGCAGTTGTGGGCGTATGATCTTGTTCAACTTTCTTACCGTTACTAGTCAATCTTGATTCGGCGGTATTGTGGGATGAAGCGGCCCGGACCGACCTTACACGTACGCTTACGTGAGACTGGTTCCACCGACAGACATGCACTAGATGCATAAGGTGGCTGGCGGGTGTCTGTCTCTCCTACTTTAGTCAGATCGGATTCGATGAAAAGGGTCCTTATGAAGGGTAAATAGAAGTTGACAAATCACGTTGTGGTTTTGGCGTAGGTAAGAAACATTCTTGCTAGAAATCCTATAGAAGCCACGTAAAACTTGCAACAACAATTAGAGGACGTCTAACTTGTTTTTGCAGCATGTGTTTTGTGACGTGGTATGGCCAAGAACGAAGATGTGATGAATGATATATGTGATGTATGAGATTGATCATGTTTTTGTAATAGGGAATCACGACTTGCATGTCGATGAACTTGACAACCGGCAGGAGCCATAGGAGTTGTCTTAATTATTGTATGACCTGCGTGTCACTGAATAACGCCATGTAATTACTTTACTTCATTGCTAAACGTTAGCTATAGTAGTAGAAGTAATAGTTGGCGTGACGACTTCTTCAAGACACAATGATGGAGATCATGATGATGAAGATCATGGTGTCGAGCCGGTGACAAGATGATCATGGTGCCCCGAAGATGGAGATCCAAGGAGCAAGATGATATTGGCCATATCATGTCACTATAATTGATTGCATGTGATGTTTATCATGTTTTTGCATCTTGTTTACTTAGAACGACGGTAGTAAATAAGATGATCTCTCACTAAAATTTCAAGTAATGTGTTTCCCCTAACTGTGCACCGTTGCTAAAGCTCGTTGTTCCGAAGCACCACGTGATGATCGGGTGTGATAGGTTCTAACGTTCACATACAACGGGTGTAAGACAGATTTACACACGCGATACACTTAGGGTTCACTTGACGAGCCTAGCATGTACAGACATGGCCTCGGAACACGGAAGACCGAAAGGTCGAACACGAGTCGTATAGAAGATACGATCAACATGAAGATGTTCACCATTTTTGACTAGTCCGTCTCACGTGATGATCGGACACAGACTACTCGATTCGGATCGTGTATCACTTAGATGACTTGAGAGATGTCATTCTGAGTGGGAGTTCATTAAAATTTGATTAAGATGAACTTAATTATCATGAACTTAGTCTAAATTCTTTACAATATCTCTTGTAGATCAAATGGCCCACGCTCCAGTTTCCCTCAACTTCAACGCGTTCCTAGAGAAAACCAAGCTGAAAGACGATGGTAGCAACTATACGGATTGGGTCCGTAACCTGAGGATTATCCTCATAGCTGCCAAGAGATCATATGTCCTAGAAGCACCGCTAGGTGATGCACCTGCTCCCGATGCGGACCAAGACGTTTTGAACGTCTGGCAGTCGCGTAGTGATGATTACTCCCTGGTTCAGTGCGGCATGCTTTACAGTTTAGAATCGGGGCTCCAAAAGCGTTTTGAGCACCATGGAGCATATGAGATGTTCGAAGAGCTGAAAATGGTTTTCCAAGCTCATGCCCGAGTCGAGAGATATGATGTCTCCGACGCATTCTACAGCTGTAAGATGGAGGAGAACAGTTCTGTCAGTGAGCACATCCTCAAGATTTCAGGATTGCACAATCGCTTGTCTCAGCTGGGAATGAATCTCCCAGATGAAGCGGTCGTTGACAGAATCCTCCAGTCGCTCCCACCAAGCTTCAAGAGCTTCGTGGTTAACTTCAATATGCAGGGGATGGAGAAGTCCATTCCCGAGGTGTATTCGATGCTGAAATCAGCGGAGGTAGACATCAAGAAAGAACATCAAGTGTTGATGGTCAATAAAACCACTAAGTTCAAGAAAGGCAAGGGTAAGAAGAACTTCAAGAAGGACGGCAAGCAAGTTGCCGCGCCTGGCAAGCCTGTTGCCGGGAAGAAGCCAAAGTATGGACCCAAGCCAGAGACTGAGTGCTTTTATTGCAAGGGAACGGGTCACTGGAAGCGGAACTGCCCCAAATACTTAGCAGACAAGAAGGCCGGCAACGTCAAAGGTATATATGATATACATGTTATTGATGTGTACCTTACCAGCACTCGTAGTAGCTCCTGGGTATTCGATACCGGTGCAGTTGCTCACATTTGTAACTCAAAACAGGAGCTGCGGAATAAACGGAGACTGGCGAAGGATGAGGTGACGATGCGCGTCGGGAATGGTTCCAAGGTCGATGTGATCGCCGTCGGCACGCTGCCTCTACATCTACCCTCGGGATTAGTTTTAAACCTGAATAATTGTTATTTAGTACCAGCTTTGAGCATGAACATTGTTTCTGGATCTCGTCTTATGTGAGATGGATATTCTTTCAAATCGGAGAATAATGGTTGTTCTATTTATTTGAGAGATATGTTTTATGGTCATGCCCCGCTGGTCAATGGTTTATTTTTGATGAATCTCGAACGTAGTGATACACATATTCATAGTGTAGATGCCAAAAGATGTAAAGTTGATAACGATAGTCCCACATACTTGTGGCATTGCCGACTTGGTCATATTGGTGTCAAACGTATGAAGAAGCTCCATTCGGATGGACTTCTAGAGTCTCTTGATTATGAATCATTTGACACGTGCGAACCATGCCTCTTGGGCAAGATGACCAAGACTCCGTTCTCCGGAACAATGGAGCGAGCAACCAACTTGTTGGAAATCATACATACTGATGTGTGCGGTCCAATGTGTGTTGAGGCTCGCGGAGGCTACCGTTATGTTCTCACCCTCACGGATGACTTGAGTAGATACGGGTATATCTATTTGATGAAACACAAGTCTGAGACCTTTGAGAAGTTCAAGGAATTTCAGAATGAGGTTGAGAATCAACGTGACAGAAAAATAAAGTTCTTGCGATCGGATCGTGGGGGTGAATATTTAAGTCATGAATTTGGCACACACCTTAGGAGCTATGGAATTGTTTCACAATTGACACCGCCCGGAACACCTCAACGTAACGGTGTGTCCGAACGTCGAAATCGTACTCTGTTGGACATGGTGCGATCTATGATGTCCCTCACCGATTTACCGCTATCTTTTTGGGGTTATGCTTTAGAGACTGCCGCATTCACTTTAAATAGGGCTCCGTCAAAATCCGTTGAGACGACTCCATATGAACTTTGGTTTGGCAAGAAACCGAAGCTGTCGTTTCTAAAAGTTTGGGGTTGCGATGCTTATGTCAAGAAACTTCAACCTGAGAAGCTCGAACCCAAATCGGAGAAATGCGTCTTCGTAGGATACCCAAAGGAAACAATTGGGTACACCTTCTACCACAGATCCGAAGGCAAAGTCTTTGTTGCCAAGAATGGATGCTTTCTGGAGAAAGAGTTTCTCTCGAAAGAAGTGAGTGGGAGGAAAGTAGAACTTGATGAGGTGATAGTCACCACTCCTGTACTGGACAGTAGCGCAACGCAGGAAACTGTTCCTGAGGTGCCTGCACCAACAAGGGAGGAAGATAATGATAATGATCATGAAGATACAGATCAAGTTACTACTGAACTTCGAAGGTCCACAAGGGTACGTTCCGCACCAGAGTGGTACGGCAACCCTGTACTGGAAATCATGTTGTTAGACAATGGTGAACCTTCGAACTATGAAGAAGCGATGGCGGGCCCAGATTCCAATAAATGGCTTGGAGCCATGAAATCCGAGATAGAATCCATGTATGAAAACAAAGTATGGACTTTGGTGGACTTGCCTGATGATAGGCACGCCATATAAAACAAATGGATATTTAAGAAGAAGACAGACGCGGATGGTAATGTGACCATCTATAAAGCTCGGCTTGTCGCTAAGGGTTATCGACAAGTTCAAGGGATTGACTACGATGAGACTTTCTCTCCCGTAGCGATGCTGAAGTCAGTCAGAATCATGTTAGCTATTGCCGCATTCTATGATTATGAGATATGGCAAATGGATGTCAAAACAACATTCCTTAATGGCTTCCTCAAGGAAGAGTTGTATATGATGCAACCGGAAGGTTTTGTCGATCCAGAGAACGCTAACAAGGTATGCAAGCTCAAGCGCTCGATTTACGGGCTGGTGCAAGCATCTCGGAGTTGGAATATTCGCTTTGATGAGGTGATCAAAGCGTTTGGATTTATACAGACTTATGGAGAAGCCTGTATTTACAAGAAAGTGAGTGGGAGCTCTGTAGCATTTCTCATATTATATGTGGATGACATATTGCTGATGGGAAATGATATAGAATTCTTGGAAAATGTAAAGGCCTACTTGAATGAAAGTTTTTCAATGAAGGACCTTGGAGAAGCTGCTTACATATTAGGCATCAAAATCTATAGAGATAGATCGAGACGCCTCATTGGTCTTTCACAAAGTACATACCTTGACAAAATATTGAAGAAGTTCAATATGGATCAGTCAAAGAAAGGATTCTTGCCTGTTTTGCAAGGTATGAGATTGAGTAAGACTCAGTCGCCGACCACGGCAGAAGATAGAGAAAAGATGAGTGTCATTCCCTATGCCTCGGCAATAGGTTCTATCATGTATGCCATGCTGTGTATCAGACCTGATGTGAACCTTGCCATAAGTTTGGTAGGGAGGTACCAAAGTGATCCCGGTACGGAACACTGGACAGCGGTCAAGAACATCCTGAAGTACCTAAAAAGGACTAAGGATATGTTTCTCGTTTATGGAGGTGACGAAGAGCTCGTCGTAAAGGGTTACGTCGATGCTAGCTTCGACACAGATCTGGATGACTCTAAGTCGCAAACTGGATACGTGTATATTTTGAATGGAGGGGCAGTCAGCTGGTGCAGTTGCAAGCAAAGCGTGGTGGCAGCATCTACATGTGAAGCGGAGTACATAGCTGCTTCTGAAGCAGCGCAGGAAGGAGTCTGGATGAAGGAGTTCATCACCGACTTAGGAGTCATTCCAAGCGCGTCAAGCCCGATGACTCTCTTCTGTGACAACACTGGTGCTATTGCTATTACCAAGGAGCCCAGGTTTCACAAGAAGACCAAGCACATCAAACGCCGTTTCAACTCCATCCGGAATTATGTTCAGGATGGAGACATAGATATTTGTAAAGTGCATACGGATCTGAATGTAGCAGACCCGTTGACTAAACCTCTTTCACGAGCAAAACATGATCAACACCAGAACTCTATGGGTGTT
>LR738714.1:848844595-848879690 GCA_902687465.1 Secale cereale | reverse complement strand
TGACTCTAGTGCAAGTGGGAGACTGTTGGAGATATGCCCTAGAGGCAATAATAAAAGTATTATTATTATATCTCCTTGTTCATGATAATTGTCTGTTATTCATGCTTGAATTGTATTGTACGGAAACAGCGATACATGTGTGAATACATAGACCAAAATGAGTCCCTGGTAGGCCTCTAGTAACCAGCTCGTTGATCAACAGATGGTCACGGTTTCCTGACCATGGACATGAGATGTCAGTGATAACGGGATCACATCATTAGGAGAATGATGTGATGGACAAGACCCAAACTTGAGCATAACACGAGATCGTATAGTTCGTAATGCATAAGCTTTTCGGTGTCAAGTATTTATTCCTTAGACCATGAGGTTGTACAACTCCCTGATACCGTAGGAGTGCTTTGGGTGTGCCAACCGTCACAACGTAACTGGGTGGCTATAAAGGTACGCATCGGGTATCTCCGAAAGTGTCTGTTGAGTTGGTACGAACCGAGACTGGGATGTTGTCACTCCGTGTGACGGAGAGGTACCTCTGGGCCCACTCGGTAAGTCATCATCATAATGAGCTCAATGTGACTAAGTAGTTAGTCACGGGATGATGAATTACGGATCGAGTAAAGAGACTTGCCATAACGAGATTGAACGAGGTATCGGGAATACCGACGATCGAATCTCGGGCAAGTACCGTACCGATGGACAAAGGGAATAACATACGGGATTGAGTGAATCCTTGACACGGTGGTTCATCCGATGAAGATCATCGAGGAACACGTGGGAACCAACATGGGTATCCAGATCCCACTGTTGGTTATTGACCGGAGAGTGGTCTCGGTCATGTCTACGTGTCTCCCGAACCCGTAGGCTCTACACACTTAAGGTTCGGTAACGCTAGGGTCGTAGAGATTAATGCATGTGGAAACCCGAAAGTTGTTCGGAGTCCTGGATGAGATCCCGGACGTCACGAGGAGTTCCGGAATGGTCCGGAGGTAAAGATTGATATATGGGAAGTCCAGTTTCGGCAAACGGGTGATCTCCAGGGGTCACCGGGAGCGTCCCGGGACCACCGGAGGGGCCCCGGGGGTCCACCGGGTGGGGCCACCCATCCCGGTGGGGCCCCTAGGCCGCAAGGGGGTGTGTGCAGCCCTCTGGGCTGGCGCACCACAAGGGGGCCCCACCTCCCCATGCGCCTAGGGTTAAAACCCTAAGGGGAGGGGGGCCACCACTTGCCTTGGGGGAGGGGGACTCCTCCCTGGCCGCCGCCCCCCCTTGCAGATTGGATCTGCAGGGGGCTGGCGCCCCCCCTGGCCCCCTATATATATGTGGGGGGGGAGAGGGCAGCCGTACCTCAGCCCTGGCGCCTCTCCCCCTCCCGTCACACCTCCCAACTCCTTTGCAGGGCAGCCCGGCGAAGCCCTGCTGCGATCTCCACTGCATCCGTCATCACGCCGTCGTGCTGCCGGATCTCTGACGACTTCTCCTCCCCCCTTGCTGGATCAAGAAGGAGGTGACGTTGCTGCACCGTACGTGTGTTGAACGCGGAGGTGCCATCCGTTCGGCGCTAGATCATCGGTGACGAAGAACGTGAAGAGTACGACTACTTCATCCTTGCTTCGTTGAAAGCTTCCGCACGCAATCTTCATAACGGTATGTAGATGCACTCTTAGTTGCTCGTTGCTAGATGTCTCCTTACTTGGATCTTGGTGAAGACGTAGAAATTTTTTGAATTATGCTACGTTCCCCAACACTATGTTCATAAAATGAAAATAGAAACAATATACATTCTGGTAGCAGTCTATCTCAAACCATTTTTTTTCACCAAATTTAGATTACCTATCAGTCCAATATACACAACTTATTCGTAGAAATACATCCTTTATGAATCAATATCTTCAATAATATGGATTCTAAAATAATACTCCCTCTGTAAACTAATAAAAGAGTGTTTAGATTAATAAAATAGTGATCTAAACACTCTTATATTAGTTTATGGAGGGAGTAGCAAATACCTAGCCCGTGGACGCATAGGTTCACGACTAGTATTTACTAGTTGGAAGCACCATACGAGACTCCACGTTGGACCTGAAGGTTAAAAAGTTACATCCATCAGATTGATTTAATTACCGGTCTACCGCCGTTGGATGATTCCAGATCTGCTTCTTGCAGCTGGGTGGCTATGTGAGATGGACTCTTCCACATCAGCATAATTAATTTGGACATTATATTTACTAGTACAAATGCCCGTACGTTGCACCGGGCCAAAAATGTAATGTAACCTGCTTCACGTGCCATTATGCAACATTTTTTTAATCTATTTTTGCAAACATCAGAAATGAGGTTACACTGAGTATTTCTTTTTGTACGATGAAATTTGGACTCAGAAATAAGGCTACATGTGCACTGATCTTCTAATACTACTCAGCGGCAATGAACTGCACTTGTTGGAAGTCAGAGAGAAGAAACCAACGCCAGTCACCACAAAACTGTGGGGGTGATCATGGCAGCCACCCCCCAGCAAAATCTTTGGAATATAATCCAGCCTAACAGCATCATCATGAAAGTTGCAATTCGAGTTGAGGTAGAGAAATCACCCATGAAAGATGAGTGCTCGTTTGGACTGGGGAACTACCAAAATGTATAAGGAACCATGAAAAGGTTAAAGGAGTACAAGGAAAGAAGAAAAACAAAAGGTGGAAAAAATTACCTGTGCCTTGAGCTTCGGTTTCCATGTGACTTCCACAAAATTGATACTAATGCCATATGCAACAACTAAGGTAGCAAGGTCCCTCACATATTTTGAACAGATCAGAACTTTCATACTCCCTTTCATGCTAAGCTTAGGTTTATTCTATTGAAACAATGGCTATCAGAATATGTAAGTGGTAATAAAAAGAGAAGGATGTTGGGGAATGTAGTATTTCAAAAATTTCCTATGATCATGAAAGATCTATCTACTAGATGCATCGTAACGAGAGCGGAGAGTGTGTCTACGTACCCTCGTAGACCGAAAGGGAAAGCGCCCAGGGACGCGGTTGATGTAGACGAACGTCTTCGCGATCCAACCGATCAAGTACCGAACATAAGGCACCTCCGCGTTCAGCACACGTTCAGCTTGACGACGTCCCACGATCCCTTGATCCAGTTGAGCTTCACGGGAGAGTTTAGTCAGCACGACGGCGTGGTGACGGAGATGATGAAGCTACCGGCGCAGGGCGTCGTCTAAGCACTGCAATGGTATGACCTAGGTGTGTTTCTGTGGAGGGGGGCACCGCACACGGCTCGAACAATGTTTCTTGTGTGTATTTGGGTGCCCCTTGCCCCCGTATATAAAGTAGCAAGGGGGAGGTGCGTCTGGCCAAGTATGGCGCGCCAGGAGTAGGATTCCTACTCCTAGTAGGAAAGGAAGGGGAGAGGAGAAGGAAAGGAGAGGGGGCGCCTCCCTCCCTTTTCCTAGTATAACTAGGAACCCTAGGGGGTGCGGCCAGCCCTATGGGATGACCTCTCTTTCCCTCATTGGCCCACTATGGCCAATACTTCCTCAGGGGGTTCCGGTAACCCCCTCTGGCACTCCGGTTTTACCCGATAACACCTGAAATACTTCCGGTGTCCGAATATAGTCGTCCAATATATTAATCATTATTTCTCGGACATTCCAAGACTCCTCGTCGTGTCCGTGATCTCATCCGGGACCCCAAACTACCTTCGATACATCAAAACTCATAAACTCATAATACAGATCGTCATCAAACGTTAAGCATGCGGACCCTACGGGTTCGAGAACTATGTAGACATGACCGAGGCTCATCTCCGGTCAAAAACCAATAGCGGAACCTCGATGCTCATATAGGCTCCTACATATTCTACGAAGATCTTTATCGGTCAAACTGCATAACAACATACATTGTTCCCTTTGTCATCGGTATGTTACTTGCCCGAGATTCGATCGTCGATATCTTAATACCTAGTTCAATCTCGTTACCGGCAAGTCTCTTTACTCATTCCGTAATACATCATCTCGTGATTAACTCATTAGTCATTTGCTTGCAACGCTTATGATGATGTGTATTACCAAGAGGGCCCAGAGATACCTCTCCGACACTCGGAGTGACAAATCCTATTCTTGATCTATGCCAACACCACGAACAACTTCGGAGACACCTGTAGAGCATCTTAATAATCACCCAGTTATGTTCTGACGTTTGATAGCACACAAGGTGTTCCTCCGGTATTCGGGAGTTGCATAATCTCATAGTCATAGGAACATGTATAAGTCATGAAGAAAGCAATAGCAGTAAAACTAAACGATCATAGTTCTAAGCTAACAGATGGGTCTTGTCCATCACATCATTCTCCTAATGTTGTGATCTCGTTGATCAAATGACAACTGATGTCTATGGCTAGGAAACATAACCATCTTTGATCATTGAGCTAGTCTAGTAGAGGCATACTAGGGACACTCTGTTTTGTCTATGTATTCACACATGTACTAAGTTTACAGTTAATACAATTCTAGCATGAATAATAAACATTTATCATGATATAAGGAAATATAAATAACAAAATTATTATTGCCTCTAGGGCATATTTTCTTCAGTCTCCCACTTGCACTAGAGTCAATAATCTAGTTCACATCGCCATGTGCTTTAATACCGATAGTTCACATCGTTATGTGAATAACACACATAGTTCACATAGCCATGTGACCAACACCAAAAGGGTTTACTAGTCAATAATCTAGTTCACATCGCCATGTGATAAACTAAGGTGTGATCATGTTTTGCTTCGTGAGAGAAGTTTAGTCAGCAGGTCTGTTACATTCAGATCCGTATGTATTTTGCAAATTTCTATGTCTACAATGCTCTGTATGGAGCTACTCTAGCCAATTGCTCCTACTTTGAATATGTATCTAGATCAAGACTCATAGTCATCCAGATCGGTTTCAAAGCTTGCATCGACGTAACTCTTTATGACAAACTCTTTATCACCTCCATAACCGAGAAATATTTCCTTAGTCCTCTAAGGATAATTTTGACCGATGTCCAGTGATCTACTCCTAGATCAAAAAGTGTACTCCCTTGCCAAACTCAGGGCAGGGCATACAATAAGTCTGGTATACAGCATGGCATATGTTATAGAACCTATGGCTGAGGCATAGGGAATGACTTTTCTTCTCTTTCTATCTTCTGCAGTGGTCGGGCATCGACTCTTACTCAACTTCACACCTTGTAACACAGGCAAGAACCCTTTCTTTTACTGATCCATTTTGAACTTCTTAAAAACTTTATCAACGTATGTGCTTTGTGAAAGTCCAGTTAAGCGTCTTGATCTATCTCTATATATCTTGATGCCTAATATATAAGCAGCTTCACCGAAGTCTTCCATTGAAAAATTCATATTCACGTATTCTTTTATGCCATCCAGAAATTCTATATCATTTCCAATCAACAATATGTCATCCACATATAATATCAGAAATGCTACAGAGCTCCCACTCACTTTCTTGTAAATACAGGCCTCTCCAAAAGTCTGTATAAAACCATATGCATTGATCACCTCATCAAAGCGTATATTCCAACTCCGAGATGTTTGCACCAGTCCATAGATGGATCGGTGGAGCTTGCACACTTTGTTAGCACCTTTAGGATCGACAAAACCTTCTGGTTGCATCATATACAACTCATCTTTGAGATATCCATTCAGAAATGCAGTTTTGACATCCATTTGCCAGATTTCATAATCATAAAATGCGGCAATTGCTAACATGATTCGGACAGCCTTAAGCATCGCTACGGGTGAGAAAGTCTAATCGTAGTCAACTCCTTGAACTTCTCAAAAACCTTTTGCAACAAGTCGAGCTTTGTAAACTGTCGTGGTTTTGTCACGGCAGATGTCCTAGCAAAAGCACTTAGTCGTGGGGCCATTGCTATGGGTTAGCTTAAAGGGGTTAAAGCGGACAAAGACACAGGGATTTTATACTAGTTCGGCCCCTTCGATGAAGGTAAAAGCCTATGTCTAGTTTGGTGTTGTATTGCTAGGGTTTCGATGACCAGGGAGCGAATCCGCTTTGCCTGTGTCTCGAGCTGTTGTTCTCTGCCTTGAACCGCCGCCGGGTCGTCCCTTTATATAAGAGGTGACGCCCGGTCCGGTTTACAGAGTCTCGAGGCCGGCTCATAAAACTCTTGGGCTAAAGTCTCTTGCTTCATGCTCCGCTGGGCTTCAAAATAACCTTGATAACATAAACCGGCCCCTCCTGGGCGGTTTATACCTGATAGTAATATCCCTGACATTAGGCCCCAGATTGATTTGAACCTGTTCATGTCAATCTTCAAAGTCTTGTACAAATTTTCCTTTCCACAGCTTCAGAATGCTTTATAAACCGGCATGACGTCATCTCCTCAAATCACTTTGAACCGCCGTGATGCCATTTGTGCATTTAATACTTGTACCTGTTTTTTTATCTTTTATTCATTAAAGCTCCGAAGATCGAGGTGACAGTATCGTCCATATCCGCTTTTTGGGCTCCTCGATTCCCGTGCCTGCCGTTTTATCCCTTCGACTTATAAATAGGGCAGAGGGGCATCTCTTTTCCCCCCTTGCCTCTTCTTCTTCCTCTGTCCACCTGCGCTCGAGCTCTGCCGCCGCCCGTCGAACTCTGCATCTTCGTCGAGCCCGGCCGCTGCCTCAACCTGAACGTTTCCAGAGATTCGCCAGTGTTTCTCCGCACCCGTCGCCTCGGGTACATCCTCTTCTTCCCTTTTGATAGATCTCAGTTATAGGGTTTCCTCATGCGAGCTCGTGGATAGGTCCTTGTTCTTTGTAGTTCTTCTCCATAGCCAGTAGTTCGCTGTAGATCTCAAACTTTTGGTTAACAACCGTAAGAATGACTCTGCTCCATTGTTATAGCTTTATCAATCTCAATACGATCAGTTAGACTGAATCTGTTTAGGACCCTCATCGCGTCTGCTGAATATAACTTGAATTATTTCTGAGTTTTCCACCTGTTGTAGATCCGTATTTTACTGTTGTTTGTGTGAAAGTTGTTTCCCAAAAACTTCAGATCTGCGTCTTGTTTGCCTGTGTAGGCGGTTTAGCTTTTTTCAAACTTCATAATCCGGTAGATGTCATTGTTATAGTTGTTCTGGATATTTAACCCAGTAGATACCATTAGGTCCCTGCTTAAACCACCGTTTAGACCGGTACCTTCATAGAGCATGCCGGTTTAAATCTGCTTAGATTACAAACCGGCTCTTCATTGTATTTTCAGCCTTTCCCTTCCGAAAAGATGACTACTCAAGCCAAACAGTTTGTCTCCTACAACTGGGTCCAATCCCGGATCACCGAGGATGATTTTGAGAAAATGGACTCAATTGGCGCTTTAGGCCCAAAGGATGTCCTTCACTGGAGGGCTCCCGGATCAGAATGTCCTCCAGAGCCCAAGGAAGGAGAAATCTCCATCTTCTTCGATCACTTGGCCCGGGGATTCAACCCTCCTGGGTCAAAGTTTTTCCACGATGTGTTAACAAACTTTCAGCTTCATCCACAAGACATTGGTCCCAACTCTGTATCAAACATTTGCAACTTCCAAGTCTTTTGTGAAGCTTATCTACAAGAGGAGCCAACAGTGGAGCTATTCCGGGACTTCTTTCACTTAAACTGTCGTACTGAATTTCATGATGGCCCAAACACTGAACTTGGCGGAATGTCTATTCAGAAGAGGAAGGATGTTAGTTTTCCTCACGCCACTCTCCACAGCCATCCAAAGGACTGGAATCAGACTTGGTTCTACTGCGTAGATGATACGTCCAAAATGCATCACTATTTTATATCATAATTTATCCTTATTCATTTATATATTTCACGTTACGGTGATGTTCTTATGTTGTTTTGGTCAATTTTACACAGTTTGCAAACTTTCCGATGCCGAAGCAGCAGACGCAGGATTCAGCAGTAAAAAGTGGACGCTGAGTTGCTGAAGAAGAATACCTCCAAATTACCTGAAAATTGACGGGAGATATTTTTCAGACGGATCACGAAGGCACGCGAAAGGGCAACCAGAGGGGGGCCACAGGGTGCCCAGGCGCCCTGGGGGCGCCCCCCCCCCCCCCCCGGCCGCGCCGGGGGGGCTCCTGGAGCCCCTGGCCCACCTCTGGCCGCCCCCTTTTGCATATATGCTCTCCGTTATCCAAAAACCCTAGGGATGGGAATTTTTACGGAGTTCCGCCGCCGCTCCGTGGCGGAAACCTACAAAGAAGAAAAAGCCATCTCCGGCGGGCAGATTCCGCCGGGGAGATCACCTCCAGGAAGGGGGGATCGTCGCCATCGTCACGGGCATCATCGAGATCATCATCAACATCATCCCCAACACCAGCACCATCTCCATCTTCATCCAAATCTCATCTTACAATCGCAACTTGTGTTGTAACTCGTACCACCTATCCTCTCTACTCCATCGGTGTTGATTACTACTTTGTGGTGAAAGCTATTGAGTTTTGTTGGAGAAATATTATTATGTCCAGATTGTTTATCACCTATTTATCCCCACTGACACTACTAGAAAAAAGGCTATTAGTGGCGCACCCAATATTGCCATTAGTGGCGCACCATGGGTGGGCCACTAATACCACGCCACTAATAAGGAATACTAGTGGCGCACCAGTGGTGCGCCACTGTTAATCCCAATAACAGTGGCGCACCACTGGTGCGCCACTGGTATGCCTATGTGGTGCGCCACTGGTAACCCTAAGGGGTGCGCCACTGGTATGCCTATGTGGTGCGCCACTGGTAACCCTAAGGGGTGCGCCACTGATAACCCTAAGGGGTGCGCCACTGATATCCCCACTGGGTGCGCCACTAATGTGCTATATGATGCGCCACTACTATTAATTCTAGGAATTTCTTTTTGCATTTCTGGTATTTGCACAGGTTACAAAATACAATACATCACAGAATATAAACAGCACATAATACAATACATCACAGAATATAAACAGCACATAATACAATTCATCACATTAGTCTCCGAATTCGAAATAGCGAACAAAGTTCAAATATTAGACAAGTTTAGGTCTCGAGACCGAGTAGCGAGTTTGTCGTCACATTACAAAGTTGATATCATCTAAACTACAATCACATAGAAGAGAGCTGCGGTCACGATGAGCATCATCGCGATGAAACTAGTCTTCATCCGGTTCCTCCTCCGCTCCCTCCTCTCTCCCTCTAGATAGCGCTCGTATCTAGCTTCCGCCTCCGCCCTAGTGGTGTACCCTTTGTAACTGTTACCGCTGAAACGGTGAACCTGTCTCCGACACTCCTCCCAGTCGTCATAGACTCCGGGAACCCTACCCTTGTACACGACGTACGACGGCATCTCTATGCACTAGACAAACAAAACGTTAGTAGCAATTCACAGATAATATATAAGTATGCAACAAAAGGATCGGAAGAGAAAAGCAACACATTAATAGCACGGTTCATGGTCCTACTAATAAATAGCATCGATTACATATAAGTTGAACGACTGTCCAAACTAAAGAGACATACAAGTTCATTAAAGTTTAATTACTACACGAGCTAATCGACATTTTAGAACTACATACCATCAATACTTTCTTCGACTCGACTCAGGGACCGGAGCGTGGATGAAGCCGCCGTCATCCGTCGGCGTCATGAATGTGCGGTCGTTGTCAGCCTGCATTTGTAGCGTTGTTTCTATTTCACTGTTGGACGGTTGATATTTGAGGTGGAACTGCCCCGAGGTACGAAGGACATCTTGACAGATGATTTCCGCAAACTCCGACTGGATGCGAAAGAATTCTTGTCTGATGTCCATGTCCTGGATTGCCGACAAGCGTGCGGCCCAATCTTGGAGACCCTTTGGTAGCATAAGGTGATTATGGTCCCGTACGATCGCCCGCATGTGATGGAGGGCGTAGTAGGCATCCTTCTGACTGCTAGGCGGCTGCTTGACGCAGGGGAACGTCGTTACGTGGGTGAACACGTGCTTGCCGTACCTACACATTTCCTTCCTGAAGGTGCCTCCAGATTTGGCGTAGCCGGGGAGAGCATCATCAAGAACTTTCTTGATATTTGTGTAGTCTTTCTTCGACTGACGGTCCGAGTCGATATACGTGGCCGTGGAATATTTCGGGCTTAAGAGGATGAGTGTGCAACGTGTGTCACTGCACAAAACACGGAATGTTAGAAAAAAAAAAGAACGATCGAAATCTAAGAAATCATATGTTACGGGGCGGTGAGGGGATGACTTACTCGGGAAAGTAAGGCACGAGGAAGGTATCCTTATCTTTGTTCGCCATAATGACGCCTTCGAGGTATGAACTCGCGACTTGCCGGTCCCCAGCGCTGTCCAAGTGCTTGGCACGCATGTAGAAGGGGTCGACTATCACGATGTCCGGGGTCTTGTCTCTAATGATCTGCATCTCCATATTGAGCGAAAATAGCCGAATGAAGGTGTAGTGCAGCGGATGAAGGTTAAACATAGCGAAGATGTCATCAAACCGCAGGACGATCATACTCCCGATGGTGCCATCGACAAAGCCCTTGCCCTCTGGCACCTTGGCCACGAAAACCGGGTATGAGTCATCTTTCTCGGAGAGACGCCGCTTCTCCATAGAAAGAACACTGTCATGCAGACTCCGCATAGCACCGGTTGCAGCCTTGAACAGATTAGCCGGTAGCATCGGCCTACCCGCCACATGCACCGCCCTCATGATATCCTTAGGTATTGGTGGCCCGTCCTGAGCACGGATCGTACTCGGTGCCGGCTGGCTCGCACCCTTGTTAGTTTTTCTTTTCCGTCCCTTCATTGGCTTCTGCTGATGTAATGGGATCGAGGTCTGCTCAGAGACCACCTTCTTGAGTGTGGTGGGGCTGATAATATTTCCCACCTCGGCTGTTTGAGTCTCGGTGAAGGCGGAAGCTGGAGGCGTCTCCTGAGAACCGAACAGACGACGCCTGTTGCAATTGGGTTTCTCCGCGGTACCAGCTAGATCGCGATCGACTTTTGCAGGGTTGGGTTCTTGAGAAGGAGGCGCCAAGAATTCGTCACCGTACCCACCATGTTCGTTGAAGTAGTCATCGACGTTGACAAATGTACCGTCGTCGACGTCCGGATCCTGTGCCATATGCATGCCCGGATCAGCTGACGGCTGTAGCGTTGCGGCGGTCTTGCCATGGCTTGGCGCCGGCAGGACTGGCGGTGTTGTCTGTGGGGTGGTGACCCCCGCCCCCAAACGAATCTGGCTCTTCGGCCAAAGCAATGGCCAGTTGAAGCAGGCGCCGAGGGTCATCACATCGTCTTCGTCGGCCCCATGGGGTCGATACGGAGGTAACAAGTCGTCGCAGCCCCGCAGCACCCGAACCAGTTGAACCCTATACACGGTGGGTGGCATCGGATTATGGTGGAACACGCGGTTGCCCGGTTCAACGATTTTGGCCTTGGCGACATCGATCAACTTGCCGTCCACGAAGTGCAGGAGAGTGCATGGAACTTCGTTGGCGGCGCCCTGCGAAAACATGTAGGGCGTCAGGGATGCCCAGTCAAAGGCAAGGAGATGAAGTCATCGGCCGAGGCTTAGTTACCGTGATGGCGTCGAGCTCGGCTAATGTCGAGGCACCGCCAACGACGGGCGTGCAAGTGACGGAGGGGCCGCTTGCTGCCGAGGTGCCGGCCGGCGTATTCTTCCCACACCCGGGTGCATCAAGCTCCAATGCCGGCGCCGGCACCGGAGACACCAATGACGCCTCCGCCGGAGACACCACTGCCGGCGCGTTGTGCGAGTTGCTGCCCGTCAAGCTAGGAATCGGGGGCGGCCCCTGTTGGCCGCCCGCAAACCACCCCCGCAGCCCCTCAAGCAAGGTAGGCATAATGGCGGTGATCGTCGCTCCCAGTTGGTCTCGCACTTGGTCTCGCACTTGCTCTTCGACTATCTGAGGAATCTGCGCCACTTTTGCCTTGAGTTCTTTAACCTCCTGGCTTTCCAAGCTGGTCTTTCTCTCCTTTCGCCCAGTCTTATAGTATTCCGACCATTTCGTGGACAAGCCTTCGCCGGCCACACGACCAGCTGACGTCGGCTTAGCTAACTTATCCTTCTGTTTCATTACATTCAACGCCCTATTTAAAGTGGTGTCCCAAGGGGCAGACGGGGACCCCGCGCTACTGCTTTCAGTTTCCTGCGGAAGTAACGTGAACCATTTAGAAATTTGGCTTCATTAATTAGAATGCAACTGTAATGCCCAGGATGGAATTATACCTCCTACGTGTCGAGGCACGACTTAAAGGCATAAGTCCATCCTAGAATGATCTCAAGTTTGGTAATCTTTGCACAACTCATGTAAAAGAGGGATAGTAAACTTAAAATAGTTGGCTTACAATCGCCACGTCACAGAATAACAGTACAAGTCTCAAACATCATACAATAAGATCACTACAACCCTCTAAGGGCAAAAGCCAAATGTCAAAGTACCAAACTCAGATAAATAAAACAACCACAGGCGGATCGAATCCTAGTAAGAGACTCCACTACTGATCGTCCGGGTAGCGCACGTAGTAACGGCTACGCTCATCGTCGTACTCCCAACCCAGCTCGGTGCCATCACCTGGATAGCTCACAGCTGGACCTGCATCTGGTGTGTGAAGTAACTGTGAGCCACAGAGGACTCAGCAATCCCGTTCCCGGGTAACAGAACTATTTAAGCCTTTAGGTGAGGAACGGCTGAAGAAAAAAAAATGAGGTGAAGGAACAACAAAGAGTCTGCAGCAGCAACTAGCATCTAGCTTACGCAAGAGAGAGCGAGAAGAGAAGGCATACGGCGAGAGGTGATCACGAAGTGATCCTAGCTACAAGCTCACAAGCATAACCCCTCCGTGTTCAACTCCCGAATCCCGATTCGGAAATTGACAGTCACGGAACACACGCTGGTAGTGTATTAGTATCATTGTGTCAAGTTTTCTACAACCGGAATTAACAAGCTCCCATCTGCCACATAACCGCGGGCACGGCTTTCGAAAGTTCAAACCCTGCAGGGGTGTTCCAACTTGACCCATTACAAGCCCACGATCCGCGGAGTCGCAACTCCAAGGTGGGAAGACCCGAGTATCCTCGGAATCCCGTGCTCAAGATATACCGAGCTAAGGTAAGGCTAATCCAGCAAATCCTCCCGGCGTGTCGACACCCTGATCGTAGCCGCGCGTATCTAGGTCTCAGGACACGACCGGATGAGTCATCCTACAGGTGTATGCCAGATACCTCAGGTTGCCCCGAGGCGGCCCCGCAGTCTGCTCGTTTCGGACCAACACTCATGTGGAGCACTGGCCCGGGGTTGTTGATTAAGAAAGAGGGTTAATTACTCCCTATGCATGTTTAGTTTGTTATTAGGCAAATAGTACCAATGTTGGGATTTGCTGGAAAAGACTTAGCACATAGCGGTTTATCGAGGGGGTCCCATACACCCCAACCGTGTTAGGAACGCATAAACAAGGAACATAAAACCGGCTTATACGGATCCTAACGGCATGAGTGGAACAAAACACCAAGCAAAAGGCTTAGCCTTCCACCCTTGCCAATATATAGGTGATTTCAATTAAAGCATTTATATAGTGTGATATAACCCAACCAAACTTCAACATGGAGCAAGCATCTTCACTTCACCTGCAACTAGCAACGCTATAAGAAGGGCTGAGCGAAGCGTACTTAGCCAAGCAACGGTTTGCATAGGTAGGGTGGTTAAACATGGCAATTGGTTACAAGTAGGAGGCTGACAAGAAGAACATGGGCATCGAGGCAAAACTATAGATCGAGACTACTAGCAATAGGCAAAGATAGTAAAGTTATCGGGGTTCGGTCATCTTGCCTGAAGAGAAGACGTTCGGATCGAAAGAAGGGTCCTCGTGCTCAAACTCGTTGGAAACCTCGTGCTCAACCTCGTTGGAAAACTCGTGCTCAACTTCCGGCTCTAAACAAGACAAACACACCAAGCAACAATCAACACGATGCAATGCGCACTCGAAAAAACATGTATGCATGAAGGATGCACTAGTGATGCACATGGAGCACGTAAAACATCACTCAAGCAAAACACCTCAAAACAAGATAACAACCTGATATTATTAATCTACACAGAAAAACACCCAAGTTTGATATAAGATTCGCTGAAATCGGAGTTACGGGCTAAAAGTTATGCCCGAAACAAGATTTGAGCGAAAACTGCAAATTACAGCAACATAGCATCTTGGGAGCTCAAAATAATTAATCTACAGCACCCAAAAAGCATGGCAAAGGACTTGAACATAAACTAGATATAATGTACAGCAACTAGGTCCAAAGTGCACCCCAAACGGAGTCACGGATCAACAGCAATGATCTTGGACATATTGAACTTTGAAATAAAATTCTGGCAGCAGAATTTTATTGAAAGTTTGGAGCAAAAGATAAACATGCTACAGCCACTCAAATGGACATGTGAGGACATGGATGGAAAGACAACAATATATACTTCATGGAACAATTAAAATCCACCCCAAAACTATCATGCATTTTCCTAGAACATCACACGAACATGGCATCGGAACATAACAGATTTCAGACTTAGTGAAATTTCACTAAGTCCTAAAACAGCAACATCATCATAGCATCAAAAAGAGCATGTTTAAGACACCTCGAAACTAAACATGGCAAAGGGTAAGCACCTCATCAAAATACATATGAAGGTGATCCCGAAACACACAAGCATGCCTCATTGTGGTGAACACAACGATTGCAACGAGCTCAACAAGATGGCATTTCATAACAAGTGAAAACACAACATGTGAACATGGCATCTTGCAACGATGATAACAAGGAAATGATAAATCTACCATGCAACCTATCACACTCAACACGGAGTTCGTGACGAGACGAACACGTGGACATGTCATTTGCATCGTTTGGACAAACGAGCTAGAAGATATCACATGTCAAAGGTGGCACAAAAATAACACATAACAGCAGTTTATATCAAGATGCCCTCTTGCAACAGCAAAACAAGTGTCAAGATGACATCTAACATGCATGACTACAACAGGTAAAACGTAGAGGGCATCTTCACGAACATCTGGACATGCTACACGCTCAAAACGGAGCACCACAGTAAAAGTTAGGGCAGGTCAAAGTAGGCATTCTCAGATAACAGATCTGGGGAGTTAGGAAAAAAAAACAACCTCAGGAACAGATCTGGCGGATGAACAGTAACAGGCCTCGAGGAACAGTGCGGGGCCCAGATCTGGTCGTCCACGGCCCGGGAGCGGAGCAGGCCCGCGGCGCGCGGTGGCACGGGCCGGCGGCGGTGGCCCACCGAGGCGAGAAGGCGGCGGCGCGCGGTGGCCCACCGAGGAGCAGTGGCGGCGCGGCCCGCAGAGGCTGGCGGCCTCGCCGCGGGAGGTAGCGGGCCGGAGGGCAGAGGCCCAGCGGGGCAGAACGCGCTGGCGGACGCGGGGCGGCCCAGCCGCGCCCGGCCTGGAAAATCGCCCCGGCTGGCAATGGAGTACGGGCTGCGGGACGCCCTGGGCCTGGCGATGGCGATCTGGGGACCAGCCGGCGACTCTGCACGGGCCCGAGCGGAGAGGAAACTGTAGCGGTGCGGGATCGATCGGCTGGCTCGGGTCGATGCGGTCGCCCCGAGCGACGAAGTGGAGGAGGCCGGTCGACGCGGTCAGGGCGTTGACCCTGGCCTCGCCTGGTCGGCGGCTGCTGCTGCGATCCGATGGATCCGATGGATCCCGATGAACAGTGTAATGGATCTGAGAAGATTTTCGGATCTGGAGTAAAATGGAAAAATAAAAAGAGGGGAGAGAGGAGGAAGAAGAAGGGGACATGCCAAATAGACTAGGGGTCTATATATAGCAGTTTTAGACTAGGGTTTGGAGATAGGGGTGTTTAGGAGCCCTCCGATCGTGATCCAACGGATCCGATCGCGGGGATGATTTAAAAGGACCAGACGGAGAAAAGAGACTGCAGTAGGGGTATTTCCGGGACACGAAGCGAAGGCACTTCGGGCCCACACGAGCAACGGAGGGAAAAGTCAACGGAGTCCAAACGAGACGAGATTTGAGAGGCGGGTTGCACACAACAAAACAACAACACACAAAACAACCTCGCGGCACACCGGTAACGAAAAACGCCCGAACAACAAAGTAGGCCTACGGGACGTCACGGACACGTGAGGGAGCTCCGGAACACGAAACGGACAACGGGAAGAAACGCCACGAACCGGAAACAACCCACAACACCAATGCAATGCAATGCACATGTCTACATGATATGAATGAATGCCACACACTCACACAACAAAACGACGAAAGCCCGAAAGACAAAGAACCCGAAATGGAAATAGATGAAGCCGGAGATATATTATAAGCCCAAAAGGGAAAGTATTACATCCGGGGCATTACAAACTCTCCTCTACTACAAAAAGATCTCGTCCCGAGATCTAGGACTGGAAAAAGGAAGGGTACTCGGAACGAAGATGATCTTCTCGTTCCCAGGTAGCTTCTCGGTCTGTGTGATGTGACCACTTGACTTTCAGAAACTTGATGGTCTTGTTGCGAGTCTTGCGTTCGGTTTCTTCGAGAATTGCAACTGGATGCTCTCGGTAGGTAAGGTCTTGTTGAAGATCAATCTCCTCAAACGGAATCATGCGCTCAGGTGCCTTGAAGCATTTGCGAAGCTGAGACACATGGAAGACATCATGAACATTTGCAAAGTTGGAAGGGAGCTCGAGCTGATAGGCTAGATCGCCTCTTTTGCCAAGAATTCTGAAAGGCCCGACGTATCTAGGAGCAAGCTTTCCTTTGATACCGAATCTCTGGGTTCCTTTCATCGGAGAAACTCGGAGATAGACATGATCACCGATGTCGAAAGCCAAATCACGATGCTTTCCGTCATAGTAGCTCTTCTGACGCGACTGAGCGGCCTTGAGATTCTCACGTATGACTTTGCACATTTCCTCGGCTTCAGAGATCAAATCATTGCCAAGAAGTTGGCGTTCGCCTGTTTCAGACCAGTTGAGAGGGGTACGGCACTTCCTGCCATAGAGAATTTCAAACGGTGCTTTGCCTGCACTTGCTTGAAAGCTGTTGTTGTAAGAGAATTCTGCAAATGGAAGACAGTCCTCCCATTTCATGCCGAAGGAGATGACACAGGCTCTGAGCATATCTTCTAGGATCTGATTCACACGCTCGACTTGACCACTAGTCTGAGGGTGAAAGGCAGTGCTGAACCTGATCTTCGTGCCCATGGCGGACTGAAAGGAGTCCCAGAACCTTGATGTGAACAAGCTGCCACGGTCTGAGGATATCACTTGAGGAATGCCATGAAGGGACACAATTCTGGAAGTGTACAGCTCTGCAAGTTGAGCTGCATTGATTGATTCTTTGACTGGAAGAAAGTGAGCAACTTTGGTAAGCTTGTCAATCACCACAAAGATAGCATCATTGCCTCGCTTGGATTTAGGAAAGCCAGTGACGAAGTCCATTTCAATGTGGTCGAACTTCCACTCAGGAATAGGAAGAGGTTCGAGAAGACCTGCTGGACGTTGATGTTCTGCTTTCACTCTTCTGCATACATCACATTCATTCACGAATTGGGCAATTTCCCTTTTCATGCGTGTCCACCAGTAAGATTGCTTGAGGTCTTGATACATCTTGGAACTGCCAGGATGAATGGAAAGGAGAGAGTCATGAGCTTCTTCCATTATGAGCTTCCTGAGATCACCTTTGGGAACAACGAGTCTGTCCTCGAAGAACAAGGTATCTCTCTCATCAACACAGAAGCACTTATATTTTGGAGTGCCCTTTGCAATCCCATGTTTCACCTTCTTCACCATGGTATCACTGAGCTGGGCCTCACGGACTTGATCTTCCAAGGTAGGAGCAACTTGGAGATTAGCAAGAAAACCCTGCGGAACAACCTGAAGGTTGAGCTTCCTGAAAGCTTCACAAAGCTCAGGCTGGTGTGGCTTGATAAGAAGGCTGTTGCAATATGCCTTTCTGCTCAAAGCATCTGCAATCACATTCGCCTTGCCTGGAGTGTACTCAATGCTGGGGTTGTACTCTTGGATCATCTCGACCCAACGAGTCTGGCGGAGGTTCAGATGCGGCTGTGTGAAGATGTACTTCAAACTCTTGTGATCAGTGAAGATGTCGACCTTTCTGCCCAACAACAGATGTCTCCACGTAATCAGAGCATGTACCACAGCTGCTAGCTCGAGATCATGTGTGGGATAGTTCTTCTCAGCTGGCTTTAGCTGACGTGAAGTGTATGCCACAATTCTCTTCTCTTGCATAAGCACACCACCAAGACCTTGAAGAGAAGCGTCACAGAACACTTCATAGGGCTTGGATTCATCTGGAGGAATCAGAACTGGAGCTGAGACAAGCTTCTCTTTGAGGGTTTTGAAAGCCACTTCACATTCGGGAGACCAAGAGTATTTGACATTCTTCTGAAGGAGGTTGGAAAGAGGCTTGGCAATCTTGGAGAAGTTCTCCACAAACCTTCTGCAATAGCTGGCAAGACCCAGAAAACTGCGGAGCTGCTTGACGTTCTGAGGAGCTTCCCAGTTGACAATTGCTTCAACTTTCTCGGGATTAACCGCAATACCGTCAGCTGAGATAATGTGGCCCAGGTACAAAACCCTATCGAGCCAAAACTCGCACTTTGAGAACTTGGCATAGAATTTATGCTCTCGGAGTCGATCAAGAACCAGACGCAAGTGCTTTTCGTGATCTTCTTCATTCTTGGAAAACACCAGAATATCATCCAGATACACAAGCACGAATTCGCCAGTATAGGGGTTGAAGATGTAATGCATCATCCTTGAAAAGGTAGGAGGAGCATTGGCGAGACCGAAGGACATGACGGTATACTCATATGAACCGTAGCTCGTTCTGAAGGCCGTCTTGGGAATGTCTTCCTCGCGAATGCGAATTTGATGATAGCCCATTCGGAGGTCAAGCTTAGAGAACACTTTAGCTCCTTTGAGCTGCTCAAAGAGTTCGTTGATGTTGGGGAGCGGATACTTGTTCTTAATCGTCTTCTTGTTCAGTGGCCGGTAGTCAACACAGAGACGCTCCGTGCCATCTTTCTTCTTGACAAATAAGACACCACAGCCCCACGGAGATGTACTCGGTCTGATGAGACCCATACGCTCCTGTTCATCCAACTGTTTCTTCAGTTCCTTCAATTCATCTGAAGAGAGCTTGTATGGACGCCGGCAAACAGGTTCGGTGCCCGGCTCGAGTTCAATGACAAACTCCACCTGACGGTGTGGAGGCATGCCTGGAAGTTCTTCTGGAAAGACGTCTTGATATTCATTCACCACTGGAATTTGCTCTATGGCATTAATTTCACCCTTATCATTAAGAGAGAAAAGCCGAATAGTATTATCCCTGGAGGTGAAGATAATCACATCTTCATCAGAATGAGTCAATTTGACTTCCTTTTGAGCGCAATCAATGTGAGCATCGTGCTGAGAAAGCCAATCCATTCCGAGAATGAGGTCGATGTCAGAATGACCAAGAATCACCGGAGAAGCCAAAAATCGATAATCACCCATGCGAATAGAAACATCCGGAGCATATAATCTAGAAGTCATGCATCTTCCCGGAGAAATCACTTGCAACTCCCTTGGCAAGGGCATAGTGCCCACATTATACTTGGATGCAAATGGGAATGACATGAAAGAATGTGAAGCACCCGAATCAAATAACACTTTAGCTGGGATAGAGTTCACTGGAAGGTTACCCAGAATGACATCAGAAGAAGCCTCTGCTTGTGCTGCATTCATCAGATTAACCCTTGCAGACTTTGGATCATGCTTGATAATAGCTGAACTCATAGGTGGAGGAGGAGGAAGACGCTTCGGATTCGGACATCTGTTGGCATAATGACCCTTCTGGCCACACTTGTTGCACACCACTTCAGAGAGAGGACGGAACTGAGAGCCACTGGACTTGGAGCCTTGAGACTGAAACTGCTTCTTCGACTGGTTGCTCGGGTTGGGTGGTTGGGAGAAACCACGACCACTAGAGTTCTTGTTGTTGGAGTTGTTGAAGTTGCTGGAGTTGTTGAATGGAGCTCGAATCATTGGAGGAGGAGGAAGCCAGAATTTCTGTTGTTTCGCAGCCAACTGAGACGATGAGGTAGAGTGAACAGCATCTCGAATTCTCTTCTTAGAAGCCTCCATCTTAAGCTGAGCTGCTTCTTGTTTCAAAGCCATATTATAGAACTTATCGAATTCGTCTGGCTCGAACAGAGTGAGAGCAAGCTGAAGTTCATCTTTGAGACCTCCACGGAACTGATAGATTTTGCTCTTTGCATCAGGAATGTCTTGCTTTGCATAACGAGCGAGGTTTTGAAACTTGACATTATACTGATAGACTGACATGGAGCCCTGCTTGAGGTTGCGGAATTGCTCACGCATACCCTCGATAACACTTGTAGGAATGTGATGCGAGCGGAAATCCTTGCAGAAGTTCTCCCACGAGATCACTTGACCCGGCCTTGAGTCTTTGTACTGCTGCCACCAGTCAGCTGCTTGATCTTTCAGTTGGAAGGCTGCAAACTTCACATAGTCATCTTCTTTCACATTACTGCACTCAAAATGCTTCTTGATATCGGTCAGCCAATCTTCAGAATCAAGAGGGTCGACACAGTAACTGAAAGCTTTAGGATTGTTGGCCAAGAACTGGTTGAGGGTAGCATGGTGCTGCTGGAAGAAGTTGCCTTGGTTCATTGGAACGCCCTGATTAGCTTGATTAGCTTGATTAGCTTGCATCATCTGCATCATCTGCATCATCAACTGAGTGTTCTGAGCAGTAGTCTGCATAATTGCTCTCCAAGCCTCAGGCGGAGGAGGAGGGGAAGGAGGATGCTCTGGAACCTCTTCCACCTCTGGGTTGGCATGCGGAACCTTTTTCGGAGCCATCCTGTAAGAGATGACCACGAATCAGCAATTGATTGACAAAAGGAATAAGCTGAATCAATGGAATGAATTGTAACAAGTCTTCACAATAATCATTCGAACAATAAGAACGAATGAAATCATCCGAACAAGAGGAACGAATGATATTTCTCAGTTAAATGATAACATCAGTCTTCACAAGAAGCCACATAGGGATCAAAAGGATAAAATAATAAAACAACAAGGTACGGAAAGGAACAAACACAAGAAAGGAGTTTCGTTCTAACATCTTTGTGCTGAAAGCATATGAACGCGTTACGAAAAGGTTTTGCAATCCCCGGATCAGCATAGCCAAGGACCCTTTAAGATGCAACTCCTGATAGTAACATCGGTCATATAACCCCTTCACTCAATGTCGAACCCCGAACTCACTAACCTGCATTCGTTGGAAGAATGCCTACGATCTACTGGATAAAACCCACCTATAGTTTTCCGAAAGATTCCAGTTATGCAATCAGGTGTTGGGGATACACGGGAAGCACCGCGCAATCAACTCTAACCTACATCCAGGTGTATCCATCCTTCAACACATAACCAGTCTTTCTCGGAAACTGTGTACCTCGGACCTTCGAAAAGCATCCACTATAACAAGCTATGGCAATACTCCCGAACTACCTCCCCAGTACTGGGTGATGTCGGGGTTATCTTGCCACTGGCCGTATAGGGGAGATTTTCGATGTCGGCCGTCTTAAGTATTTAGTACTGTCGCGATATGCTTGTTACAATGATACCCCGAAGCTCAACTCCTCGGTAACAGGAGGCATCGAGAACAATATCCTTGTCACAAGAACATCGAAACAATCCCAGAATACTCGCGAGAATCCTAAAAAAAAATTTTGTGCAAATTTTGAAGATAGGAGAGACAAGAGCAGACGTCAGGAGTCCTCACCAGAGAGAAAGGGGATGAGAAGCAAAGAAATCCTACTCTCCGATATAATATAGGACTCAAAAAGTTTTCAGTGTGTGCCTAGACTCAACCGTCAACGGTTCGATCAAACAGTGGGGGCTCCTAGGTCGGAGAAGGCTCTGAATACCAACTTGTAATGCCCAGGATGGAATTATACCTCCTACGTGTCGAGGCACGACTTAAAGGCATAAGTCCATCCTAGAATGATCTCAAGTTTGGTAATCTTTGCACAACTCATGTAGAAGAGGGATAGTAAACTTAAAATAGTTGGCTTACAATCGCCACGTCACAGAATAACAATACAAGTCTCAATCATCATACATAAGAGCACTACAACCCTCTAAGGGCAAAAGTCAAATGTCAAAGTACCAAACTCAGATAAATAAAACAACCACAGGCGGATCGAATCCTAGTAAGAGTCTCCACTACTGATCGTCCGGGTAGCGCACGTAGTAACGACTACGCTCCTCGTCGTACTCCCAATCCAGCTCGGTGCCATCACCTGGATAGCTCACAGCTGGACCTGCATCTGGTGTGGTGAAGTAACTGTGAGCCACAGAGGACTCAGCAATCCCGTTCCCGGGTAACAGAACTATTTAAGCCTTTAGGTGAGGAAAAGGCTGAAGAAAGAAATGAGGTGAAGGAACAACAAAGAGTCTGCAGCAGCAACTAGCACTAACTTACGCAAGAGAGAGCGAGAAGAGAAGGCAACGCGAGAAGTGATCACGAAGTGATCCTAGCTACAAGCTCACAAACATAACCCCTCCGTGTTCAACTCCCGAATCCCTATTCGGAAATTGACAGTCACGGAACACACGCTGGTAGTGTATTAGTATCATTGTGTCAAGTTATCTACAACCGGAATTAACAAGCTCCCATCTGCCACATAACCGCGGGCACGGCTTTCGAAAGTTCAAACCCTGCAGGGGTGTTCCAACTTGACCCATTACAAGCCCACGATCCGCGGAGTCGCAACTCCAAAGTGGGAAGACCCGAGTATCCTCGGAATCCCGTGCTCAAGATATACCGAGCTAAGGTAAGGCTAATCCAGCAAATCCTCCCGGCGTGCCGACACCCTGATAGTAGCCGCGCGTATCTCGTCTCAGGCCACGACCGGATGAGTCATCCTACAGGTTTTTACCAAACCTCGAGTTTCCTTGAGGTGGCCCCGCAGTCTGCTCGTTTCGGACCAACACTCATGTGGAGCACTGGCCCGGGGTTGTTGATTAAGAAAGAGGGTTAATTACTCCCTATGCATGTTTAGTTTGTTATTAGGCAAATAGTACCAATGTTGGGATTTGCTGGAAAAGACTTAGCACTTAGCGGTTTATCGAGGGGGTCCCATACACCCCAACCGTGTTAGGAACGCATAATCAAGGAACATAAAACCGGCTTATACGGATCCTAACGGCATGAGTGGAACAAAACACCAAGCAAAAGGCTTAGCCTTCCACCCTTGCCAATATATATGTGATTTCAATTAAAGCATTTATATAGTGTGATATAACCCAACCAAACTTCAACATGGAGCAAGCATCTTCACTTCACCTGCAACTAGCAACGCTATAAGAAGGGCTGAGCGAAGCGTACTTAGCCAAGCAACGGTTTGCATAGGTAGGGTGGTTAATCATGGCAATTGGTTACAAGTAGGAGGCTGACAAGAAGAACATGGGCATCGAGGCAAAAACTATAGATCGAGACTACTAGCAATAGGCGAAGATAGTAAAGTTATCGGGGTTCGGTCATCTTGCCTGAAGAGAAGAAGTTCGGATCAAAAGAAGGGTCCTCGTGCTCAAACTCGTTGGAAACCTCGTGCTCAACCTCGTTGGAAAACTCGTGCTCAACTTCCGGCTCTAAACAAGACAAACACACAAGCACCAATCAACACGATGCAATGCGCACTCGAAAAACATGTATGCATGATGGATGCACTAAAGATGCACAAGGAGCACGTAAAACATCACTCAAGCAAAACACCTCAAAACAAGATAACAACCTGATATTATTAATCTACACAGAAAATCACCCAAGTTTGATATAAGATTCGCTGAAATCGGAGTTACGGGCTAAAAGTTATGCCCGAAACAAGATTTGAGCGAAAACTGCAAATTACAGCAACATAGCATCTTTGGAGCTCAAAATAAATAATCTACAGCACCCAAAAAGCATGGCAAAGGACTTGAACATAAACTAGATATAATGTACAGCAACTAGGTCCAAAGTGCACCCCCAACGGAGTCACGGATCAATAGCAATGATCTTGGACATATTGAACTTTGACATAAAATTCTGGCAGCAGAATTTTATTGAAAGTTTGGAGCAAAAGATAAACATGCTACAGCACCTCAAATGGACATGTGAGGGCATGGATGGAAAGACAACAATATATACTTCATGGAACAATTAAAATCCACCCCAAAACTATCATGCTTTGTCCTACAACATCACACGAACATGGCATCGGAACATAACAGATTTCAGACTTAGTGAAATTTCACTAAGTCCTAAAACAGCAACATCATCATAGCATCAAAAAGAGCATGTTTAAGACACCTCGAAACTAAACATGGCAAAGGGTAAGCACCTCATCAAAATACATATGACGGTGATCCCGAAACACACAAGCATGCATCAATGTGGTGAACACACCGATTGCAACAAGCTCAACAACATGGCATTTCATAACAAGTAAAAACACAACATATGAACATGGCATCTTGCAACGATGATAACAAGGAAAAAAATAAATCTACCATGCAACCTATCACACTCAACACGTAGTTCGTGACAAGACGAACACGTGGACATGTCATTTGCATCGTTTGGTCAAACGAGCTAAAAGATATCACATGTCAAAGGTGGCACAAAATAACACATAACAGCAGTTTATATCATCATACACTCTTGCAACAGCAAAACAAGGCCCTAGATGATCTCTAACATGCATGACTACAACAGGTAAAACGTAGAGGGCATCTCCACGAACATCTGGACATGCTACACGCGCAAAACGGAGCAACAGGCAAGAAATTAGAGCAGGTCAAAGTTGGCATTCTCAGATAACAGATCTGGGGAGTTAGGAAAAAAAAACAACCTCAGGAACAGTGCGGGTTCGGCCCGGATGAACAGTACGAGGCCCGGGGGGGAACAGTAGCTGCGGAGCCCAGATGAACAGTGCGGCGGCGGCCCGCCGGCTGGCTGGCTGCGGAGGCCCGGAGGGAGGCCCACGGCTGGGCGGCGGGAAGCAGGCCTGCGGCGCAGCTAGCGAAGGCGGCGGCCCAGCTGGGCGCCCCGGCCCAGGCGAGCAGCGGCGCGGCGAAGTGGCGATCGGCGCGGTACTGGGCCGGCTCGAGCGGTGCGAGGCCCGACGGGGCGAGCGGTGACGCGAGGCGAGCGGGAGGCGAGCTGGGCCGGCTCGCGTTGATGTGGTCCAGCGGAGCTGCGCGGCCGGCCGAGTGGTCCCCGATGCGGGCCGGTCGTCGAAGCGGGCGACGGCGGGAGACCTGGGCCGACGCGCCTCCTGGCGAGAGCGCTCGGTCACGCACAGATCGGCGAGGCGCCGTTGACTTCGGGCGCTGCGGCGGCTCGGCCAGTAGGATCTGCGGGCTGCGGCGCGATTGCTTCGAAGGAAAAAAAACTGGATCCCCTCGGGATCCGGTGGAGGAGAGGATTGGATCTGAGATCTGAAATTTAGGGAAGAAGAAGGGGAATGTCCAAATAGACTAGGGGTCTATTTATAGCAGTTTTAGACTAGGGTTTGAAGGCTAGGGTGTTTAGGAGCCCTACGATCGTAATCCAACGGATCCGATCGCGAGGATGATTTAAAAGGACCAGACGGAGAAAAGAGACTGCAGCAGGGGTATTTCCGGGACACGAAGTAAGGGCACTTCGGACCCACACGGACAACGGAGGGAAAAGTCAACGGAGTCCAAACGAGACGAGATTTGAGAGGCGGGTTGCACACAACAAAACAATAACACACAAAACAACCTCGCGGCACACCGGTAACGAAAAACGCCCGAACAACAAAGAAGGCCTACGGGACGTCACGGACACGAAGTAAGGAGCTCCGGAAGACGAAACGGACAACGGAAAGAAACGCCACGAACCGGATGCAACCCACAACACAAAAGCAAAGCAATGCACATGTCTACATGATATGAATGAATGCCACACACTCACACAACAAAACGACGAAAACCCGAAAGACAAAGAACCCGAAATGGAAATAGATGAAGCCGGAGATTTATTATAAGCCCAAAAGGGAAAGTATTACATCCGGGGCATTACAAACTCTCCTCTACTACAAAAAGATCTCGTCCCGAGATCTAGGACTGGAAAAAGGAAGGGTACTCGGAACGAAGATGATCTTCTCGTTCCCAGGTAGCTTCTCGGTCTGTGTGATGTGACCACTTGACTTTCAGAAACTTGATGGTCTTGTTGCGAGTCTTGCGTTCAGTTTCTTCGAGAATTGCAACTGGATGCTCTCGGTAGGAAAGGTCTTGTTGAAGATCAATCTCCTCAAACGGAATCATTCGCTTAGGTGCCTTGAAGCATTTGCGAAGCTGAGACACATGGAAGACATCATGAACATTTGCAAAGTTGGAAGGGAGCTCGAGCTGATAGGCTAGATCGCCTCTTTTGCCAAGAATTTTGAAAGGCCCGACGTATCTAGGAGCAAGCTTTCCTTTGATACCGAACCTTTGGGTTCCTTTCATCGGAGAAACTCGGAGATAGACATAATCACCGATGTTGAAAGCCAAATCACGATGCTTCCCGTCATAGTAACTCTTCTGACGCGACTGAGCGGCCTTGAGATTCTCACGTATGACTTTGCACATTTCTTCGGCTTCAGAGATCAAATCATTGCCAAGTAGTTGGCGCTCACCTGTTTCAGACCAGTTGAGAGGGGTACGGCACTTCCTGCCATAGAGAATTTCAAACGGTGCTTTGCCTGCACTTGCTTGGAAGCTGTTGTTGTAAGAGAATTCGGCAAATGGGAGACAGTCTTCCCATTTCATGCCGAAGGAGATGACACAGGCTCTGAGCATATCTTCAAGGATCTGATTCACACGCTCGACTTGACCACTAGTCTGAGGGTGAAAGGCAGTGCTGAACCTGATCTTCGTGCCCATGGCGGACTGAAAGGAGTCCCAGAACTTTGATGTGAACAAGCTGCCACGGTCTGAGGATATCACTTGAGGAATGCCATGAAGTGACACAATTCTGGAAGTGTACAACTCTGCAAGTTGAGCTGCATTGATTGATTCTTTGACTGGAAGAAAGTGAGCGACTTTGGTAAGCTTGTCAATCACCACAAAGATAGCATCATTGCCTCGCTTGGATTTAGGAAAGCCAGTGACGAAGTCCATTTCAATGTGGTCGAACTTCCACTCAGGAATAGGAAGAGGTTGGAGAAGACCGGCTGGACGTTGATGTTCTGCTTTCACTCTTCTGCATACATCACATTCATTCACGAATTGGGCAATCTCCCTTTTCATGCGTGTCCACCAGTAAGATTGCTTGAGGTCTTGATACATCTTGGAACTGCCAGGATGAATGGAAAGGAGAGAGTCATGAGCTTCTTCCATTATGAGCTTCCTGAGATCACCTTTGGGAACAACGAGTCTGTCCTCGAAGAACAAGGTATCTCTCTCGTCAACACGGAAGCACTTATATTTTGGAGTGCCCTTTGCAATGCCATGTTTCACCTTCTTCACCATGGTATCACTGAGCTGGGCCTCACGGACTTGATCTTCCAAGGTAGGAGCAATTTGGAGATTTGCAAGAAAACCCTGCGGAACAACCTGAAGGTTGAGCTTCCTGAAAGCTTCACAAAGCTCAGGCTGGTGTGGCTTGATAAGAAGGCTGTTGCAATATGCCTTTCTGCTCAAAGCATCTGCAATCACATTCGCCTTGCCTGGAGTGTACTCAATGCTGGGGTTGTACTCTTGGATCATCTCGACCCAACGAGTCTGGCGGAGGTTCAGATGCGGCTGTGTGAAGATGTACTTCAAACTCTTGTGATCAGTGAAGATGTCGACCTTTCTGCCCAACAACAGATGTCTCCACGTAATCAGAGCATGTACCACAGCTGCTAGCTCGAGATCATGTGTGGGATAGTTCTTCTCAGCTGGCTTGAGCTGACGTGAAGTGTAAGCCACAATTCTCTTCTCTTGCATAAGCACACCACCAAGACCTTGAAGAGAAGCGTCACAGAACACTTCATAGGGCTTGGATTCATCTGGAGGAATCAGAACTGGAGCTGAGACAAGCTTCTCTTTGAGGGTTTTGAAAGCCACTTCACACTCGGGAGACCAAAAGTATTTGACATTCTTCTGAAGGAGGTTGGAAAGAGGCTTGGCAATCTTGGAGAAGTTCTCCACAAACCTCCTGCAATAGCTGGCAAGACCCAGAAAACTGCGGAGCTGCTTGACGTTCTGAGGAGCTTCCCAGTTGACAACTGCTTCAACTTTCTCGGGATTAACCGCAATACCGTCAGCTGAGATAATGTGGCCCAGGTAGAGAACCTTATCGAGCCAAAACTCGCACTTGGAGAACTTGGCATAGAATTTATGCTCTCTGAGTCGATCAAGAACCAGACGCAAGTGCTTTTCGTGATCTTCTTCATTCTTGGAAAACACCAGAATATCATCCAGATACACAAGCACGAACTCGCCAGTATAGGGGTTGAAGATGTAATGCATCATCCTTGAAAAGGTAGGAGGAGCATTGGCGAGACCGAAGGACATGACGGTATACTCATATGAACCGTAGCTCGTTCTGAAAGCCGTCTTGGGAATGTCTTCCTCGCGAATGCGAATTTGATGATAGCCCATTCGGAGGTCAAGCTTAGAGAAAACTTTAGCTCCTTTGAGCTGCTCAAAGAGTTCATTGATGTTGGGGAGCGGATACTTGTTCTTAATCGTCTTCTTGTTCAGTGGCCGGTAGTCAACACAGAGACGCTCCGTGCCATCTTTCTTCTTGACAAATAAGACACCACAGCCCCACGGAGATGTACTCGGTCTGATGAGACCCATACGCTCCTGTTCATCCAACTGTTTCTTCAATTCCTTCAATTCATCTGAAGAGAGCTTGTAAGGACGCCGGCAAACAGGTTCGGTGCCCGGCTCGAGTTCAATGACAAACTCCACCTGACGGTGTGGAGGCATGCTTGGAAGTTCTTCTGGAAAGACGTCTTGATATTCATTCACCACTGGAATTTGCTCTATAGCATTAATTTCACCCTTATCATTAAGAGAGAAAAGCCGAATAGTATTATCCCTGGAGGCGAAGATAATCACATCTTCATCAGAATGCGTCAATTTGACTTCCTTTTGAGCACAATCAATGTGAGCATCGTGCTGAGAAAGCCAATCCATTCCGAGAATGAGGTCGATATCAGAATGACCCAGAATCACCGGTTTAGCCAGAAAACGATAGTCTCCCATGCGAATGGAAACATCCGGAGCAAATATGTTGGAAGACATGCACTTGCCTGGAGAAATTACTTGCAACCTCTGAGGCAGACTTTGGATGCCAATATTATGCTTGGATGCAAAAGGTTGAGACATGAAAGAGCATGATGCACCCGAATCAAATAACACTTTAGCTGGAAAAGAGTTCACTGGAAGGTTACCCAGAATGACATCAGAAGAAGCCTCTGCTTGTGCTGCATTCATCAGATTGACCCTTGCAGACTTTGGATCATGCTTGACAATAGCTGAACTCATAGGTGGTGGAGGAGGAAGACGCTTCGGATTCGGACATCTGTTGGCATAATGACCCTTCTGGCCACACTTGTTGCACACCACTTCAGAGAGAGGACGGAAATGAGAGCCACTGGACTTGGAGCCTTGAGACTGAAACTGCTTCTTCGACTGGTTGCTTGGGTTGGGTGGGTGGGAGAAACCACGACCACTAGAGTTCTTGTTGTTGGAGTTGTTGAAGTTGCCGGAGTTGTTGTATGGAGCTCGAATCATTGGAGGAGGAGGAAGCCAGAATTTCTGTTGTTTCGCAGCCAACTGAGACGATGAGGTAGAGTGAACAGCATCTCGAATTCTCTTCTTAGAAGCCTCCATCTTAAGCTGAGCTGCTTCTTGTTTCAAAGCCATATTATAGAACTTATCGAATTCGTCTGGCTCGAACAAAGTGAGAGCAAGCTGAAGTTCATCTTTGAGACCTCCACGGAACTGATAGATTTTGCTCTTTGCATCAGGAATGTCTTGCTTTGCATAACGAGCGAGGTTTTGGAACTTGACATTATACTGATAGACTGTCATGGAGCCCTGCTTGAGGTTGCGGAATTGCTCACGCATACCCTCGATAACACTTGTAGGAATGTGATGCGAGCGGAAATCCTTGCAGAAATTCTCCCATGAGATCACTTGACCCGGCCTTGAGTCTTTGTACTGCTGCCACCAGTCAGCTGCTTGATCTTTCAGTTGGAAGGCTGCAAGCTTCACATAGTCATCTTCTTTCACGTTACTGCACTCAAAATGCTTCTTTATGTCGGTCAGCCAATCTTCAGCATCAAGAGGGTCGACACAGTAACTGAAAGCTTTAGGATTGTTAGCCAGGAACTGGTTGAGAGTAGCATGGTGCTGCTGGAAGAAGTTGCCTTGGTTCATTGGAACACCCTGATTAGCTTGATTAGCTTGCATAGCCTGCATTTGCTGCATCATCTGCATCATCAACTGAGTGTTCTGAGCAGTAGTCTGCATAATTGCTCTCCAAGCCTCAGGCGGAGGAGGAGGAGAAGGAGGACGTTCTGGGACCTCTTCACCCTCTGGGTTGGCATTCGGAACCTTTTTCGGAGCCATCCTGTAAGAGATGACCACGAATCAGCAATTGATTGACAAAAGGAATAAGCTGAATCAATGGAATGAATTGCAACAAGTCTTCACAATAATCATTCGAACAATAAGAACGAATGAAATCATCCGAACAAGAGGAACGAATGAATTTCTTAGTTAATTGATAACATCAGTCTTCACGAGAAGCCACATAGGGATCAAAAGGATAAATAATAAAAAAACAACAAGGTACGGAAAAGAACAAACACAAGAGAGGAGTTTCGTTCTAACATCTTTGTGCTGAAAGCATATGAACGCGTTACGAAAAGGTTTTGCAATCCCCGGATCAGCATAGCCAAGGACCCTTTAAGATGCAACTCCTGATAGTAACCTCGGTCATATAACCCCTTCACTCAATGTCGAACCCCGAACTCACTAACCTGCATTCGTTGGAAGAATGCCTACGATCTACTGGATAAAACCCACCTATAGCTTTCCGAAAGATTCCAGTTATGCAATCAGGTGTTGGGGATACACGGGAAGCACCGCGCAATCAACTCTAACCTACATCCAGGTGTATCCATCCTTCAACACATAACCAGTCTTTATCGGAAACTGTGTACCTCGGACCTTCGAAAAGCATCCACTATAACAAGCTATGGCAATACTCCCGAACTACCTCCCCAGTACTGGGTGATGTCGGGGTTATCTTGCCACTGGCCGTATAGGGGAGATTTTCGATGTCGGCCGTCTTAAGTATTTAGTACTGTCGCGATATGCTTGTTACAATGATACCCCGAAGCTCAACTCCTCGGTAACAGGAGGCATCGAGAACAATATCCTTGTCACAAGAACATCGAAACAATCCCAGAATACTCGCGGGATTCCTAAAAAAAAATTTGTGCAAATTTTGAAGATAGGAGAGACAAGAGTAGACGTCAGGAGTCCTCACCAGAGAGAAAGGGGATGGGAAGCAAAGAAATCCTACTCTCCGATATAATATAGGACTCAAAAAGTTTTTAGTGTGTGCCTAGACTCAACCGTCAACGGTTCGATCAAACAGTGGGGGCTCCTAGGTCGGAGAAGGCTCTGAATACCAACTTGTAATGCCCAGGATGGAATTATACCTCCTACGTGTCGAGGCACGACTTAAAGGCATAAGTCCATCCTAGAATGATCTCAAGTTTGGTAATCTTTGCACAACTCATGTAAAAGAGGGATAGTAAACTTAAAATAGTTGGCTTACAATCGCCACGTCACAGAATAACAGTACAAGTCTCAAACATCATACAATAAGATCACTACAACCCTCTAAGGGCAAAAGCCAAATGTCAAAGTACCAAACTCAGATAAATAAAACAACCACAGGCGGATCGAATCCTAGTAAGAGACTCCACTACTGATCGTCCGGGTAGCGCACGTAGTAACGACTACGCTCCTCGTCGTACTCCCAATCCAGCTCGGTGCCATCACCTGGATAGCTCACAGCTGGACCTGCATCTGGTGTGTGAAGTAACTGTGAGCCACAGAGGACTCAGCAATCCCGTTCCCGGGTAACAGAACTATTTAAGCCTTTAGGTGAGGAAAGGCTGAAGAAAGAAATGAGGTGAAGGAACAACAAAGAGTCTGCAGCAGCAACTAGCACTAACTTACGCAAGAGAGAGCGAGAAGAGAAGGCAACGCGAGAAGTGACCACGAAGTGATCCTAGCTACAAGCTCACAAACATAACCCCTCCGTGTTCAACTCCCGAATCCCTATTCGGAAATTGACAGTCACGGAACACACGCTGGTAGTGTATTAGTATCATTGTGTCAAGTTATCTACAACCGGAATTAACAAGCTCCCATCTGCCACATAACCGCGGGCACGGCTTTCGAAAGTTCAAACCCTGCAGGGGTGTTCCAACTTGACCCATTACAAGCCCACGATCCGCGGAGTCGCAACTCCAAAGTGGGAAGACCCGAGTATCCTCGGAATCCCGTGCTCAAGATATACCGAGCTAAGGTAAGGCTAATCCAGCAAATCCTCCCGGCGTGTCGACACCCTGATAGTAGCCGCGCGTATCTAGGTCTCAGGACACGTCCGGATGAGCGCTACGTACAGATACCAAAGACCCCAGCGAACTGGGTAGTATCCGCAAGTGACTCTGGTTTGGACCAACACTCAAGTCGAGCACTGGCCCAGGGGGTTGAATTAATTAAGCCTCGGGTTAATTACTCCCTCGGAAAGGTTTTAGTTGTTTAGGCGAATAGTACCAATGTTGGGACTTGCTGGAAAAGACTTAGCACTTAGCGGTTTATCGAGGGGGTCCCATACACCCCAACCGTGTTAGGAACGCATAATCAAGGAACATAAAACCGGCTTATACGGATCCTAACGGCATGAGTGGAACAAAACACCAAGCAAAAGGCTTAGCCTTCCACCCTTGCCAATATATAGGTGATTTCAATTAAAGCATTTATATAGTGTGATATAACCCAACCAAACTTCAACATGGAGCAAGCATCTTCACTTCACCTGCAACTAGCAACGCTATAAGAAGGGCTGAGCGAAGCGTACTTAGCCAAGCAACGGTTTGCATAGGTAGGGTGGTTAAACATGGCAATTGGTTACAAGTAGGAGGCTGACAAGAAGAACATGGGCATCGAGGCAAAACTATAGATCGAGACTACTAGCAATAGGCAAAGATAGTAAAGTTATCGGGGTTCGGTCATCTTGCCTGAAGAGAAGACGTTCGGATCGAAAGAAGGGTCCTCGTGCTCAAACTCGTTGGAAACCTCGTGCTCAACCTCGTTGGAAAACTCGTGCTCAACTTCCGGCTCTAAACAAGACAAACACACCAAGCAACAATCAACACGATGCAATGCGCACTCGAAAAAACATGTATGCATGAAGGATGCACTAGTGATGCACATGGAGCACGTAAAACATCACTCAAGCAAAACACCTCAAAACAAGATAACAACCTGATATTATTAATCTACACAGAAAAACACCCAAGTTTGATATAAGATTCGCTGAAATCGGAGTTACGGGCTAAAAGTTATGCCCGAAACAAGATTTGAGCGAAAACTGCAAATTACAGCAACATAGCATCTTGGGAGCTCAAAATAATTAATCTACAGCACCCAAAAAGCATGGCAAAGGACTTGAACATAAACTAGATATAATGTACAGCAACTAGGTCCAAAGTGCACCCCAAACGGAGTCACGGATCAACAGCAATGATCTTGGACATATTGAACTTTGAAATAAAATTCTGGCAGCAGAATTTTATTGAAAGTTTGGAGCAAAAGATAAACATGCTACAGCCACTCAAATGGACATGTGAGGACATGGATGGAAAGACAACAATATATACTTCATGGAACAATTAAAATCCACCCCAAAACTATCATGCATTTTCCTAGAACATCACACGAACATGGCATCGGAACATAACAGATTTCAGACTTAGTGAAATTTCACTAAGTCCTAAAACAGCAACATCATCATAGCATCAAAAAGAGCATGTTTAAGACACCTCGAAACTAAACATGGCAAAGGGTAAGCACCTCATCAAAATACATATGAAGGTGATCCCGAAACACACAAGCATGCCTCATTGTGGTGAACACAACGATTGCAACGAGCTCAACAAGATGGCATTTCATAACAAGTGAAAACACAACATGTGAACATGGCATCTTGCAACGATGATAACAAGGAAATGATAAATCTACCATGCAACCTATCACACTCAACACGGAGTTCGTGACGAGACGAACACGTGGACATGTCATTTGCATCGTTTGGACAAACGAGCTAGAAGATATCACATGTCAAAGGTGGCACAAAAATAACACATAACAGCAGTTTATATCAAGATGCCCTCTTGCAACAGCAAAACAAGTGTCAAGATGACATCTAACATGCATGACTACAACAGGTAAAACGTAGAGGGCATCTTCACGAACATCTGGACATGCTACACGCTCAAAACGGAGCACCACAGTAAAAGTTAGGGCAGGTCAAAGTAGGCATTCTCAGATAACAGATCTGGGGAGTTAGGAAAAAAAAACAACCTCAGGAACAGATCTGGCGGATGAACAGTAACAGGCCTCGAGGAACAGTGCGGGGCCCAGATCTGGTCGTCCACGGCCCGGGAGCGGAGCAGGCCCGCGGCGCGCGGTGGCACGGGCCGGCGGCGGTGGCCCACCGAGGCGAGAAGGCGGCGGCGCGCGGTGGCCCACCGAGGAGCAGTGGCGGCGCGGCCCGCAGAGGCTGGCGGCCTCGCCGCGGGAGGTAGCGGGCCGGAGGGCAGAGGCCCAGCGGGGCAGAACGCGCTGGCGGACGCGGGGCGGCCCAGCCGCGCCCGGCCTGGAAAATCGCCCCGGCTGGCAA
>LR738714.1:848800972-848835786 GCA_902687465.1 Secale cereale | reverse complement strand
CGCCCTGTGGGCGCGCCCCCCCTGGGCCGCGCCGGGGGGGGGGGCACCTGGGCCCCCTGAGGCTCCCCCGGTGCCCTACTTTGGCATATATTTAAAGGGTCCTCCGTAACCCTCAGAACAGGAACTCTTTTCGCGATCCCATCTCTGTTCCGTCGCCGCCGCCGCTTCCAGGATCGGGAGCACCAGGAGAACTCTTCCCGGCACCCTGCCGGAGGGGAGGATCACCACCGGGAGCTTCTTCACCACCATGGACGCCTCCCGGATGACTCGTGAGTAGTCTCCCTTGGACCATGAGTCCATGACCAGTAGCTATGTGATGTTCTCCTCCCGTTCTTGTGCTTCACTAATTAGTCCTCGTGAGCTGCCCTACATGATCGAGGCACCTATGTAATCCTTATGCTGTTGCTATGTTGAGTTTGCTGGGATCCGATGGATTATGAGATTATGTTCAGATTGATCTTGAGTAATATATTTGATTCACCTCTTTTATATTTTAGTTCATAAGTAATTCTTGCATGTTCTCCGTTGTTATTTATTGCTTTGGCCGAGTAATAGGTAGTGACTCCAAGAGGGAACGTTATGCTCGATTGTGGGTTCATGCCCCTCGATGACTAGCTTGAGTGACAGAAACATGAGTCTAGGGGATGTGCTGTTGCCACAAGGGGGAAAACAACGGTGCTTGTGCCCGCGGGTGCAAGGATTGTTTACTTTACGCAAAGTTCTTTTAATGCAGTTGTCTGTTGCATTGAGTTTACACTATGGGTGGGACTCGCAACTTAATACCAGCGAGATGTTCTGGATAGATATCTCAAGGTGGATGATTAGTAGTAGATATTGATGGATTTCGGTCTACTTACTTTGGCGTACCGCCCATGCTTTGAACCTCAACCTTTCTTGCAATGTAGTCAGCATTGGTTTGCGTTCGTGGTCCTGTCAATTGCCCAGCTGTAATTTGTTTACCTCACATAGCTGTTTTATCGTCTTTTGGGAGAGATACATCACTAGTGAATATCATGAGACTCCGGTCCATATTACCATCATTGATCACATCCACTATTTACTTTTCGCTATTTACCTACTATTGCAAAAACTATCTATCACTACTATCATATTGCTTTTAACCCTTTGTGAAGTACAAGGCCGGAGGGATTGACAACCTCTCTGTACTCGTTGGGAGCAAAGTTATTTGTATCTGTGTGCAGGTCCACGTTGATTGCTAATTGCGCCGTTAGCAATTGACACCTACTTGTTGAACCTAGGAGTCTCTGGGGATTCGATCCTTGGCATCTTTGCTAGGGGAAAACACTTCTACTTACTGCATCTTACACCTTCCACTTGGGGTAACCAACGAGGGGTTCGAGGCCCATCAAGGAGTATTTTCTGGCGCCGTTGCCGGGGACTCGACTCTTCAGGATAGGGGAGTTGCATGCTATCTTTTACCTTTGCTTTTTAGTCTTGTTAGTTTACCTTTCATTTTTGCTTTAGTTCCTTTTATCGAAAATCACAAAAATAGTTATCTTGCTTGCTTGCTACTATGGGTTCCACCGAGAACACCAAGTTGTGTGACTTCACTAGTCACAACAACGATGACTTTATCAGCACACCTATCACTACACCTGCCACTTCAGCACCTTCATATGAAATTAAACCTGCTTTACTTAACTTAGTCATGAGAGAACAATTCTCCGGTGCTGGAGATGATGCCGCTTTACACTTGAACAACTTTGTTGAACTTTGTGATATGCAAAAGTACCAGGAAATAGATGGTAATATTGTTAAGCTTAAGCTTTTTCCTTTCTCCTTGAGAGGAGGAGCTAAAATTTGGTTTCAGTCTTTGCCTAGAAATATCATAGATTCATGGGACAAGTGCAAAGATGCTTTTATCGGAAAATACTATCCACCTGCTAAAATTATCCAACTTAGAAGTAACATAATGAATTTTAAACAATTGGATAATGAACACGTTGCCCAAGCTTGGGAACGTATGAAGTCTCTTATCAAAAACTGCCCTACTCACGGTTTGACTACTTGGATGGTTATCCAAACTTTTTATGCAGGCTTGAACTTTACCTCGCGGAACTTCTTAGACTCGGCCGCGGGAGGAACCTTTATGTCAACTACACTTGATGCAGCCACAAAGCTGCTCGATGAGATGATGACCAACTATTCCCAATGGCACACCGAACGCGCTCCAACAGGTAGGAAGGTAAACTCCGTCGAGGAGATTTCCTCCCTCAATGAAAAAGTTGATTTGATCATGTCTCTACTTTCGAACTCTTATGGGAACAACAATGCTTATCCTAATACCAAGAACTCCAATACTGAACTAGAGACCATGCTTAGAGATTTCATCACTACCCAAAAAGCCTAAAATAAGAATGTAGAAGAGAAACTACATAAACTAGATGATCTTTCTTTTAAGGTAGACCACTTAGCCAATGAGGTAAAATTGCTAAAAATTGAAACTTCTCCTCTTAAGGAGAGGGAAGTCATCCCTATTAATGCTACTCAAGAACAAATTAATGAAAACATTAGGATGATGGCTAAACTTAAAGAAAGATGGGCTAGAGAAAGGGAGGAAGAGGAAAGAATTAAGAGCCTTCCTACCCACCACACTGTTGCTACTATCCAAGTTATTGAGGATGTTCACACTCTTAGCACCCAATGTACTCCTGGTCCCAATGGACCTATTAATGGTGATGCTATGACTATAGAAGCTACCAAACAAGTGAACCTTAAGGACACCACTACCACTTTACTTGATGCACGTGACCTTGATTTTGATAATTGCACTCTTACCGAAGTTATTAATTTCCTTCACAAGATGTCTAGAGATCCCCGCACTAGCACGCTTAACCTTGCCTTCACAGAACATATCACTAATGCTCTCATCAAAGCTAGGGAGGAGAAACTTAGAGTAGAAGCCTCCATGCCTAGAAAGCTAGAAGATGGTTGGGATCCTATGATAAAAATTTATTTGAATGACTTCTCTTGTTATGCTTTATGTGATGTTGGTGCTAGTACCTCTGTTATGCCCAAAAGGATATATGATATGCTTAAATTGAAACCTTATGATTCTTGTTCTTTTGGTGTTCGTCTCGTTGATTCTTCCATAAAGAAACCTTTGGGGAGGATCGATGATGTTCTTATTGTTGTCAATGATAATTATGTGCCCGTTGATTTCACTATCATGGATATTGAATGTGATCCTTCATGACCAATTATTTTGGGACGTCCCTTTTTGCGCACCATTGGTGCTGTCATTGACATGAAAGAGGGTAATATAAAATTTCAGTTTCCTCTCAAGAAAGGGATGGAACACTTCCCTCGTAAGAAGATCAAGTTACCTTTTGAGTCCGTTGTACGGGCTAGCTATTCTTTTACTCTTGATAAAACTTGATCTATGCATTATGCCTAGCTTAAAGGCATAAAAGAAAGCGCTTTTGGGAGGCAGCCCACATGAATAAATTTTTGCTTTTGTTGTGTCTTGATGTTTTTTTCTGCTGTAGCATCATCATTGTATCTTTGTTTTTCATATTTGTGCCAAGTATAGCCTCTGATTGCTAGAAAGTTCAAAAGTTGTGAGGTGCTGTCCAGGAAACAGATTCTGTCCTTGGATAGAAAAATTCGTATAAAATCACCAGATCATCTTTTTGGTCTGAATTTTTTCGACAGCATTCTCTATATAATTGTCTTTCGTGCATCAGTTCTGAGTTTTTTGATTTGAGTTGCAGAAGTATCCCGAACAGATCAATTACTGCCTGCTGTTCTGTTTTTCACAGATTCTGTCCTGTTTTGCCTTACCTTCACTTTGCAAATTAAGAACTTGCTTTTTCTTTGCAAAAACCTTTTGGCAATCTTGAGAAACAGTACAACTTCAAGAATATCCTTATTTCCAGCAAGGTATAATTATTTTAGTAAGGGTACTAACCTCGCTAATCAGATTATGATGAGTTGTGTATGAAGGGAGTTTTCAAGTGTGCGAGGGAAGATGATAAAAAGATTCAGGAGTGTCAAGCGCTCAAGCTTGGGGATGCCCCCGTGCACCCCCAAGAAATATTCAAGGAGACTCAAGCGTCTAAGCTTGGGGATGCCCCCCGTGTATCCCCTTCTCCATCAACATTATCAGTTCGTCTTTCGTTTCGCTATATTTTTATCACTTCATGTGTTATGTGCTATGCTTGGAGCGTCTTGCTTTTAGTTTTCTTTTTAGTTTTTCATAACGAGTCGGAACCCAGCATTCCTTTATGTGGGTGAGAAACACGCTCCACCTCTACCTAGAACATTACATAGAATTTTCATGTCTATCTATGCTGTGTGTGTTCTTTGTCTTTTAATAGCTACTATCGTGCTCTGCTCTTAGTATTCATGCTTATCTTTTCAAGAGCTTTTATTTAGTTGGTTGCTTGAACTCTCTTTAATTACCATGCTCACCTTATTAAGAGAGTTTGCTTCCGTTGCATGGGTTAATGTGTCTATGATAAAGATGCTAATTTCATGATGGTGCTTAGTAGTTCAGGTTTTCTTATGGTTAATCTCAAATAGCTGGGGGTTCCCAATGTGTTATTGGAGTACCAACTTGGTTTGTTTGCCTATGATATGGTATGGTTTAGTAATATCTTCCTTCAAGAATTTATTTTGATTGACTTGGCGTATGCTCACGCATATTCAAGACTGTAAAGAAAGTCTGTCAAGCCTTGATGATCTTTTGTTTCTAAGTAGCGATATAACTACCATGCCTGATTCAATATTGCCTTGTCGCTCTGCATGATTATGACCGTCATTGCTCTCTTAGTTGGTCGCTCCCAGTCTTTTTCTAACCTCCACCTGCACTAAGCAAATTAACCATGCAATACATAGCTCATGAGAAAGTACCCTAAAAACTATTGTGGTAAAGAATATGTTGCTTATGTATCTTATTTCTTATAAGTTGCTTGCTGAGCGGTAACCATGTTTCTGGGGACGCCATCAACTGCCACACTTTTGTTGAATATCATGTGAGTTGCTATGCATGTTCGTCTTGTCTGAAGTAAGGGTGATTTACCGTGGGTTGAATTAATATGCATATTGTTAGAGAAGAACATTGGGCCGCCAACCAAAGCCATGCATCATGGTGGAAGTTTTAGCTTGGACCTTAATCCTCAATCTCTTATGAGAATATGCTTATGCATTAAAGAGGAGTCCATCATCTATTTTCTATGTTGTCTCGGTATGGATGTCCTCATGTTGAGATCTATCAAAAACGAGAAATCAAATGCGATCTATCTCCTTGGACCTTTGTACAGGTGGCATAGAGGTACCCCTTTGTGACACTTGATTAAAACATATGCAATGCAATGATAACCCATGGGAATCTATACTTATACTAATTAGAGACTCCCTAACAATTTCCACATTAATTAGAAATTAGGGGCCGTTTATCTCTTGGGGCCAAATATGAGAGCCGTCAGATGAATTAGAAATTGTAGAAAAAAAAAGTTTTGTAGATCGGAGCATCTATCTCAACCTCTCACGACTCTCTCTTTCCCAATATCTCATAATTTTACCCTAAAAAATTATCTCCCGACCTCGAAGTCCTTCCCCGGCGGCCACCCCCTTCCCCCCGTTCCCTCTTCTCTTCTCTCGATGGGGAGGAAAGGTGCCTATATTCTGCTCAGTGAACCCAACGCATGTACGTGCAAAGCTAGATGGTAAGCACACAGACAAGCAGCTCAATTGGTTTTTTGTCTAGCTCATGCACGTAAGTCTAACCACGGAGACGTATGTACCTACGCAGAGCCAGATCGCTTCCATGATCAGATCGACTACCTCAGCAGAACCTCTCTTGAAGAGATAGATGAATCATTCTCCAAATATTCGCCATCACCATGGGTAAGGACCAATCCCTCCGCCCCTTCTGATTCCTTCTCATGGTTAATCTCACGCAATACGATATATGTACATGATACGCGTGTAGGTTTCTGGAAAAATCGATCGATTCAACCGAGTGCAACACATGTACGTATAGAGTTAGATCGTCATGACACACGCAAGCAGCTTGATGGATTTTCTGCCTAGCTCATGTACGTACATCTAAACACAGAGACGTACCTACGTGCATCCTGATCCGCTTCTGCTGCACCACAATAGAACCGACTCCCTCGGCAGAACATCTCGGGAAGAACAATATAGATGCACAACTCGACCTCTCGGGAAGAATAAGATAGACCTATTTCAAACTATGTAAATAGGTGTAAATGCCATAGGAAAACTTCCGCTTACCCGTGTCGATAAACAAATGCAAATAGGTGTTAATGCCATAGGAAAACTTCCGCTTACCCGTGTCGATAAACAAATGCAAATAGGTGTTAATGCCATAAGAAAACTTCCGCTTACCCGTGTCGATAAACAAATGCAAATAGGTGTTAATGCCATAGGAAAACTTCCGCTTAGCCGTGTCGTTGCACAGCACATACGATGTTAGAGTTAATCCCTGCCCACCTATGTCGACTTGATTCTGCTGGTTTGTAATTTAAGGATCTTCGTCGATACCAACAAGACATCATGTGCTGATCGTTGTCGTGCAGACTTATGCTTCTGCTTTTGATTTCCAGGGCTGACTACAAAACGACAGGCATGCAGAGTGCCTCTCCAAATTTTGGAGATCAAAATGTGCAGAATCTACCGATGTTGGCTTGGTTCAGTTTTGGGTAACGAATTTACCATAATGGATAGTACGAAGGAAAGCAGTGGAGGACGAGCGAGGAGGATAACACGAGTAGTTGTCTAGCCATGCTTTTGCTAATTAAATATTACAGGATGTCGATCTGCCGGCGGCGGGTGGTGTGGTGGTGTTGAGTACCAGCAATCAAGTACTTGATAATCCATAGACATATTGTCTCCTACAGGAAGTCGAACCTGTCTGCAATGTTTTGATAGAAAACTCAGAACCTACTTGATGGCCACTTAGTTCAGATAAATTGATAATGGAGAGTACAAATGAAAGCGTTAGTACCAGCAACCAAGTACTGATAATCATGTATTCTTTGAATGTTCAGTCATGAGACTAATGTAATTCCCAAGTCAGCTGGAAGAAACTTTGACACCATCACCATTCTGATCCACTGGTGAATTTGGAAAGAACAAAATGCGAGGAATTTTGAGTATGTGGCCAGCAATGTGGACAGGGTGATGGAGCTGATCAGAGGAGATATCGCTATCTGGAGATCTGCCAGTTGTGTAGGCGATGTGTACTGATGTATTGTTTCGTTGAGCCCTTGCTGGGGTTCAGTTTATGTTATTTCTTCTCTGTTCGGAGCTTTTGTTCTGCCGATAGACAGCTCTAGATCGCCTAGATTATCGGATCACTGTTGTACTTTCTTTCTTTCTAATAAAGTTTGGCAGATGACCCTTTGAGAGACTAATGTAATTCTGCTTCTCTGCATTGTTGCATGCCGCGATCAGTATATAAAGGCTTTTTTCTTATTAGTATCTTCCACATTTTTATCTTGGTGTCATAGCATGAATTCAGTTTAGCTATTATTCAATTTGCCCCATATATGCGTTTATTTAGCTGAGCTGTCATCTACTTCTGTATGGAATTTGTCACAGTTTTGACTGCACCATATATGAAGTCAGAAGGCTTTTGTGTGGTCCACGTCTTCAACAAATACAATGGGATTCATATTGCAAGATTTATTATTGCTTTTTATTATTTTGCAGCCCGCCACTCACGTCCATGGGGTCTCAGCCATAACCACAAGGGATCCTATAGATGTTGCCACATGACCCTCGGTGAGCTCACATGTCGATGAGAGAATCGTTGACATAGGAGGGGACCTGTAATCATGAGTTCATGATAGGATGTTTGATCTTCTGGCCGGAGAGTACTTATGATCTCCATGAGGTGTGTATGTGTACGTGTCTTAAGGTATACATAGAGTGGGTTTGATCTCCTATATGTGCTAGGAATTCATTGCTTCAGTTAATTTCTTGCTTAATCATCCATATGGTTAATACTTTGACTCATACTGTCATATAAGCCTACACATGTCTAAATTTTCCCACAGAAATTTAACAATAATAATGCAAAAATCTACAGAAATCTAAGAAAGAGAAAAAATAGTTTCTTTTGGCGTTATGTATGTGTCTTCAATAAGCCTTCTTTCCTGATAGAAATCTGTGAATTTGCTCCCTTTATTAAAGCCTAAATGAATGCCCTCGTGGAATACTTTTGCTATAAGTATACGAAGTTCACACCAGCATCTACATAACTGTTATGCAAACATCCAACAAGAACACACCAGACATATCAATAAGGCGAAACATAGAGCCATGAACAAACTGAACGCCAAAAGGCATGGAGGACCCATCCGAAGACTACATTGGTATCCATGTTTGGTAAAAACTCCTTTGGTACCTTGCTCCATATGCACGCACACCATTGTTAGTAATTATTTGAGTAATTCCTTTGTTGACCGCTACATCATTATCCAAAGCAAACAAACCAGGAGTTTAGAAATTTGTCTGTCAGATCGACCTATTACTTATTTTTAACCATGGGATGAAGCACCAGTCTCTCCTGGCCCTCTTTCGCCTCCATAACTTCTTGCTTCTCTCATCTGTTTGTTATCCATGAAAAAATATCAAGAAACGTTATGTTTGATTCTACAGCCATCAGATCTCTTGGCTGCTCATTTGATTGTTCTGTGTTGTGCCAAGCAATAGAAGCCTCCTCTACAATCTACATCATGTTGCAGATGGCAAGTCCGGAGTGTTGTTTTGATACAGGAAAATCAAGATCGACAAGCACATGGTGACCACCATAAATGGACCCGTCACCAGCCTCCTCCATCCATTCTACAACATTGGATGACGAAATGGCACCACGTCACCAGCCTCCTCCATCCATTCTACAACATTGGATGACGAAATGGCACCACAGGACACAACCATGCAGGATTACTATTTCTCTGGACCATTCTATCTAGGTTTTCATTTGATGTAACAACATATGCATTGCTTCTCCCTACCACGTGTCCATCATGCATGTATGCAAAGCACACCTAGGCGTGCCATCATATTATAGCCTATGCGTGTTTGATATAATATAATTTTGTTGTGCATGATTGGTTTACAGCTTCTTTATACCATCAAGATTTGGAGATTGGAACAATAACAAATCATAATTACAAAATATATCATGTCTCATATTTACTATTTTATGCCTGCAAAATGTACTATAAGTACATTTATTATAAAATAGGGATACAACATAGATAAATATCTAGCCCGTGCACGTGCACGGGTGGACGACTAGTCCGAGCTAATTAGGACGAGGAGCGAGCACTATTAGTATTCGATGCATGAGGCTTGCAACTTATAGGATGTTTTATGCATGACACATATGAAGTACTACTACCGTTGACACAATTGCTTCCATGTTTTCAAAATAAAAAGCTTTAGCACTTAACCTTTCTCTTACCTTTATGTTAAAGCACCAACTACTGAGAGCATGGTTGTCATTCTGAGTGTAATGTGCATTGTCCCAAAGTAGCATTGTCTTTTGCATGATTGTGATATCGTTTATTCTGAAATGATTGTATCTAGTCATCACTTAAACCTTGAAGGTGCCCCTGCATTTATGTTTTGCATCACTAAAGGGGGCAAGCTAGATATCACTTTATCATATTTGCACATCATGTTCATTGCAAATCTTTTTGATGTTTCAGTTTCATATTGTAAAACTTTCAGTCATTTGTGATTTTCTCTTGAGACAACTTAATTACTTTAGAATCGTTGTCTCAGTAAGCTTTTGTCATATGACTATGAGAAAGTCCTATATGGTTAATAGCATGTCACCACAGAAATTATTCTTGTTATCATTTACCTACTCGAGGACGAGCAGGAATTAAGCTTGGGGATGTTGATACGTCCAAAACGTATCTATAATTTCTTCTTGCTCCATGCCACTTTTGGGTGATATTGCTATGATATTCATACACTTCCATACACTTTTGATCATATTTGGACTAACTTACTAATCCAGTGCACCCCAGTGCCAGTTTCTGTTTTCGGCTGTTTTTGTATTTCAGGTTTTCATGTTTCGAGAACTACCCAGAAAAATCCAGAAAAATTATATAAAAAATCAGCGATCCGGAAACAACACTGCGTCCGAAGGGCAACCTGGGGGGGCACAGGGGCTCCAGGCGCCCTGTGGGCGCGCCCCCCCCTGGGCCGCGCCGGGGGGGCGCCTGGCCCCCCCGAGGCTCCCCCGGTGCCCTACTTTGGCATATATTTAAAGGGTCCTTCGTAACCCTCAGAACAGGAACTCTTTTCGCGATCCCATCTCTGTTCCGCCGCCGCCGCCGCTTCCAAGATCGGGAGCACCAGGAGAACTCTTCCCGGCACCCTGCCGGAGGGGAGGATCACCACCGGGAGCTTCTCCACCACCATGGACGCCTCCCGGATGACTCGTGAGTAGTCTCCTTTGGACCATGAGTCCATGACCAGTAGCTATGTGATGTTCTCCTCCCGTTCTTGTGCTTCACTAATTAGTCCTCGTGAGCTGCCCTACATGATCGAGGCACCTATGTAATCCTTATGCTGTTGCTATGTTGAGTTTGCTGGGATCCGATGGATTATGAGATTATGTTCAGATTGATCTTGAGTAATATATTTGATTCACCTCTTTTATATTTTAGTTCATAAGTAATTCTTGCAAGTTCTCCGTTGTTATTTATTGCTTTGGCCGAGTAATAGGTAGTGACTCCAAGAGGGAACGTTATGCTCGATTGTGGGTTCATGCCCCTTGATGACTAGCTTGAGTGACAGAAACATGAGTCTAGGGGATGTGCTGTTGCCACAAGTGGGAAAACAACGGTGCTTGTACCCGCGGGTGCAAGGATTGTTTACTTTACGCAAAGTTCTTTTAATGTAGTTGTCTGTTGGATTGAGTTTACACTATGGGTGGGACTCGCAACTTAATACCAGCGAGATGTTCTGGATAGATATCTCAAGGTGGATGATTAGTAGTAGATATTGATGGATTTCGGTCTACTTACTTTGGCGTACCGCCCATGCTTTGAACCTCAACCTTTCTTGCAATGTAGTCAGCATTGGTTTGCGTTCGTGGTCCTGTCAATTGCCCAACTGTAATTTGTTTACCTCACATAGCTGTTTTATCGTCTTTTGGGAGAGAGACATCACTAGTGAACATCATGAGACTCCGGTCCATATTACTATCATTGATCACATCCACTATTTACTTTTCGCTATTTACCTACTATTGCAAAAACTATCTATCACTACTATCATATTGCTTTTAACCCTTTGTGAACTACAAGGCCGGAGGGATTGACAACCTCTCTGTACTCGTTGGGAGTAAAGTTATTTGTATCTGTGTGCAGGTCCACGTTGATTGCTAATTGCGCCGTTAGCAATTGACACCTACTTGTTGAACCTAGGAGTCTCTGGGGATTCGATCCTTGGCATCTTTGCTAGGGGAAAACACTTCTACTTACTGCATCTTACACCTTCCACTTGGGGTAACCAACGAGGGGTTCGAGGCCCATCAGCAGCCTGCTATCCTGAAGCACAACCTTCCGGTTGAACCTTTGGGAATTTTATCAAAACCGAAGGAAGACCCGGTGTTCGATCTTAAACCTCTTCCCGATACGCTCAAGTATGCTTATTTAGATGAAAAGAAAGTATATCCTGTTATTATCAATTCTAACCTTTCAGGATATGAAGAAGAGCGATTATTGGAAGTACTTCGTACACACCGAGGAGCAATTGGCTATACCCTTGATGACCTTAAGGGGATTAGTCCATCTATCTGTCAACAAACTATCAACCTTGAGCCTGATGCTAAACCAGTTGTTGATCATCAACGACGGTTGAACCCGAAGATGATGGATGTTGTGAGAACTGAGATTCTCAAGCTTCTGGCCGCAGGTATTATCTACCCTATAGCTGATAGTAAGTGGGTAAGTCCGGTACATTGTGTTCCTAAGAAAGGAGGTACAACTGTGGTTCCTAATGATAAAAATGAATTAATACCTCAGAGAATTATTGTTGGATATAGAATGTGTATTGATTACAGGAAGTTGAACAAGGCAACCATGAAGGATCACTACCCGTTGCCGTTCATCGACCAAATGCTTGAAAGGTTATCCAAAAATACCCACTTTTGTTATCTCGATGGTTATTCTGGCTTCTCTCAAATTCATGTTAACACTGCCGATCAAGAGAAGACCACTTTTACTTGTCCCTTTGGTACTTATGCTTACAGGCGTATGCCTTTTGGTTTATGTAATGCCCCTGCTACTTTTCAAAGGTGTATGTCTGCTATCTTTCATGGTTTCTGCGGGGATATTATGGAAGTCTTCATGGACGATTTCTTCGTCTATGGAACTTCTTTTGACCATTGTCTTCATAATCTTAATAAAGTTTTGCAGAGATGCGAGGAGACAAATTTGGTACTCAACTGGGAAAAGTGCCACTTCATGGTTAATGAAGGAATTGTTCTTGGTCACAAGATTTCTGAAAGGGGAATTGAAGTGGACAAGGCTAAGATCGAAGCTATTGAGAGGATGCCCTACCCAAGGGACATCAAAGGTATTCGCAGTTTTCTCGGTCATGCAGGTTTTTATAGAAGATTTATTAAAGACTTTTCTAAAACCTCAAGACCCCTCACTAATCTTCTCCAGAAGGACGTTCCTTTTGTATTTGATGAAAATTGTAAGGAAGCTTTTGAAGTCCTTAAGAAAGCTTTAATAACCGCTCCTATAGTACAACCACCTGACTGGAATTTACCTTTTGAGATTATGTGTGATGCAAGTGATTTTGCTGTTGGAGCTGTTTTAGGACAAAGAGTTGATAAGAAATTGAATGTTACACATTATGCTAGCAAAACTCTTGATAGTGCTCAAAGGAATTATGCTACTACTGAGAAGGAATTCTTAGATGTAGTTTTTGCTTGTGATAAATTTAGACAGTATATCGTTGATTCCAAAGTTATTATTCATACTGATCATGCTGCCATTAAGTATCTTATGACAAAGAAGGATGCCAAGCCAAGGCTTATCAGATGGGTACTCCTTCTTCAAGAATTTGATTTGCAGATTGTTGATAGGAAAGGAGAAGACAATCCGGTAGCGGACAATCTTTCAAGGATGGAAGATATACCGCATGATCCCATCCCAGTCAACGATAGTTTTCCAGACGAGCAACTTGCCGTTGTAAAAGTACAATCTCTTTCCGACCCTTGGTATGCAGATTATGCTAATTTTATTGTTGCAAAGTATTTGCCTCCAGGTTTAACACTTCAGCAAAGGAAGAAGTTCTTTCATGATTTGAGGCACTACTTCTGGGATGACCCACATCTTTTCAAAGAAGGTCCCGACGGGATCGTGAGGAGATGCATTCCGGAACATGAGCAGAAGGACATTCTCAGACGGTGTCATGATAGTCCCTATGGAGGACATCATGTCGGTGAGAGGACTGCACATAAGGTTCTTCAATCAGGTTTTTATTGGCCTACTCTCTTTAAAGATGCTAGAAATTATGTTTTAGCCTGTGATAAATGTCAGAGAGTTGGTAACATTAGTAGAAGGAATGAGATGCCTATGAATTACTCACTAGTGATTGAACCTTTCGATTGTTGGGGTTTTGATTTTATGGGTCCTTTTCCTTCTTCGCACAAGTACACTTACATTTTAGTAGCTGTTGATTATGTGACCAAGTGGGTTGAAGCAATCCCCACTGAAAGTCCTGATCACAAGACAACTTTGAAAATGCTTAAAGATGTAATTTTTCCTAGGTTTGGTGTACCAAGGTATCTCATGACCGATGGAGGATCGCACTTCACGCACGGAGCTTTTAGAAAAGCTTTGGCCAAATACGATGTTAATCATAGAATTGCTTCACCATATCATCCTCAAACTAGTGGGCAAGTTGAGCTCACCAATAGAGAGATTAAGTTGATCTTGCAGAAGACGGTAAACAGAAATAGAAAGGACTGGTCAAATAAGTTAGGAGATGCTTTGTGGGCATATAGAACTGCTTACAAAAACCCCATGGGCATGTCCCCCTATAAGATGGTGTATGGCAAGGCTTGCCATTTTCCATTAGAGTTAGAGCACAAAGCTTTCTGGGCTGTTAGAGAGCTTAATGCTGACCCAAAATTAGCTGGTGAGAAGCGTCTCATGAACTTGACTTCTCTAGATGAATGGAGAAGTGAAACTTACGAGAGCGCTAAAATGTTCAAGGAAAAGGTAAAAAAGTGGCATGATAGGAAGATTCTGAAACGTGAATTTAATGTTGGTGATAAAGTTTGGTTGTTTAGATCCCGTTTCAGGTTTTCTCCAGGTAAACTACTTTCCAGGTAGGAAGGACCATTTCATATTGAAGAAGATTATCGGTCTGGTGCAATTAAGATTAATAATTTTGAAGGCACCAAACCTCAAGTTGTGAATGGGCAAAGACTTAAACATTACATAGCAGGAGACCCTGTCAATGTTGATGTGAATATAATATACACAACAACTCACGAAGAACATGTTGCAGCCCTGTTTCAGACGCCAGCAGAAGCAGAATAAAGAAAAGGTATGTAGTACGGTAAGGAAACATCGCGAACCGCCATAAAAGTTTCGTATTATGAGTTTCTGCAAAATTAGTAAAATTCCGAGCCTAAGTGGAGCCGGAGACGACCTCCAGGGAGTCCAGGCGCCCCCCTGGCGCGCCCCCCCCCCCTGGGCCGCGCCGGGAGGCCGCCTGGACACCCGGGAGTCCGTCTCCGACCCCGCTTTGGTCCGTTACCTTCCTTTCTGTGCATAAATTTTTCCTATATATTTGCCCGGATTGTTCCGGCAACGTATCTTGCGATTTCGCGTGTTTTCTCTTCGATCTGTTTCTGCCAGGGAATCTTTCAGCTGAATTTAGGTGCCATGGCTTCTCCAAGTTCCCCCAAGGACAAGTTCGTCGTCAACGTCATCAACCCTTACCTCGCTGAGGTGAAGAAGCACCCTCAGGTTGTTCGGATGGAGGACAGTGTCCTTCATCAAGAAGATCTGAAGGGACCTATCAAGGAGGGGAGCATCCAGGCCAGGCTGGAAGAAGTGGAGCAAGAAGTCTTCGAGTACAAGAAGATGATCGAGCATGCTGTTGAAGCTAACTTTAACATCACCAACGAGCTGAAGAACTACTTCCTGAAGGAGATGAAGGAGATGTGGAAAAGCATCACCGCGTCTGAAGAAAGAATTATAGAGCTCCAAGGGCAAATTAATGATCTACATAACCAGAACTGTGAGTATGAACTAAGGTTTATGCGCATGAGTTTGGGTGCTGAATGCAGGATTCAGGAGACGAGCTTCTCATATGAGACTGGAGAACCCCTTCCATGGAAGCGTTTCGCCAAGGACTACGTGATCAACGCCAACAAGGATGATGAGTGAAATCTCCTTGGGTAACGGCATTCCCTTGGCTTGTTCCAAGCTTGGGGGAGTGCCCGGTATCTTTATCTTTACCTTTTGTCTTTTAGAGTCAAGTAGAGTCGTATCATGTCTAGGGAGGTTATTATATGAGATAGGTGTGTGCATTGAGGTCTATCACTCCTTCAGTGAAGAATTGTATCCGTGAGTGTGGAGTCGTCCATGATGGAATATTAATGAGAAGTTTATTGGTTCCTTTTGCTGCACTCGGTATTCTCTTCACGCAATCGACCCTATATGATGATTCTTATGGGGAGTATTGACCTTATGTCAGGTATGGCTGTGAAAACTTTATTTAATCTTGGCAAACATAGATTTGGTCATAACAACAAGCATGATTTTCTTAAAGTATCAACATAGCCAAAACCTTTATGTTATTATGCTTGAAGTGTTATGCTGACAAGGAAGACAACTTGATGTGTTATGCTTATTTCAATGTTCATGCTTTATATTGCTTTGCATCTTAGTCATCATTAGTTGTCTGCTCTCTCAAAACCTTTGCTAGCATAACTCTGTACTAAGCGGTATTCTGCTTGTGCGTCCATACCCTTAAAACCAATACCTTCCATATGAGTCCACCATACCTACCTACTCGTGGTATTCCACTACCACCTCCTAAAGTATATAATTTATGTGTTATCCTTAAATGTTCAAAATCTTTTATTTTGTGCCTCTGTTTTAGCTCATGAGGAAGTAATAGCTAATTCATAGTCTTCTTGAATTGGACAAGCTTCACCTCGGGATTGCATGTCTAATGTGCAAACCCATAATGCGAGAAGGAACTGGCAAAGAGTGCGCCCGGCTCGAAAATAATATAACAAACAAACCCTCCTTCACGCTCTGTTCATGAGAAATCAGAAAACTTTGGCAGTGATAAACAAAGGAGAATAAGAGGATGTGATCGTCCTCGTGCGGGAGCCGTTCCTCGAAACTTATCCAGCTCAAGAAGTAGTTGAGTTATCTATTAGCATTCGTTGACAAATCACGCATCTCTCAAAACTTGTTTTCATTCTGTTTTCCCTACTACCCTAGAACAGGGCCTATCTTTTAATTTTAAGTTGAGTCAGTTATTTCTACTTCCTTCTATTTCTCAAAGAGAGCAGACATTTGATGTTGATAAGGATTCATTCATATAAAGCTGCATTAAGATTTGTCATATCATATCCTTGTTGACATTATCATTCGATAAGTAAGTTGTTTGTCATGCCCAGCTAAGGCAAATATCTTCCTTTGTGTTAACACTTTCACTTCTTGCCTATTAACATGTTATTTCAAAAAGCTTCAATTGATCTCATCAAAATATAAGAGCAAAAGTTAAATCTATTTGTTGTTCTTTGACCAAAGGACATGTTTGCCATGATATAATGAGTTTCCTTAGCCCTACTTTCGAATATAAGTGTTATCACTCTTTTATAAGGGCTTTATGAATTGAAGATTGTTGTTGAGGATATTTGAGTTAGTAAAGAAATTATGATGCTTCTTGTCCGTATTCTATTTATCGACACTTCACTCTCTAAACTTGTGGACAGGTTTACCGAGTTCATATTCGCTTGGGGACAAGCGAGGTCTAAGCTTGGGGGTGTTGATACGTCCAAAATGCATCACTATTTTATATCATAATTTATCCTTATTCATTGATATATTTCACGTTACGGTGATGTTCTTATGTTGTTTTGGTCTATTTTACACAGTTTGCAAACTTTCCGATGCCGAAGCAGAAGACGCAGGATTCAGCAGTAAAAAGTGGACGCTGAGTTGCTGAAGAAGAATACCTCCAAATTACCTGAAAATTGACGGGAGATATTTTTCAGACGGATCACGAAGGCACGCGAAAGGGCAACCAGAGGGGGCCCATAGGGTGCCCAGGCGCCCAGGAGGCGCGCCCCCCCTGGCCGCGCCGGGGGGGCGCCTAGAGCCCCTGGCCCACCTCTGGCCGCCCCCTTTTGCATATATGCTCTCCGTTATCCAAAAACCCTAGGGACGGGAATTTTTAGGGAGTTCCGCCGCCGCTCCGTGGCGGAAACCTACAGAGAAGAAAAAGCCATCTCCGGCGGGCAGATTCCGCCGGGGAGATCACCTCCCGGAAGGGGAGATCGTCGCCATCGTCATCACCATCGTCACGGGCATCATCGAGTTCATCATAAACATCATCCCCAACACCAGCACCATCTCCATCTTCATCCAAATCTCATCTTACAATCGCAACTTGTGTTGTAACTCGTACCACCTATCCTCTCTACTCCATCGGTGTTGATTACTACTTTGTGGTGAATGCTATTGAGTTTTGTTGGTGAAATATTATTATTTCCAGATTGTTTATCACCTATTTATCCCCACTGATCATGATCTCCTTTATGTCTCGTGAGTAGTTACCTTAGTTCTTGAGGACATGGGGAAAGTCTTGTTGTTAGTAGTCATATGCTGTTGAAGTAATATGTGTTGTTTGATACTTAAGTTGCGTTGTCATTCTACTAGTGGTGTTGTGTGAGTCGAACACCCAACACTTCGCCTTATTAAGGACCTAGGAGAATACATTGTGTATAAAGAATGCTTATGGTGGGTTGCCGGAGTGACAGAAACCTGAACCCTAGTTCGCATGCTTTTGCATAAGGGAATAATGGATCCTCGATCGTATTTCTATGGTTAGGCTTTTGCCTTAAATTCTATCTTGTATTTGCGGATGCTTGCAAGGTGTTTAATCATAAGAGTGCACTCATCTTAGTCTAGAGAGTGCACTGGCATAGATCCACCCACTCAACACTTATCAACACATAACATAGTATCGATACGGAATATGGTGAAAGCACATGACTACCTCTCCCGTGTGTCCTCAGGAACGCTTTAGTCTTTATAAGTTCAGTTGCTAGGCCTCTCCTTTGCTAAGAAAGGATTGGGCCACTTTTTACTCTCAGTGCCTTTTACATTGCTTGCTTTTACCTTCCTGTTGCCTATATCGAGAAAACCCCTAAAAAGTTATTTTTCAGTGCTTGCAGTAATTTCTTGCTCAGAATCGCTTATCAATACCTTCTGCTCCTCGTTGGGTTCGACACTCTTACTTATCGAAAACGCTGCAATAGATCCCTTACGGTTGAGGGTAATCAGTAGACACTTAACCGGAAGGTGAAAATCCACTGCCGGGTTATCGCTCCCACCGTCTTCCAGATAACCACCCTTTTCCACAGCGTTTAAGTGCCCAGGAGCGAGCTCAATATGCCCCTCAGCTTTCAAAGCTCAGGGCCTTTGTAGCCAATGGACTGACAGGAGTTGACTTCGTATTCTGCTGGCTTTCTTGGAGTATTATCCCGCTAAGCCGGCGCTCTGGTTTAATGTGTGAGTATACTGGGAATCCCAAGGACCCTTTGCGCCACAGAGAGATGGTGCTACCAGAAAACGAGATTAATGAATCCATCAAGAAGCTGCTGAATCTACCTCTAGAAGCTTGTAGTCAAACCGGTCTAGCACCCTTCTGTGCGACCAACAAACCACCATCGGTAAGAATACTCTGTCATTTTGCTTTGTTTTAATCCGTCTGCAGCATTTGTCTTGAAATGTCTTTATTTCTTTTAACAGTATAATGACCCTTTCTGGAAAAGGAAGACCCAAGATAAACCGGCGAATGCAGCTCGCCAAAAGACCCTTGCTGTTAAGAGAAACAAGAAGAAGAGCACTGCCGCGTCGAGATCTAATGCAGAATAGGATGATCCGGCCTCTGAGGTATCACCTGATTCTTTTGGCTTCCTTGTCTTCTCTTTATCTGTATTTTTATTAATAATGACTATTCCCAGGGACGTGTCGAAGGCAGTAAAGCGGACGATGCTGAGGTAATCACTCTTTCTTCCGATTCAGAACCGCTACCTCCACCAAAATTTCGTCGGACAGTCCGGAAATTTCAATTTTCTCATCCTTATGCTTATTTGGATCCAAACTTTATTTTTGAAGAAACAACAACATGAAGCTCGTCGCACCACTCGCCATAGCGATCACGCTATTGAATCCACCGGATTACCGCACACTCCCGCTCAGAGGCGCCGTTCCGAGGTTTTACTTACTCCAACTGCTCTTTATCCCAAAGCTGTTCTTATTCGACAACCCCTTAATCCTTCTGATTCGGATTATCAGGAAACTCCTCTTTCATCCTTTGGCGAATCAACAGCCACACAAATTCCTCCACTCAAGACTGTTCCTGGGTATGCTGCCTTTTGCTTTTTCCGGTTTAACATTTGTTTCTGACTCTTCTGATTTTCATTATCTTTAACTTTCACAGTAAACCCAAGCCTAGCAAAAAGGCCAAATTGAGTAAGCCGGCAGTCGATAACACCACTCCTGAACCGGCGGAAGATCCTGAGCTTGCTGAACCTTCGGAAGACAACGTTGAGATTCCGCATGATGATCCTCCTCCTATGGATCAAGAAGTATTTGTTGATCAGGGGAGTGATCCCATGGAACGTGATCTTGAACCGGCCAGCCCTGCCCGGGCTAGTCCTGCTCCCGCTAGTCCTGCTCCTGCTAATCCCCCTTAGCCAACGGTCGCTTCACCTGGTGATGTTGAAATCACTGGGACCGGTTTTACTAACCCAGGGGAGCCTGTCGCTTTGGCCAAACATACTGCCAAAGAAGAATTTCTCAACAAGGACAAGGGCAAGTGGAATACTGATTTGTCCAGCTACGCTCAGCTAAGCACTCAGGAGCTTCATTCCGGATACTTAAACTGGCTTCATACCATCCGCGATTATGAAGTTGGATTGGTAAACTTGATGAAAGAGCGTTATGAGGTAACTTCTCCCTTGTCTTATCCTCTATTTCTACTTGTGTCTTGTAACTGTATCTTTACTCCATCGTAGCCCCCAAGTGCCGGTTTAGCCTTTTAGGGTGAACTGGGACATCAGTAAATCTAGTAGATAGCTTTGTTTTGCACATGTGTAGCCCCCAAGGGCCGGTTTACTTCCTTTAGGGTGAACCGGGACTTCTCCTGTTTCTAGAACAATGTCACATTAGCCCCCAAGTGCCAAGTATATAACTTGTTTATGTGCTTGGGACTTGTCTGAAAAAATTGCCTGTTTTCACTGCAAATACACATTAGCCCCCAAGTATCAAGTGCATAACTTGTTATGTGCTTGGGACTTTGATTGAATTGGTCCATGAATATGTGATATACTGTCATTTTTGGCAGACTAATTTGAACCGGAGGGCCTCTGAACTAACCGAGCTTCGGGATAACTTAAAATTCCAAGAGACTGCTTCTGTTAAAGTCAAGATGAGCTTATACTTGCTTTAGCCAATATGGAGAAGCTAAAAAGGATTTTTAAACAGAGCGGTCAGCCTGGGAGGTTGAAAAGGCTGCTCTGGAGAAGAGAGCTAGTGATGCAGAGGCTGCTCTTAATCCGGCGACAGAGGAGCTGTCCGGATTGAGGCAGCAAATAAATGACATGACGTCTGCCATCTTTGGGAAGTACTCTTAACATAACCTTATCCTTGGAATCCTGTACTGCTCCGGTTTAACTCATAATTTTAACGCAGGGAGGCGTATCACCTATCTTGGCGATGATGTGCGAAAGAAATTGAATGCTGCATACACTCTGGTGGAGCAGCTATATTCCGGCGCTCAGAGGGCCATCAGTGCTATCTCACACAACGAACCGGCTCCTACCACCATCCAGGGCACCTTGGAGAAGCTGTCCATTCTGCCTGCCCGCCTCGTAGAGGTAAAGAAGTCGTCTACAAGAGTGGGTGCTCTGATGGCTTTTACTCGAGCAAAGGCTTGGGTTCCTAACTTTGATCCGGCGGAGGCGATGAACGGCTATCCAAGCATGAAGGAAGATGGATCAGCCTTTTCCAGTGATGATCTACTTGCCTTAACCAAGGATATGCGGCCTCTTGCTAGCAAACTTGCTGATGAATCCAATCTATCAAGATATCATCCAGGATATGATGCGGAGAACGTGTGGGCGGAGCGTCCGGCTTATGATATTGAAAACCTTATTCCGCATGTCCGTAAGCACACCTTTGCTCCTGACATTGATCCGTCAGACCTCATAAATGATGAAGTTTATTCCGAGCTCTTGCAAAGATTAACTAGACCACTACTGACTTCCAACAGTTGGAAGAAACTGCCGAAGACCCGGAGCAAGCTGACCCTCAATCTTCATGGCGAGCTGACGCAGAATCTTAAACCAGCGCCGGTTTAACTTTATGTCTCAGAACTTTGTGGAAAACTGATATTCTTTTGGGCCTTCCAACACCTTGTAATAGGATAACTGAGATACTCTGTATTCGTCCTATACTAAATTTTGTGAGATTGCTTCAATTGGCAACTTCTTAAATATATCCCGCTTTCAATGTTTTTGACGGTTTATTCTACCTGTTTCTTCATAAAACAATGTTCAAAGTGTCCTGGCGGTTTATCGCCGGACGGGTCATAATGCCCAAACACATGGTCTAAGTTTATAACTTGAACTGTGTATAAAGTATAAGTATGTATCATACCTGTGATTAAGTGTATCATAATAACCTTAATCCGGCAGGAAGAAATAATGATCCAAGGTGCAGGTGCCGATGACTCCCTTGATTATTTGTTGGTTCATCATGAAAACCGAACCGGGTTATAATAAAATCTGGTTTAATTGTAGTTAGTACTGGTGTTTGTAACCCAGACTAGAACTTTGTAAACGCAGATATAGTGGCAACTTATAGTCATCCACTCCCTGAATCGATGGACTTGGTTAAAAACCAATGACCTTGAAGATAAAGATTTGATAAAACATAAAAAATAAAAAATAAATTTTTGGGCAAATAAGACCATGTAGTCGAGGCTTTTTACGAGCTGCCAGGCTCCAAATTCGAGGATTTTTATGAGCTGCCAGGCTTCTGTCATTAACCATTTTGCAAAGCCTGTTAAGATGGTCCTCAATCCTTAACCAAATCATCAATGTCTAATGCTACCAAGTTCAAAAATCTGTAAAGATTTGACTTGTGTACTCACTTGATGATCGTCAATTTAACTTTACCAAGTTCAGTGTCTGTAAATATTGACTTGTGTGTACGTTCGACGGGTCGTACCAGGTTTACCTGGACGGAGTGACTTACTTGATGCAGGCAGGTTAATCCGGGGTTTTAGGTGTATACACCAAGCTTCCAAGCCGTGTTTACTACAAGGGTTGTCAACTCGCTGATGTCTTGCATCAGGAGCCCCCAGGTAGCATTTGAGCATTGCTCGTCGGGGCCTATGTTTGAGTTGTGCTAGGCATCAAACTCTCTTTTGCCCCTCATCATCATGTGGAAATTGCCAAAGCAACCAAAGCTATGCTCTTATAATGGCCTTGATGTTGTCGCCGGTTTAAGAGGCCATAGGAACTCCCTTGCACACAGAAGCCCCCATGTGATACTCTTATGAAAAAAGGCGGCTGATACCCCGCTTTATCGGGGGCGCCGGTTTATTATATTGATCATAATATATACATTGTAAAGATATGTACATAAAGCGGAGCCTATGGCTCAGGCGTAGTAAGGTCGAAGAAGAGCGATGTTCCACGGCCGTCTGGTCTCCTCCTCCGCCGTACGTGAGTCCTTATGTTCTCGAACGTCGACGAGGTAGTATGATCCGTTGTGCAGGTTCTTGCTAACCACAAAGGGTCCTTACCAAGGTGGGGACAGCTTGTGCATGTCTGTCTGGTCTTGGATGAGCCGGAGCACCAGATCTCCTTCTTGAAACGTCCTAGTTTTAACCCGACGACTATGGTACCGGCATAGATCTTGCTGATAAATCGCCGACCGAGCTGCTGCCGTGTCCCGTTCTTCATCCAGCCGGTCCAATGCATCTTGCCTTGCTTTTTCATTATCCGCTTCAACATAAGCTACCACCCGCGGCGAGTCATGACGGATATCACTAGGGAGGACCGCTTCAGCTCCATATACCATGAAGAAAGGCATGTACCCTGTGGATCTGTTAGGTGTAGTGTTGGTGCTCCATAGTACAGAAGGTAACTCATCCACCCAACAACCCGGTGTCCTCTGCAAAGGAACCATAAGCCGTGGTTTGATGCCTCTCAAGATCTCTTGATTGGCTCTCTCATCTTGGCCATTAGACTGAGGGTGAGCTACTGATGAAACATCAAGGCGGATGTGCTCTCGTTGCCAAAACTCCTCCATAGCCCCCTTGCATAGATTGGTACCATATCAGTTATAATGCTGTGTAGAAAGCCAAACCGGAAAATCACCTTTTTGATGAACTGAACCGCCGTTGCTGCATCACACTTACTGACTGGTTCCGCTTCAACCCATTTGGTAAATTTGTCCACTGCCACCAAAAGGTGGGTCTTCTTATCTTGGGATCTCTTGAAGGGTCCAACCATATCAAGCCCCCAAGTCGCAAACGGCCAAGTAATTGGAATCATCCTCAATTCCTGCGCCGGTATATGAGCACGCCGTGAAAATTTCTGTCAAGCATCGCATTTTCTGACCAAGTCCTCTGCGTCGGCATGAGCCGTCAACTAGTAGAACCCATGACGAAAAGCTTTAGCCACCAAAGATTTTGAATCGGCATGATGACCACAATCTCCTTCGTGGATCTCTTTAAGAATGTCACAGCCCTCCTCTGGTGACACACACCGCTGAAACGCCCCAGAGACGCTGCCATGATGAAGTTCTCCATTGACAATAGTCATTGACTTGGATCGCCGAACTATCTGTCTAGACAAAACTTCGTCCTCAGGTAACTCACCTCGGTTCATGTACGCCAGGTAGGGAAGCATCCAATCCGGAATAACATGAAGCGCCGCGACCAATTGTGCCTCCGGATCAGGAACAGCCAAGTCCTCTTCTGAAGGTAACTGTACCGACGGATTGTGTAATACATCCAAGAAGGTATTGGGAGGAACCGGTTTACGGTGAGAACCCAGCCGGCTTAACGCGTCAGCCGCTTCATTTTTTTACCGGTCTATATGATCCACCTGATAACCCTTGAAGTGTCCAGCAACAGCGTCTACCTCTCGTCGATATGCTGCCATAAGTGGATCCTTAGAATCCCACTTGCCAGATACTTGCTGTGCCACAAGGTCTGAATCGCCAAAGCATTTAACCCAGCTTAAGTTCATCTCCTTGGCCATCCGCAGACCATGGAGGAGAGCTTCATACTCAGCAGCATTGTTAGTACAAGGGAACATTAAACGGAGGACATAACAGAACTTATCACCTCGTGGGGAAGTTAACACGACTCCAGCCCCTGAGCCCTCCAATTGCCTTGATCCACTAAAGTGAATAGTCAAATATGTGTGATCCGGCTTTTCCTCAGGTGCTTGCAACTCTGTCCAATCGTTGATGAAATCCACCAATGCTTGGGACTTTATCGCAGTACGGGGCACATACTTCAATCGGTGCGGGCTAAGCTCGATGGCCCACTTTGCAACTCGACCAGTAGCCTCTCTATTCTGGATTATATCCCCCAACGGAGCTGAACTGACAACAGTGATGGGATGACCTTGAAAATAGTGCTTTAGCTTCCGGGTTGCCGTGAAGATTCTATACATCAATTTCTGCCAATGCGGGTATCTCTGTTTTGATTCAATGAGCACCTCAGTGATGTAGTAAATCGGCCGCTCAACCAGATATTCTTTGCCTGCCTCCTGACGTTCTACCACAATGGCAACGCTTACTGCACGGGCATTAGCAGCCACATACAACAACAGCGGCTCATTGTTAGCTGGGGCAGCAAGGACTGGTGGCTCTGCTAATTGTTTCTTCAAGTCCTCAAACGCAGCATCAGCAGCATCACTCCAGACAAAGCGATCTGTCTTTTTCATCATCTGATAAAGCGGGATAGCCTTCTCCCCCAAACGGCTAATAAACCGGCTAAGCGCCGCAATACGGCCCGCCACGCGTAGGTGATCGTTGATGCACGCCGGTTTAGCCAAGGATGTAATCTCCTTGATCTTCTCCGGATTAGCTTCAATTCCCCTGTTCGATACTAAGAACCCCAGGAGCTTGCCTGCCGGAACACCGAAAACGCATTTCTCCGGATTAAGCATCATTTTATAAACCCGGAGATTGTCGAAGGTCTCTTTCAAGTCTTTTACCAACGTCTCCTCCTTCCTGGATTTCACCACAATGTCATCCACATATGCATGAACATTCCGCCCAATCTGTCCACGAAGGCAGTTCTGCACACAATGCTGATAGGTCGCCTGGGCACTCTTAAGCCCAAATGGCATAGATACGTAGCAGAAGGCTCCAAAGGGAGTTATAAAGGTTGTCTTCTCCTGGTCCTTAACTGCCAGCTTGATTTGATGATAACCTGAATATGCGTCCAAAAAACTTAGCCGCTCACAACCTGCCGTAGCATCAATGATCTGATCAATACGGGGGAGGGCAAAGGGATCAGTAGGGCAAGCCTTGTTCAGATCTGTGTAATCAACACACATTCGCCAAGTGCCATTTTTCTTAAGTACTAGCACCGGATTAGCCAACCACTCTCGATGAAAAACCTCAACAATAAAGCCTGCCGCCAATAGCCTAGCCACTTCTTCTACAATAGCCTTAGGCCTTTCTTCATTGAAGCGGCGCAGAAATTGCTTAACCAGTTTAAACTTGGGATCAATGTTGAGATTGTGCTCAGCGAGTTCCCTCGGTACACCTGGCATGTCAGAAGGTTTCCATGCAAAGATGTCCCGATTCTCATGGATGAACTCGATGAGCGCGCTTTCCTATTTCGGATCTAGGTTAGCACTGATAGTAAACTGCTTGGATGAATCACCAGGAACGAAGTCAACCTATTTGGTCTCTTCAGCTGATTTGAACTTCAAGGCTGGATCATGCTCTATGGTTGGCTTCTTCAGAGGAGACATATCCGCCGGATCAACATTGTCTTTATAAAACTTCAGCTCCTCAGTCGCACAAACCGCTTCAGCATAAGCTGTATCACCTTCCTCGCACTCCAAGGCAATCTTGCGACTCTCATGGACCGTAATGGTTCCCTTGTGTCCTGGCAACTTGAGCTGTAGATAAACATAACATGGCCTTGCCATGAACTGGGCGTAAACCGATCGCCCAAACAAAGCATGATACGAGCTTCTGATCTTTACTACTTCAAAGGTCAAAGTTTCCGAGCTGGAATTATGCTCATCTCCAAAAGTGACCTCTATATCGATCTTGCCAACTGGATATGCCGATTTACCGGGCACCACCCCATGAAAAACTGAATTGGACTGCCGAAGCTTCTTATCTGTCAGCCCCATACGCCGGAAAGTCTCATAATATAGAATGTTGATGCTACTGCCTCCGTCCATAAGCACCTTGGTAAACTTGTAGCCACCCACCTGAGGTGCCAAAACTAGAGCCAGCTGACCCGGATTATCAACCCGGGGCGGATGATCCTCTCTGGTCCTCACAATGGGCTGCTCCGACCAACGCAGGTAACGTGGCACCGCCGGTTCAACAGAATGTACTGCCCTCTTTAGAACTTTCTGATCACGCTTGCATAAGCTCGTGGTGAAGACATGATACTGCCCACTGCTCAGCTCCTTCGGATTATTCTGATATCCGGATTGCTGCTGCTGCTGACGCTGTTGATTTCCCTGATTGTTATAACCGCCCTGGCCGTGCTGTTGGTTATGTTGATTGTGCCCGTTGTGGTTGCCGTTATTGCCTTGGTACCCTGAACCGGATCCACCACCTTGATAACCCGGCCCTTGAAAACCGGGGCCTGATCCGCCGGATGGTCCATGATCGTACCGAGACCGGTTCATGAATTCATGCATAATAAAACAGTCTTTCCAGAGATGTGTAGCTAGCTTTTCTGCTGTACCGTGCTTCGGGCAAGGTACGTTCAACTGGCGTTCCAGATTAATAGGCGGCCTCCCATTTCGTGGGGGCGGTCTACCCTTGCGGCACTGTCCGTCCTCCTGAGCATTGGTGTTGGCCCCATATCATCACAATTACGCTTAAGCCGTCCCAACTTCAATTTCAAAGGTTCAAACCGGCAATTGCCTTCCAAGGTTACCACTCCTGTGCTTGGGTTGATGCTATTGGAGGAATGCAGGATCTCTGACACTCGGCGCACCCAACTGCTTGTAGACTCATGCTGTCCTTGAATGTAGGCAGCTAGATCGACGACAGACATTGGCTGCTTGCACGTGTCCTTGAAGTTATTGATAAACCAGCGCCACAATTCGGCCCATGATCCGACGGAATTGGGTGGTAAGCCCTTCAGCCAAGTGCGAGCCATGCCCTCTAGCATCTTTGTGAAATACTTAGCGCACGCTGCATCATCCACATCCAGCATCTCCATTGCCATCTCATAACTCTCAACCCATGCCTCTGGGGACAGATCCGCCGTGTAATTGGGCACCTTGCGCGGTCCTTTGAAATCCTTGGGCAGTTTCACGTTACACAAAGCGGGAGTAAGACAAGGCACTCCCAGGGAGCTAGACATAACCCCCGGTTCAACTGTGGTAGAGGGACGAACCAGCGTCGCCTGATGGGCTTCGTACTGTGTTGTTACTTCGGCCTACCGGCGTTGCCTGCCCTGATCCACCAAGTTCTGAGCGTTCGCGTCTCCTCCTGCCGGATTATCCTGCCGCGGCGGATTACGTCTTCGGGCACTGCTTGACACCGCCGGTTCATCCAGACGCCTAGTGAAACTCCGGCTTGGGCAGGGAGTTGAATGAATCCTCTCACGGCTGTGAGAATAAGCTTGCTGTTGAGTTAGCGTCGTCTCCAAGAACTCCCTGGCTCGTCGTGCCTCCACTGCTATGGGGGACATTCCTTCAATGGGGAGGGCGGCCAGTCGTGAAGTCGTGGCGACTATGTTATCCAACGGATTAGAGTAATGACCAGGAGGGATGAGCACATGCTGTGACAGTACAACCTGGTGGGTTGGCTCTGCGGCCGGCGGCTGAACTGACGCTCCCGTGCCCGGTGCCCCTCCCCGGTTCACCTCCGGCTGGTTACTGGTTCCTGCTCCTGGCGAGCTAAAGAGGTTCCTTGCCTCATAAACCGGTGGCAAGCGAGATCGTTGCCTTCTCATCATTACTTCGTGTGAAGCGGTCTGAGCCAACATGCACTACTAGGAAAAGGTCTATTAATGGCGCACCTAATTTGGCCATTAATGGCGCATTAGTGGTGCGCCATTACTAGCACGCCATTAGTATCTGGTATACTAATGGCGCACCACAGATGCGCCATTAGTGTGCACCGTAGTGCGCCATTAGTATGCCTCCCAGGGGCCATGTGTACCCAGGTGCTTTGGCATACTAATGGCGCACTAAGTATGATGCGCCATTAGTAGTGTCCGCATAGTAATGGCGCACTGGCTGATAATGCGCCATTAGTATGCTTTGGCATACTAATAGCGCACTTTTCTCTGATGCGCCATTAGTATGAATATTAGGTTTTTTTTAATATTATTTTTCTGTTTTTTTTGCACAGATTACAAAATGTATAATTGCACAAAATATAGACAGCACACATCAACAACACATTCATCGAATACAATAGAAGATTAATCTCTGAATACAATTCATCATATTAGTCTCCGAATAAAATTCATCATATTAGTCTCCGAATTGAAAAGACCGAACAAAGATAGAACAATATATGGCAAGTCTCGAGACCGCGAGTAGCGAGTTTGTCTTCACATTACAAGTCGATATCGATCATCTAAACTACCATCACATAGAAGAGAGCTGCGGTCGTCACGATGAGCATCATCACGATGAAACTCGTTTTCATCCGGTTCCTCCAACGCTCCCTCCCCTCTCCCGCTAGACAGCGGGCGTATCTAGATTCGGCCTCGGCCCTAGTGGTGTACCCTTTGTAACTGTTACCGCTGAATCGGTGAACCTGTCTCCGACACTCCTCCCAGTCGTCGTAGACTCCGGGAACCTTACCCTTGTACACGACATACGACGGCATCGCTATATATGCACTAGCCAAACGAAACGTTAGTATCAATTCACAGACAATTCATAAGCAATATATAAGTATGCAACAGAACTATCGAAAGAGAAAAGCAAGACATTAATAGCATCGATTACATCTAAGTTGAACGACTCTTGAAACCAAAGAGACATACTACAAGTTCATTAAAGTTTAATTACAACAAGAGCCAATCGATGTTTCAGAACTAGACACAGCATCACTGCTTTCGACTCGACTCAATGCACCAGAGCGTGGATGAAGCCGCCGTCTATCGTGGGAGTCATGAAATCACGGGCGTTGTCAGCCTGCATTTGTAGCATTGTGTCGATGTCACTGTTCGACGGTTGATTTCTGAGGTAGAACTGCCCCGAGGTACGAAGGACATCTTGATGGATGATTTCCGCAAACTACGACTGGATGCGAAAGAAATCTTGTCTGATGTCCGCGTCCTGGATTGCCGACACGTGCGCGGCCCAATCTTTGAGCTTACTCGGTAGCAGAAGTTGATGATGGTCCCGTACGATCGCCCGCATGTGATGGATGGCGTAGTAGGCACCCTTCTGACCGCCAGGCGGCTGCTTGACGCAGCAGAACGTCGTGTTGTGGGAGAACACGTGCTTGCCGTACTTACGAGTTGTCCTGGTGAAGGTGCCTCCAGATTTGGCGTAGCCGGCGAGAACATCATCAAGAACCTTCTTGACATTTGTGTTGTCTACAGCCGACTTACGGTCCGGGTCGAAATACGTGGCCATGGAATATTTGGGGCTTAGTAGGATGAGCGTGCACTGTGTGTCACTGCAGAAAACACGGAATGTTAAAAGAAGAACGATCGAAATCTAAGAATTCATATGTTACGGGGCGGTTGAGGCGGAGGACTTACTCAGGAAAGTAAGGCACGAGGAAGTTATCCTTATCTCGGTTTACCAGAATGACGCCTTGGAGGTAAGAACTCGCGACTTGCCGGTCCCCAGCGCTGCCCAAGATCTTGGCACGCATGTAGAAGGGGTCGACTATCACGATGTCCGGGGTCTTGTCGCGAATGGTCCGCATCTCCATACTCAGCGAAAATAGCCGAACGAAGGTGTAGTGCAGCGGATGAAGGTTCAACATAGCGTGGATGTCATCAAACCGCAGCACGATCGTACCCCCAATGGAGTTATCCACAAAGCCCTTGCCCTCCGGCACCTTGGCCGCGAAAACCGGGTAAGCCACATCCTTCTCTCTGAGACGTCGCTTCTCCAAAGAAAGAACACTGTCATGCAGACTCCGCATGGCACCGGTTGCAGCATCGAGCATATTTGTCGGTAGCATCGGCCTACCCGCCACATGCACCCTCCTCATTACATCCTCAGGTGAAGGTGGCCCGTCCTGAGCACGGATCGTACTCGGTGCCGGCTGGCTCGCACCCTTGTTAGTTTTTCTTTTGCGTGCCTTCTTCTTGATCTCCTGAATTGGGACCGAGTTCTGCTCAGAGACCGCCTTCTTTAGTGTGTTGGGGCTGATCATATTTCGCACCTCGCCTATCTGAGGCTCGGTGAAGTAGGCAGCTGGAGGCGTCTCCTGAGAGCTGAACGGCAGACGACGCCTGTTGCAACTTGTCTTCTCCACGGTACCGGCTTGATCGCGCACGTCTTTTGTTGGGTTGGGTTCTTGAGAAGGAGCCCCCATGAAGTCGTCACCGTACCAATGATCGGCAAAGTAATGATCGACGTTGGCAAATGTATCGTCGTCGTCGTCGTTCTGATCCTGTGCCATATGCATGTTTGGATCCAGTGGCATAGGGATCTCCGGCACCGTTGCGGCGGACTTGCCATGGGGATGACTTGGCGCCAGCACGACTGGCGGTGTTGTCTTTGGTGTGGTTTCCCCCGCCCCCAAACGAATCTGGCTCTTCGGCTAAAGCAGGGGCCAGCTCAGGCAGGCGCTGAGGGTCATGACATCATCATCGTCGGCCCCGACGGGTCGAATCGGAGGTAACACGTCGTCGCAGCCTGGCAGCACCCGAACCAGTTGAACCCTAAACAAGTTGGGTGGCATCTGGGTACCGTGGAACAAGGGCTGGCCCGGTTGAACGATTTTGCCCTTGGCGACATCGACCAACTCGTTGTTCACGAAGTGCAGGAGAGTGCACGGAACGTCGGCGGCGCCCTGCGAAAACATGTAGGGCGTCAGGGATGCCCAGTCAAAGGCAAGGAGATGAAGTCCTCGGCCGAGAGAGGCTTAATTAGTTACCGTGATGATGGCGTCGAGCTCGGCTAATGTCGAGGCACCGCCAACGGCGGGCGTGCAGTTGACGGAGGGGCCGCTTGCTGCAGAGGTGCCGGCCGGCGTACACACGGGTGCATTAAGCTCCCGTGCCGGCGTCGGAGACACCAATGCCGCCTCCGCCGGAGACACCAATGGCCCCGCCATCGCGTTCTGCGAGTTGCTGGCCATGAAGCTGGGAATCGGGGGCGGCCCCTGTTGGCCGCCAGCAATCCACGCCTGCAACCCCTCGATCAAGCTAGGCACAATGGCGGTGATCGTCGCTCCGATCTGTTGTTGCACTTGCTCTTGGACAATCTCCGGAATCCGCGCCACCTGTGCCTTGAGTTCTTGAACCTCGCGCGCCTGGCTTTCCGAGCTGGTCTTTTTCTCCTTTCGCCCACCAGCGTTATAGTATGATGACCATTTTGTCGACAAGCCTTTGCCGGCCATACGACCAGCTGACATCGGCTTCTCGAGCTTATCCTTGTTCTTCATTACATTCAACGCCCTATTTAGAGTCGTGTCCCAAGGGCCCCTCTTAGTCGACCCCGCGCTACTGCTTTCAGTCGCCTGCGGAAGGAATGTGAATCATTTAGAAATTTGGCTTCATTAATTAGAATGCAACCATATGGAGCTAATTACGCGGGGGTGTATTCCTTACCAGAACAAGCTCAAGCGCCCTGGTCTTCGAATCCGTGGTCAGCTCCTTTGTTTTCGGGTCCTTCTTGTACCGGGCCCTGATAAAGTTCCTGGTCTGCTTGTCACCGTATTTATCGAAGAGGGGCGGTAGGCCTTGCTCGGCACGGTCCGCCTCCTCCTTGTCCCATTTAGGCTCCGCCACTCTGTAACCGCCGGGACCGAGTGTGTGTTCCCCTAAGTTGAGCTCCCGCATTTCTTTCCCCCACTGACTTGATTCGGAGTGTGCGGCGCTCGAGCAAGTGATCTTGAATTCGTTGTAGTCATCTTCGGTGATCGAAGGATGTTTCTCCTTGATCGTCTCATAACTCTCACCTTTCTTGATCATTATCTTCACATTGGTTTTCCAAGTAGACAGGGCCTTGCTCATCTTCGTGAGGGCAGCATTGTTCACTTTATTCCCTTTGAGGCTTGTGTTATCAAATTGAGCGGGGAACTTGTATCGTTCGTGCAGCTTCGTGAAGAGGAGGTTGCGGTAATTCCCGTTGTCAGGATGCCTCAGGTTCTCGCTGTTGATCGAGACGGTGCTCCGGAGAATGCACCCGAGCTGAAGCGAGTACCCCTTGACTACTCGTTCGGGCGCCGTTGGATTCCCGTCGTCGTCCACTTCAGTAACTTCCTCCTTGAGGGTGCGGAGCACGGTCGGGCGCCGGTCCTTCCGTTGCCTCTTCGGTTGGCTACCATCTGTGCGTGCGCCGCCATCATCAGTGGTGGCATTCTCGGCGGCACCATCAGTGGTGGCATCAGTGGGGTCATCCTCCGCGGTACCATCAGTGGTCTCAGGATCGGTGTGGAAGGCGGCGTCCTCATACAAGTGAGGTTGTTCCTCCATCTCCTGGGACAGCTCCCAGAATGCCTTCCCGCCCGAACCGCCGGCCTCATCGTTGTTGGCCATGTTTCTCTCTAAATAGGAACAAAGTTTGGTCAAAAAGTTGGTTATTGTCAAGGAACAAGATCATGGTCTCATCATTTAGGGTTTGTCGACACCGAGGCATCCTAAAAGCTAAGCTTTTATAATTGAGGGTTTTCCGACGCCCAGGCACCCTAAAAGCCTAAGCTTTCATCATTTCGGTTTTTATCGACACCGAGGCACCCTAAAAGCCAAGGTTTCATAATTTATGGTTTGTCGACACAGAGGCATCCTAAAAGCTAAGCTAGGAAGGAGAATTGTAAGTTGGGCCTAATCACTTGGCTCTATTGCCGCCTATGGTTTAATGCAGCTAGAATAAAGGGGCACTTGATCCTACCTAATTAACCACTAAGATACCCCGGCCCATGCATTAGTCACAAGTACCCTATATGTCCTATTTTTAGCAAAGTCATGCTAAAATTCACGGAAAATTTCAGCATGACCTTTGCTGAAAATAGGACATATGGAGTACCCGAATTTGCCGGAACGGAAGTTAATCAACATTCCAGCAAACTCAAGCGCCTCTCGGGGTACCTGCAAAACTATCACAATGTGATCACAAGTCTTTCTCAATGTGATCATCATCTTTACAAGTCTTTCTCAATGTGACCACAAGCATCACAAGGCATTAGTAGTTCAGTACATGAACATGTTTTACAACAAAAGCTGTAAGCCAGAGTTGGCAAACTTAAAACACATGCTGTAGAAAAATTTAAACTATGGCTTAGCAGAAAAATTAGTCTAACTAGTGTAACTAGTCTAACTACTGAAACTAGTCTAACTAGTCTAACTACTGAAACTACTGAAACTAGTCTAACTAGTCTAACTACTGAAACTACTGAAACTAGTCTAACTAGTCTAACTACTGAAACTACTGAAACTAGTCTAACTAGTCTAACCTAAGAATGTACTTTGGTTCGTCCAATTAGTCATTAAAAAATATCCATAGCAAAACATGTTCCAACTCCTGTAGCGGCACCCTCGCAGGGCCGTAAATTTTTTGAGGTGGCTCCCTTTACTGCTAAGCCTGTTTCGTAGAATTAGTTCATCTAAAAAATGTAGCTATGGCCGACAACATGTACTGATGTAAGATTATGTGTGTGATTTCAGTTATTATTTTCTAGTCCTTGTAGTTTTTGTTCCTCCAGGTGCATTTTTATTTTTTTCTGGTGCTCTTATTTGAGGTCAGTTAACCGATGACAGTACAGAACACATTAAAAAAAAGTTGCATTCAACAAATGTGGTCTAGACTGTCAACCAACTCCTACCGAAGCGGGAACCTGACGACGCCCTAGTTAGCTTTCTTTACAGCAGCGGCAGATCGCAAAAGACAAATCCCCCAAATGCTTTGACTTAAGCAGTAACTAACTAGTCCATGGCATCTTAGTAGGAACTCCAGTCCTACATTCTCCATTTTTTCACCTAGCCGCCGGCTTGCAACCAGCGCAGCCGCTAGAGAGATTGTGGGGTTTTGCGGGGAGGGAGTTGGGGGACGACGGTAACTACTGAAACTACTGAATATGTTTTACTAGAACTAGCAGTTGAAATTTCAGAAACATGGAGGTAGGGGAAGGAGGGAGGGA
>LR738714.1:848788112-848800962 GCA_902687465.1 Secale cereale | reverse complement strand
GGTTGTGTAGGGGAGGGGTACGGGGTGTCGGCGGCGGCGGTTGAGTAGGGGTCGGCGGCGGCGGCCGGTGGACCGGGGGATCGAGATCGAGTGTCCATGAAATTTAAAAATATTCATGATAGTTCAAAAAGTGCCCATGAAATACAATCGAGAAATGAAGGCTACGATTTAAATACAAACGATCTTAGCTAGCTAGCTATCTGTTCACAATCTTCTTGCCCTTCTTTTTCGCAAATGGAGTTCTTCTGTGGAACGAACGTCCTTTAGGTAGGGTGGTCCTGCTTCTTCTTGTGGTGTATGCTGCTACTTCAACATCGTCGTCATGTTCGATCCTCGGGTCGCCGTACTTGTCGAAGTCTTGCTCATTGGCTACTCCATCCATTCCGATGATCTTCCTTTTGCCTCGACTCACGACAACACGACTAGGCTTTGACGGGTCGGTAATGAAGAAGCATTGGTCAACTTGGGAAGCCAGTACCCATGGCTCATTTTTCGCGGTGACGTTTGCGCCCGCGGTCTTGGATTTGGCTTCGGGTATAACCATGGTGGTGAAATACCGGTCTTCTTTTAGGACGCTCTTGGCCCATCTGACACGGAACATCGGGACCTTCTCTCCAGCGTAGCTCAGCTCCCAGATCTCCTCGATCCTTCCGTAGTATCTGTCCTTGTCATTACCGGTGTAGGATTCCATCGTTACCCCGGAGTTCTGATAACCATCGCTCTTCATGTCCTTGGCCTCGGTGTAGAATGTATAGCCGTTGATATCGTACGCCTCATAGGTCATCAGGTTGTGCTCGGCGCCCTGTGACAAGGCGAATATGAGTTGTTCTTCCGCGGAAGAATCATCATGTAAAGGGTATGACAGAAGCTTCTGCTTGAACCGACGCGTGAAACATGAGTTGTGCTCTTTGATTATATCTGTTGGGGAACGTTGCATGGAAAACAAAAATTTCCTACGCTCACCAAGATCAATCTAGGAGATGCACATCTACGAGAGGAGAGTTGGATCCACATACCCTTGTAGATCGCTAAGCGGAAGCGTTGCTAGAACGCGGTTGATGGAGTCGTACTCGCGGCGATTCAAATCGCGGAAGATCCGATCAAGCGCCGAACGGACGGCGCCTCCGCGTTCAACACACGTGCAGCCCGGTGACGTCTCCCACGCCTTGATCCAGCAAGGAGAGAGGGAGAGGTTGGGGAAGACTCCAACCAACAGCAGCACGACGGCGTGGTGGTGGTGGAGGAGCGCGGGACTCCAGCAGGGCTTCGCCAAGCGCTGCGAGAGACGAGGAGGGAGAGGGGTAGGGCTGCACCAAGAGGGAGACGTTCTCGTGTGTCCAACAGCCCTAAAACCTCACATATATATAGGGGGAAGGGAGGGCTGCGCCCCCCTTTAGGGTTTCCCTCCCCTAGGGTGCGGCCAGCCCTAGAAACCCTCTAGGGGGGGCGGCCAAGGGGGAGAGAGGGGGAGGCGCACCACTATTGGGCCCTAGGGCCCAACTGCCTTAGGGTTTGCCCCCCTTCCCTCTTGGAGGCGCCCTGGGACTTGGTGGGGGGGCGCACCAGCCCCCTTGGGGCTGGTCCCCTCCCACACTTAGCCCATGCAGCCACCTGGGGCTGGTGGCCCCACCTGGTGGACCCCCGGGACCCTCCCGGTGGTCCCGGTACATTACCGACATCGCCCGAAACTTTTCCGGTGACCAAAACAGGACTTCCCATATATGAATCTTTACCTCCGGACCATTCCGGAACTCCTCGTGACGTCCGGGATCTCATCCGGGACTCCGAACAACATTCGGTAACCGCGTACATACTTTCCCTATAACCCTAGCGTCATCGAACCTTAAGTGTGTAGACCCTACGGGTTCGGGAACCATGTAGACATGACCGAGACAACTCTCCGGCCAATAACCAACAGCGGGATCTGGATACCCATGTTGGCTCCCACATGTTCCACGATGATCTCATCGGATGAACCACGATGTCAAGGATTCAATCAATCCCGTATACGATTCCCTTTGTCTATCGGTATAGCACTTGCCCGAGATTCGATCGTCGGTATACCGATACCTTGCTCAATCTCGTTACCGGCAAGTCTCTTTACTCGTTCCGTAACACATCATCCCGTTATCAACTCCTTGATCACATATTGTGCACATTATGATGATGTCCTACCGAGTGGGCCCAGAGATACCTCTCCGTCATACGGAGTGACAAATCCCAGTCTCGATTCGTGCCAACCCAACAGACACTTTCGGAGATACCTGTAGTGCACCTTTATAGCCACCCAGTTACGTTGTGACGTTTGGTACACCCAAAGCATTCCTACGGTATCCGTGAGTTGCACAATCTCATGGTCTAAGGAAAAGATACTTGACATATAGAAAAGCTTTAGCATACGAACTACACGATCTGTGCTAGGCTTAGGATTGGGTCTTGTCCATCACATCATTCTCCTAATGATGTGATCCCGTTATCAATGACATCCAATGTCCATGGTCAGGAAACCGTAACCATCTATTGATCAACGAGCTAGTCATCTAGAGGCTTACTAGGGACATGGTGTTTGTCTATGTATCCACACATGTATCTGAGTTTCCTATCAATACAATTCTAGCATGGATAATAAACGATTATCGTGAACAAGGAAATATAATAATAACCAATTTATTATTGCCTCTAGGGCATATTTCCAACAGTCTCCCACTTGCACTAGAGTCAATAATCTAGTTCACATCGCCATGTGATTAACACTCACAGGTCACATCGCCATGTGACCAACATCCAAAGAGTTTACTAGAGTCAGTAACCTAGTTCACATCAATATGTGATTAATACTCAATGAGTTCTGGGTTTGATCATGTTATGCTTGTGAGAGAGGTTGTAGTCTGCGGGTCTGCAACATTCAGATCCCTATGTTCTTCGCAAAACCTTATGTCATATCGTAGATACTGCTATCACGTTCCACTTGGAGCTATTCCAAACTGTTGCTCCATTATACGTATCCGGTATCTCCACTTAGAGTTATCCGGATAGGTGTTAAGCTTGCATCGACGTAACTCTTTACGTCGAACTCTTTATCACCTCCATAACCGAGAAACATTTCCTTACTCCTCTAAGTATAATTTTGACCACTATCTAGTAATCCACTCCTGGATCACCTTTGTACCCTCTTGCCAGACATGTGGCAAGGCACACATCAGGTGCGGTACTTAGCATGGCATACCGTACAGAGCCTATGACAAAAGCATAGGGGACGACCTTCGTCCTTCCTCTTCCTTCTGCCGTGGTCAAGTTTTGAGTCTTACTCAACTTCACACCTTACAACTCAGGTAAGAACTCCTTCTTTGACTGATCTATTTTGAACTTCTTCAAAATCATGCCAAGGTGTGTGATCTTTTGAAAGTATCATCAGGCGTCTTGATCTATCTGTATAGTTCTTGATGCCCAATATGTAAGCAGCTTTATCCAGGTCTTCCTTTGAAAAACTCATTTCAAACAACCCTTTATGCTTTCTAGAAATTCTACATCATTTCGGATCAACAATATGTCATTCACATATACTTATCAGAAATGTTGTAGTGCTCCCACTCACTTTATTGCAAATACAAGTTTCCACCAAACTTTGTATACCCAAAAACTTTGATCACTCCATCAAAGTGTATATTCCGACTCCGAGATGCTTGCTCTAGTCCATGGAAGGATCGTTGGAGCTAGCATATCTTTTAGCATCCTTAGGATCGACAAAAACCTTTCTGATTGTATCACATACAATCTTTCCTTACGAAAACTGGTAAGGAAACTTGTTTTGTCATCCATCTGCCAGATTTCATAAATGCAGCTAATGCTAACATGATTCCGACGGACTTAAGCATCGCTACGAGTGAGAAAATCTCATCGTAGTCAACTCCTTGAACTTGTGGAAAACTCTTCGCCACAAGTCGAGCTTCATAGACGGTGACATTGCCGTCCACGTCCGTCTTAGTCTTAAAGATCCATTTGTCTCAATGGCTTGCCGATCATAGGGCAAGTCCACCAAAGTCCATACTTTGTTTTGATACATGGATCCTATCTCGGATTTATCGGCTTCTAACCATTTGTCGGAATATGGGCCCACCATCGCTTCTTCATAGTTCGTAGGTTCATCGTTGTCCAACAACATGACCTCTAAGACAGGATCACCGTACCACTCAGGAGTAGTACACATCCTTGTCGACCCACGAGGTTCGATAGCAACTTGATCTGGAGCTTCATGATCACTATCATTAGTTTCCTCTTCAACTGTCGTAGATTCCACAGAAACATCTTTCTGTGTTGCACTACTCTCCGGTTGAAGTGAGCGTTCGACAACCTCATCAAGTTCTATCTTCCTCCCACTCAATTCTTTCGAGAGAAACTCCTTCTCGAGAAAGGACCCGTTCTTAGCGACAAACATTTTTGTCCTTGGATCTGAGATAGAAGGTATACCCAACTGTTACCTTTGGGTATCCTATGAAGATGTATTTGTCCGTTTTGGGTTCGAGCTTTTCCCGGCTGAAGCCATAAGCATCGCAGCCCCAAACATTAAGAAAACGACAACTTTGGTTTCTTGCCAAACCACACGACGTCGTCTCAACGGACTTAGATGGTGCCCTATCTAAAGTGAATGCAGCTGTCTCTAATGCATAACCTTAAAATAACAGCGGTAGATCGGTAAGACACACCATAGATCGCACCATATCTCATAAGGTTCGATTACGATGTCCGGACACACCATTACTGTGGTGTTCCAGGGGACTTCAACTGCGAAACAATTCCACAATGTCTTAAGTGATTGCCAAACTCATAATTCAGATAATATCCCTTTGATCAGATCGTAGGAACAGGATCTTCTTGTTATGATGATTCTTAATCTTCACTCTGAAATTTTTTGAACCTTTCAAACGTTTCAGACTTTTGCTTCATTAAGTAAATATACCATATCTACTCAAATCGTCAGTGAAGATGAGAAAATAACGATATCCACCACACGCCTTAATTCTCATTGGATCACATACATCAGCATGTATGATTTCTAATAAGTTACTTACCCGTTTCACTGTACCTGAAAACGAGATCTCAGTCATCCTGCCCATGAGGCATGGCTCGCATGTGTCAAGTGATTCAAAATCAAGTGACTCCAAACATCCATCAGCATGGAGTTTCTTCATGCATTTTATGCCAAAATGACCTAAGCGGCAGTGCCACAAGAAAGTGGTACTATCATTATTAACTCTACATCTTTTGGCATTAATATTATCATTATGTGTATTACCATGATCGAGATTCAACGAACCATTGGGTGCATGACCATAAAGGTCTTATTCATGTAAACAGAATAACCATTATTCTCTAACTTAAATGAATAACCGTATTGCGATGAACATGATCTAATCATTTTCATGCTCAACGTAGACACCTGATAACATTTATCTAGGTTCAACACTAATCTCGAAAATAGAGGAAGTGTGCGATGGTGATCTTATCAACCTTGGAAACACTTCCAACACACATCGTCACCTCGCCCTTAGCTAGTCTCCGTTTAGTCCGTAGCTTTTGCTTCAAGTCACTAATAATAGCAACTGAACCGGTATCCAATACCCAGGTGCTACAAGGAGTACTACTAAGGTACACATCAATAACACGTATATCAAATATACTTTGTTGAAGTTGCCAGCTATCATATCTACCATGTATTTGGGGTGGTTCCGCTACCATGTGACCGTTCCCCTTACAATAGAAGCACTTAGTCTCGAGGTTTGGGTTCAACCATGGGTTCCTTTATCAGAGCGACAACAGGTTTGTCATTCATGAAGTTTCCCTTCTAGCCCTTACCCTTTTGAAACCAGTGGTCTTGTTAAACCATCAACACTTGATGCTCCTTCTTGATCTCTACTTTTGCGGTACTAAGAACCGCTGACAGCACCGGGATTATCACCATCCTTTGCATGTCATAGTTCATCACGAAGTTCTAGTAGCTTGGTGATAGTGTCTAGAGAATTCCGTCAACCACTATCTCACCTGGAAGATTAACTCCCACTTGGTTCAAGTGATTTCAGCACCCAGACATTCTGAGCACATGCTCATTAGTTGAGCCATTCTCCTCCATCCTTTTGGCAAAAGAACTTGTCAGAGGTCTCATACCTCTCAACACGGGCATGAGCCTGAAATCCCAATTTCAGCTCTTAGAACATCTCATATGTTCTATGGCGTTCTAAACGTCATTGGAATCCCGCTTCTAAGCCGTAAAGTATGGTGCACTAAACTATCAAGTAGTCATCAGGACGTCTCTGTCAGGTGTTCACAACATCCACAGACAACGTTGTAGGGGTTTGCACATCGAGCGGTGCATCAAAGACGTAAGCTTTCTGTGCAGCAGTGAGGACACTCCTCGGACTACGGACCCAGTCCGCATCATTGCTTACAATATCTTTCAACTTAGTCTTTCTCTAGGATCGTATTAAACAGGGAGCTACAACGCAGTTATTGGTCTACTACATAATTTGCAAAGACAACTTAGACTATTGTTCATGACAAGTGAGTTTTAACTAATCAAATTACTTATAACTCCCACTCAAATTGACATCCCTCTGGTCATCCGAGCGTGACATGATCCAAATCCACCAACCCAAGTCCGATCATCACGTGAGATGAGGTGGTGTCAATGGTGAACATCTTCATGTTGATCATATCTACTATATGACTCATGCTTGACCTTTCGGTCTTCCGTGTTCCGAGGCCATGTCTGTACATGCTAGGCTCGTCAAGTCTAACCCGAGTGTTCTGCATGTGCAAAACTGGCTTGCACCCGTTGTATGCGAACGTAGAGTCTATCACACCCGATCATCACGTGGTGCTTCGAAACGACGAACCTTCGCAACGGCGCACACTCGGGGGGAACACAATTTTATCTTGAAATTTTAGTGAAGGATCATCTTATAATGCTACCTCGTCCTAAGCAAAATAAGATGCATAAAAGGATTAACATCACATGCAAATCATAAGTGACATGATATGGCCATCAACTCGTGCTTTTGATCTCCATCTCCAAAGCACCGGCATGATCTCCATCGTCACCGGCGCCACACCATGATCCCCATCATCATGATCTCCATCATCGTGTCGCCATCGGGGTTGTCGCGCGCCCACCATGCTCTTACTACTATTGCTACTGTTTAGCGATAAAGTAAAGCATTACAAAGCGCTTAATGATTGACACGCAGGTCATACAAAAATTAAAGACAACCCTATGGCTCCTGCCGGTTGCCGTATACATCGACATGCAAGTCGATATTAACTATTACAACATGATCATCTCATACATCAAATATATTTCATCATGTCATTGGCCATATCATATCACATACATACCCTGCAAAAACAAGTTAGACGTCCTCTAATTTGTTGTTGCATGTTTTACGTGGCTGCTATGGGTATCTAGCAAGAACGCTTCTTACCTACGCAAAGCCACAACGGTGATATTTAAGTTGCTATTTAACCTTCTACAAGGACCGCCTTGTTCTATTCCGATTCAACTAAGATAGGAGAGACAGACACCCGCCAGCCATCTTATGCAACAAAAGTCACATGTCTGTCGATGGAACCGGTCTCATGTACGTGGACATGTAAAGTTGGTCCGGGCCGCTTCATCCCATAATACCGCTGAATCAAGAAAGACTAAGGAGGGAAGCAATCTAAACATCAACGTCCACAAACCCTTTTGTGTTCTACTCGTGAAAGCATCTACGCAAGATCCTAGCTCATGATGCCACTGTTGGGGAACGTTGCATGGAAAACAAAAATTTCCTACGCTCACCAAGATCAATCTAGGAGATGCACATCTACGAGAGGAGAGTTGGATCCACATACCCTTGTAGATCGCTAAGCGGAAGCGTTGCTAGAACGCGGTTGATGGAGTCGTACTCGCGGCGATTCAAATCGCGGAAGATCCGATCAAGCGCCGAACGGACGGCGCCTCCGCGTTCAACACACGTGCAGCCCGGTGACGTCTCCCACGCCTTGATCCAGCAAGGAGAGAGGGAGAGGTTGGGGAAGACTCCAACCAACAGCAGCACGACGGCGTGGTGGTGGTGGAGGAGCGCGGGACTCCAGCAGGGCTTCGCCAAGCGCTGCGAGAGACGAGGAGGGAGAGGGGTAGGGCTGCACCAAGAGGGAGACGTTCTCGTGTGTCCAACAGCCCTAAAACCTCACATATATATAGGGGGAAGGGAGGGCTGCACCCCCCTTTAGGGTTTCCCTCCCCTAGGGTGCGGCCAGCCCTAGAAACCCTCTAGGGGGGGCGGCCAAGGGGGAGAGAGGGGGAGGCGCACCACTATTGGGCCCTAGGGCCCAACTGCCTTAGGGTTTGCCCCCCTTCCCTCTTGGAGGCGCCCTGGGACTTGGTGGGGGGGGGGGCGCACCAGCCCCCTTGGGGCTGGTCCCCTCCCACACTTAGCCCATGCAGCCACCTGGGGCTGGTGGCCCCACCTGGTGGACCCCCGGGACCCTCCCGGTGGTCCCGGTACATTACCGACATCGCCCGAAACTTTTCCGGTGACCAAAACAGGACTTCCCATATATGAATCTTTACCTCCGGACCATTCCGGAACTCCTCGTGACGTCCGGGATCTCATCCGGAACTCCGAACAACATTCGGTAACCGCGTACATACTTTCCCTATAACCCTAGCGTCATCGAACCTTAAGTGTGTAGACCCTACGGGTTCGGGAACCATGTAGACATGACCGAGACAACTCTCCGGCCAATAACCAACAGCGGGATCTGGATACCCATGTTGGCTCCCACATGTTCCACGATGATCTCATCGGATGAACCACGATGTCAAGGATTCAATCAATCCCGTATACGATTCCCTTTGTCTATCGGTATAGCACTTGCCCGAGATTCGATCGTCGGTATACCGATACCTTGCTCAATCTCGTTACCGGCAAGTCTCTTTACTCGTTCCGTAACACATCATCCCGTGATCAACTCCTTGATCACATATTGTGCACATTATGATGATGTCCTACCGAGTGGGCCCAGAGATACCTCTCCGTCACACGGAGTGACAAATCCCAGTCTCGATTCGTGCCAACCCAACAGACACTTTCGGAGATACCTGTAGTGCACCTTTATAGCCACCCAGTTACGTTGTGATGTTTGGTACACCCAAAGCATTCCTACGGTATCCGTGAGTTGCACAATCTCATGGTCTAAGGAAAAGATACTTGACATATAGAAAAGCTTTAGCATACGAACTACACGATCTGTGCTAGGCTTAGGATTGGGTCTTGTCCATCACATCATTCTCCTAATGATGTGATCCCGTTATCAATGACATCCAATGTCCATGGTCAGGAAACCGTAACCATCTATTGATCAACGAGCTAGTCATCTAGAGGCTTACTAGGGACATGGTGTTTGTCTATGTATCCACACATGTATCTGAGTTTCCTATCAATACAATTCTAGCATGGATAATAAACGATTATCGTGAACAAGGAAATATAATAATAACCAATTTATTATTGCCTCTAGGGCATATTTCCAACAATATCTCCGTCCGTCCTCTGTTGGCCTCAGTCATTGTATGTCTTCTCAATAAAGGTTTTGTGCTGAACCACCCAAGGATCGACCACGTCTATGTGTTGTAGCGCGACTAGGTTTGCTCTTTCAAAGTCGGCGAGTCGACCCTCGAAGTCGACATGCATTTCGCGGCGACCCTCACGGTGACCCCATCCAGCGAGCCTGCCGAGGTGCCTGTTGACGGGCAGACCAACGGGGTTCTCGATGCCTAGCTAATTCGTGCAGTAGGAGATGCACTCTTCGGTCAGAAAGCCCCTGGCTATGCTTCCCTCTGGACGTGACATGTTGCGAACGTATCCTTTGATGACACCATTCATCCTTTCGAACGGCATCATGCTGTGCAGGAACGTCGGCCCGAGTTGGATGATATCGTCCACGATATGGACCAGCAGATGCACCATAACGTCGAAGAATGCGGGCGGGAAGTACATCTCAAGCTCGCATAGTATCACCACGATCTCTTCCTGTAGCCTTCTGAGTTGCCTCACGCCAACAGACTTCGAAGAGATGACGTCGAAAAAGTTGCATAGGCCAAATAGGGTTTCACGGACGTGCGCGTCCATGATACCACAGATTGCAACTGGAAGTATCTGCGTCATCAGCACGTGACAGTCGTGAGACTTCATCCCGCTGAACTTCAGCTTCGCCCGGTCTAGGTATCTGCTTATCTTCCCCGCGTAACCGTAAGGAAGTTGTACTCCTACAAGGCAGGTGAAAAACTGCTCGATCTCCTCCTGACTTAGAGTGAAGCACGCGGGAGGGTAGTCATTTCCGGTCTTCTTGGCCTTTTTGCCTTTGCGGCGACTTTCCGTGTCCAGCTTCGCCTCATCATCATCATCATCATCATCATGATCATCATATATAGCGTGAAGCTCCTGCCTGATGCCCATTGATTTCAAGTCTGCCCTTGCTTTCGGCCCATCTTTGGTCCTATCTGGCATGTTGAGCAGGGTACCAAGCAGACTCTCGCACATGTTCTTCATGATATGCATTACATCAAGGCTGTGAGGCACACGGTGGATCTTCCAGTATGGCAAGTCCCAAAAAACAGACCTCGTTTTCCATACCTTCAGCAGCGGCTCTGGCGCCTTTCGCTTCTTTCCCAGCTCTGGCGCCTTTTGCTTCTTTCCCGGCAGTGGGCAATCTTTCCAATTTTTCAACAGCTCGTCAATTTCCTCGCCGCTCCTCGTACGCGGGCGTCCTCGGGGTTCGGTTTCACCATCGAACAGATCCTTGCGTTTTCTCCACAGGTCATCGTCGCGAAGCCACCTTCGATGTCCCATGAACACGGTTTTCGAAGACCCGGGATCTCTATGTAGCTGGCGATATGTTGTGTCATCCATGCACCTGACGCATCCAGAAAATCCGTGGACCACCTGCCCCGCGACATATCCGTAACCGAGATAGTCGTGCACCGTCGTGAGCAGCGCGGCTCTCATAGGGAAATATTCTTTCTTTGCGACGTCCCACGTATTGGCTGGCGTTTTCCACAGCGTGTCTAGCTCCTCTTTCAGCAGCCCCAGATACAGATTGATGTCGTTCCCTGGTTGTTCCGGTCCTTCAATTAGCATACTCATGTGAATGTACTTCCTCTTCATGCACAACCAGGGGGGAAGGTTGTACATCCACACAGACACAGGCCAGGTGCTATGTGTGCTTCTCTGGCTGCCAAATGGGTTGACTCCATCGGTGCTCGCGCCCAGCACGATGTTCCTTGGATCGTTCCCAAATTCTAGGTCTTCGAAGTTCAACGCTTGCCACTGGCTCGCATCCTTAGGGTGACTCAGCATCTTGTCTTTTTATCTATCTCCGGATCATTTGCGTCATCTTCTCGCTTCTTCTCCTCCCTATCCGCGTGCCAACGCAGAAGCTTTTCTACCTTAGGGTCCGCGAAATACCGCTGCAGACGAGGAGTGATCGGAAAGTACCACACCACTTTTCGAGGAGCTTTCTTCCTCTTCTTGTATCGAGTGACGCCGCACACCGGACATATGGTAGACTCCGCGTGCTCGTCCCGATAAATGATGCAATTGTTCATGCACACATGGTATTTCACGTGCGGTAAATCCAGAGGACACACGATTTTCTTCGCCTCCTCCAAACTGGTGGGCACTTGTTCCCCTTGGGAAGACGTTCGTGCCAGAATGACATGTTCTCGTCGAAGCATGCGTCGGTCATTTTGTGTTTTACCTTCATCTCCAAAGCCATGAGCGTTACTTTCAGGCGGGTATCCTCGGGCCTGCATCCTTCATACAATGGAGTAACTGCGTCTAACTCAAGTTGATCCATCTTGGCTTTCTCTCGGGCGGCAGCTCTTGCATTATCGGTCTGCTTGAGAAGCAGCTCTTGAATATGAGGGTCCTGCACCCAACCAATCGATGGTTCAGCGTCGTCTGCTCCGCCGGCATCATCATCTTCATGATCATGCCCGTCGTCTGCTCCGGCATCTTCCTCATCATCATGTCCTGCATCTTCTACATGATGACTGTGTACAGCATCACCGTCGTGATCATCTCCTGGGGATTCTTCGTCTTCTCGCCCGCCCGAGCCGCGGTGGTTGTCTTGCTGCCCTTCCTCATTTCTTGCCCGGCCCCCATGGACGACTTCGTAGTCATCTTCATCACCTTGCCACCGGTAGCCATCCATGAAACCACGCAAGAGCAGGTGGTCCCGCACCTGCCCAGAATCCGGGTCCGCAATAAGGCTCTTCAGCTTGCATCTTCGACACGGACATCTTATCTCCGTCTCGTTCTTTTGAAGCATCTCGGCTTTCGCGGACCTCAAAAACCTATTCACGATGCCTTCGGTCATCGTGCACACCATGGTCGCCCTGCGGGGTAGAGCAAAACGATATTTTAGAACCAAGAAAAAATTTGCCATGACTTTCCCTAAAAATAGGACAAAAATGAATGCTTAATGCCAAAATTCTCACCGAAACGGAAATGAATCAACATTCCGGGAAAATATTGGCAACTATCGCATTTCAAATACCGGTACACCTCCAAACACAAACACATATGCAACACAACAAACCTATGCAACACCACAAACATACATAGATCTAGCTAGGCCATAAAAGTGCATGTGCACATTGTTGTATGGAGAACAACATAAATATAGCTTCCCCCCATACTTACCTACCAAAACAAGGTAATTTAACCACTTAATTTGAATGAATATATGGTGGAAATGAGGTGAAAAAGAGGAGGGACCCGAGAGGAGAGGAGGTGGAGAGAATGAAGAA
>LR738714.1:848763220-848788102 GCA_902687465.1 Secale cereale | reverse complement strand
TGAGTGTGGTAGAGAGGCTGTCCAAAATATCTTGTTGCTGCCCGCATACTAATGGCGCACCAACTACAAATGCGCCATTAGTAATCAAGGTTACTAATGGCGCATTTATAGTTGGTGCGCCATTACAAGTTTTGCAAAAAAAAACATACTAATGGCGCACTGTCGCATAGTGCGCCATTACTAGTTCAAACTAGTAATGGCGCACTCTGGGACAGTGCGCCATTAGTAGTTTTGTAAAAAAAAAGAATAAAAAATATCATAAAAAAAGAGCATTAATGGCGCACTTTACTGCAGGTGCGCCATTACTATTTACAACTAGTAATGGCGCACTATGCACGGATGCGCCATTAGTATGTTTGGACAGGCGCGCTAGTTAAAAAAAACTTCTTGATACTAATGGCGCACTCCGGGCATGGTGCGCCATTAGTACTTCGAACTCTAATGGCGTATCTGTTGCTGGTGCGCCATTACTATGTACTAATGGCGCACTGCCTGCCTGGTGCGCCATTAGTATCAATTACATCTATAGCCCTTTTCCTAGTAGTGATGAGTCGACAGGCTTGAGCATCAAGCTCAGCCTGCCTTGCAGCCATCCTGGTTTTCTCAGCAGCTAGGTCCAACTTGGCTTGATCAATCCGGCTCTTCACCTAAGCGACCTCCGCATCATGCTACTCCTTGTTGGCCTGGGCTACCTCTGCTATTAATAGCGGTGTCAAAGTATCGACCAAGATGGATAAAGTTTCAGACGGTGAAGGGGCAGGATCTTCAGCCCTAGCCCCCACCGCGTCTGATGTCAACACCGCTGTTGTTGAGGACTACTGCATAGGTTGTGATCCGGCCATAAAGACAGCAACCCGGTTTGGCAGATTGAGGGGGTACGGAATACGGTCACCATCGGAACAGCCCTCAGATCGGCCTCCTGCAGCAGATATAAAGATTCTATCTCTCCGGAGGACGATTCGTCGCCGGAATAGACAACAGTCTCGCTGCTAGAGTTCGATCCGTTCTCGGCTTGTACTCCATGCACTTCTCCAACGAAGATGTGCTTCATGGTGGGCTGAATCCGGGCAGGTTTCGCACGCTGAACCGGCTCGACGATGTTGGGGAAGATGTCCGACTTAGGGCCCGGTTCGCCGATCTTGCCGATGAACACGTGGATGCCGCCGAAGGGGACCCGATACCCGTATTCGATTGAATCGGCCTCGGGGCCCTAGCCTGCATCGTCGATGTAGATCTTGCCGCGATGACTCTTAGTCATCCGGCCCACTGCGTAGCCCTTGAGTCCTTCAAAGCTGCCCTTCAAGAACTCAAAACCATCGTGCCATAGCCCCACGGTGGGCGCCAACTGTCGTGGTTTTGTCACGGCAGATGTCCTAGCAAAAGGACTTAGTCGTGAGGCCATCGCTACGGGTTAGCTTAAAGGGGTTAAAGCGGACAAAGACACAGGGATTATATACTAGTTCGGCCCCTTCGATGAAGGTAAAAGCCTATGTCTAGTTTGGTGTTGTATTGCTAGGGTTTCGATGACCAGGGAGCGAATCCGCTTTGCCTGTGTCTCAAGCTGTTGTTCTCTGCCTTGAACCGCTGCCGGGTCGTCCCTTTATATAACAGGTGACGCTCGGTCCGGTTTACAGAGTTTCGAGGCCGGCTCATAAACGTGTTCGCCTCGGTCTCTATTTTTTCTATCTTACATCTCAAGTTACATAGTATGGCGGTTACAAATCATGGGCCCTAACACTTGGGCTCTAAACCTCTTGGGCTAAAGTCTCTTGCTTCATGCTCCGCTGGGCTTCAAAATAACCTTGATAACATAAACTGGCCCCTCCTGGGCGGTTTATACCTGGTTGTAATATCCCTGACATAAACAGTAACATTACTATCAGCGTCGGTCTTTCTCTTGAAGATCCATTTATTTTCGATGGCTTGCTGAACATCGGGCAAGTTAACCAAAGCCAAACTTTGTTCTTATACATGGATCCCATCTCAGATTTCATGGCCTCAATCCATTTTGCGGAATCTGGGCTCATCATCACTTCCTCATAGTTCGTAGGTTCATCATGGTCTACTAACATGACTTCCAGAACCGGGTTACCGTACCACTCTAGCGCGGAACGTACTCTGGTTGATCTACGAAGTTCATAAGTAACTTGATCTGAAGTTTCATGATCATAATCATTAGCTTCCTCACTAATTGGTGTAGGAATCACTGGAACTAGTTTCTGTGATGTACTACTTTCCAATTCGGGAGAAGGTACAATTACATCATTAAGTTCCACTTTCCTCCCACTCACTTCTTTCGAGAGAAACTCCTTCTCTAGAAAAAGAATCCATTCTTAGAAACGAATATCTTGCCTTCGGATCTGTGATAAAAGGTGTACCAACAGATTCTTCTGGGTACCCTATGAAGAAATATTTCTCCGTCTTGGGTTCGAGCTTATCAGGTTGAAGCTTTTTCACATAAGCATCGCAGCCCCAAACTTTAAGAAATGACAACTTTGGTTTCTTGCCAAACCACAGTTCATAAGGCGTCGTCTCAACGAATTTAGATGGTGCCCTATTTAACGTGAATGTAGCTGTAACTAAAGCATAACCCCAAAACGATAGTGGTTAATTGGTAAGAGACAACATAGACTGCACCATATCTAATAAAGTACATGTTACGACGTTCAGACAGACCATTACGTTGTGGTGTTCCGGGTGGCGTGAGTTGTGAAACTTATTCCACATTTTCTTAAATGAAGACCAAACTCATAACTCAAATATTCGCCTCCACGATCAAATCATAGAAACTTTATTTGCTTGTTACGATGATTCTCTACTTCACTCTGAAATTCTTTAAACTTTTAAAATGTTTCAGACTTGTGTTTCATCAAGTAGATATACCCATATCTGCTCAAATCATCAGTGAAGGTCGGAAAATAACGATACCCGCCACGAGCCTCAACACTCATTGGTCCACATACATCAGTATGTTTGATTTCCAACAAATCAGTTGCTCGCTCCATTGTGTCGGAGAACAGAGTTTTAGTCATCTTGCCCATGAGGCATGGTTTCGCAAGCACCAAGTTATTCATAATCAAGTGATTCCAAAAGTCCATCACTATGGAGTTTCTTCATGCGCTTTACACCAATATGACCTAAACGGCAGTGCCAGAAATAAGTTGCACTATCATTATCAACTTTGCATCTTTTGGCTTCAATATTATGAATATGTGTATTACTATGATCGAGATCCAACAAACTATTTTCATTGGGTGTATGACCATCGAATGTTTTATTCATGTAAACAGAATAACAATTATTCTATGACTTTAAATGAATAACCGTATTGCAACAAATATGATAAAATCATATTCATGCTTAACGCAAATGCCAAATAACATTTATTTAGGTTCTACACTAATCTCGAAAGTATAGGGAGTGTGCGATGATGATCATATCAATCTTGGAACCACTTCCAACACACATCTTCACTTCACCTTTAACTAGTCTCTGTTCATTCTGCAACTCTCATTTCTAGTTACTAATTTTAGCAACTGAACCGGTATCAAATACCAAGGGTTTGCTATGAACACTAGTAAAGTACACATCAATAATCTGTATATCAAATATACCTTTATTCACTTTGCCATCCTTCTTATCCGCCAAGTATCTAGGGTAGTTCCACTTCCAGTGACCATTTCCTTTGAAGTAGAAGCACTTAGTTATAGGCTTGAGTTTAGCTTTGGGTTTCTTCACGGGAGTGGAAACTTGCTTGTCATTCTTCTTGAAGGTCCCCTTCTATCCCTTTTCCCTTTACTTGAAACAAGTGGTCTTGTTAACCATCAACACTTGATGCTCTTTCTTGATTTCTACCTTCGCCGATTTGAGCATCGCGAAGAGCTCGGGAATTATTTTCGTTATCCCTTGCATATTATAGTTCATCACGAAGTTCTACTAACTTGGTGATAGTGACTAGAGAACTTTGTCAATTACTATCTTATCTGGAACTCCCACTTGATTCAAGCAATTGTAGTACCCAGACAATCTGAGCACATGCTCACTGGTTGAGCTATTCTCCTCCATCTTATAGGCAAAGTATTGTCAGGGGTCTCATACCTCTCGACATGGGCATGAGTATGAAATACTAATTTCAATTCTTGGAACATCTCATATGCTCCGTGGCGTTCAAAACATTTTTGAAATCCCGGTTCTAAGCCGTAAAGCATGGTGCACTAAACTAAAAAGTAGTCATCATACCGAGCTTTTGTCAAAACGTTTATAACGTCTGCATCTGCTCCTGCAATAGGTTTGTCACCTAGCGGTGCATCAAGGACATAATAATTCTGTGCAGCAATGAGGATAATCCTCAGATCACGGACTTAGTCCGCATCATTGCTACTAACATCTTTCAACTTAGTTTTCTCTAGGAACATATCAAAAACATAGGGGAGCTATAACGCGAGCTATTGATCTACAACATAGATATGCTAATACTACCAGGACTAAGTTCATGATAAATTAAAGTTCAATTAATCATATTACTAAAGAACTCCCACTTAGATAGACATCCCTCTAGCGATCTAAATGATCACATGATCCAAATCAACTAAACCATGCCCGATCATCACGTGAGATGGAGTAGTTTTCAATGGTGAACATCTTATGTTGATCATATCTACTATATGATTCACGCTCGACCTTTCGGTCTCCAGTGTTCCGAGGCCATGTCTGTACATGCTAGGCTCGTCAAGTTTAACCCAAGTATTCTGCGTGTGCAAAACTGGTTTGCACCCGTTGTATGTGAACGTAGAGCTTATCACACCCGATCATCACGTGGTGTCTCGGCATGACGAACTTTCGCAACGGTGCATACTCAGGGAGAACACTTGTACCTTGAAATTTTGTAAGGGATCATCTTATAATGCTACCGTCGTACTAAGTAAAATAAGAAGCATAATAAGATAAACATCACATGCAATCAAAATATGTGACATGATATGGCCATCTTCATCTTGTGCTTTTGATCACCATCTCCAAGGCACAGTCATGATCACCATCGTCACCGGCGCGACACCTTGATCTCCATCGTAGCATCGTTGTCGTCTCGCCAACTATTGCTCCCACGACTATCGCTACCGCTTAGTGATAAAGTAAAGCAATTACATAGCGATTGTATTTCATACAATAAAGCGACAATCATATGGATCCTGCCAGTTGTCGACAACTTTACAAAAACATGATCATCTCATACAATAACGTATAACTCATCAAGTCTTGACCATATCACATCACAACATGCCCTGCAAAAACAAGTTAGACGTCCTCTACTTTGTGGTTGCAAGTTTTACGTGGCTGCTATAGGCTTAGCAAGAACCGTTCTTACCTACGCATACAAAAACCACAACGATTTTTCGTCAAGTATGTGTTCGTAACGAGTGCTCGTAACGGTGAAACCAGTCTCGCGTACGCGTACGTGTAATGTCGGTCCGGGCTGCTTCGTCTCACAATACGGCCGAATCAAAGTATGGCATGCTGGTAAGCAGTATGGCTATTATCGCCCACAACTGATTGTGTTATACTCGTGCACGCTCATGATGCCACTGTTGGGGAAAGTAGTATTTCAAAAGTTTCCTACGATCACGCAAGATCTATCTACTAGATGCATAGCAACAAGAGGGGAGAGTGTGTCTACGTAACCTCGTAGACCGAAAGCGGAAGCGTCTAGGGACGTGGTTGATGTAGTCGAACATCTTCGCGATCCAACCGATCAAGTACCGAACGTACGGCACCTCCGCGTTCAGCACACGTTCAGCTTGATAACGTCCCACGAGCTCTTGATCCAGTTGAGCTTCACGAGAGAGTTTCATCAGCACGATATATGGCGTGGTGACGGAGATGATGAAGCTATCGGCACAGGTCTTCGCCTAAGCACTGCAACAGGTCGCAGATGGTTAGGTTCTTTGTGGTGAAACCAGCCTACAAGGTTAAGTTTTAGACATGATGATGGTCCTCGCATTTTCACTACTAGGGAAAAACCTAGCAGTAGCGCGGGTTTTAGATGTATCAGTAGCTCGGGTACCTGTGCTACTGATACGACGCTACAGCTAACCAATACCAGGAGAGCTCTCCCACATGCGCTACTGCTATAGCTGGTTAGCAGTAGCGTTCTTTACTTGAAAGCGCTACTATAATAACTGCAGCGCTGTGATGTAGACCGTGCTACTGGTAGGAGCGCGTTCCTGCTAACTTCATTTCCCTCGCTGCTTCTAGTTCTATTTATTTCTGATTTCTTTTTCATATTTGTTTTGTATTTCAGCAGGCTTTATACAATAATCTTTAGTATATCATACACATACAAATGTAATCATAGCATATACATACAAATAGTCTCATCAAATCATGTAATCATCATCCAACAGAAAGTGATATCTCGTCATCATCTCGAAAATACATATAAACGAGAGAACCTAAACTAACTACTGGTTGTCGTATACTCCTGGGCCTGACACTCCGGCCACTCGTCGTATATATATATAGTCCTGGCGTAGCACCTATTCGCCATCGATGATCTATGCACCTGCATCGTCACATGAGTCCATTTTATGCAACATGTATAGTTGAGCAATAGAAAGAGACACACTTTGCAAAAATAGAAGTAACATATCAAAAGAATAAATAACAAAGTTCATCGTACCTAAAATGCCCTAACTAGAGTGACCTTCACCAGTTGAGGAGGACGGTCTAGTTACATCACAAATAAAGTTTCGTCGTGCATAACTCAAAGTTTTGTCATAGAGAAAGTATGGACTAAACGGACACATTGTCATATATCGTCAATCACTCGATCAGGTCGTGCCATCCATCCAAATCAGGGAGATAGTCCCCGATCTTAGAGAAAGGCTTCAGGTCGAGACGCTGAGCGGCTACGCATGTTCGGACGTCTTTCCGCAATATTTGCCCTTCTTCGTAGAACGAGCCTGGTTTTTTCGAGGACCTCCTTCGTGATGATTTGGGCAAGTTCACGCTTGATGTGATAGAACTCAGCTCAGAGTCGGTGATCCGGGATATCTCCTAGTGTCTTTGTCCATTGCAGAATATGGGCATCGTCGGATGTAGGTGACATGCGAAGTCTCTAGCGATCCCATTTGTACTCCACCATGAAGTGGAGGACATAGGATCAATCACTGAGACTATCAGTCGGTTGCTAGATGCAGCAGAAGTCGGTCTTATAGCCAAAGGCGGGCGCGCGGTTCCTTGTCTTCCTGACCTTGATATCTATTCCCTGTATGCGGTAGCTTAAGTTAGCTTTGCCGAGAACAGACTTGATGTCGGTGTAATCCTTCTTCTTCAAGTTCTTTGACGAGTCCAAGAAAAGAGCGTGGGAGAATCGGGGGTAGAGGATGATGAGAACGGCGCGCCCGTCCCTGCGGAATATAAGTACACCTCAAATTAGCCTCTGCGCGTGCAAATAAATGATTGAATTCGAAGGAAGGATATTAGCGGATGACTTACATGGGATGACAAGGCATGAGAATCGTCTCCTTCTCCTTATTGGCGACCATGAAATAGGCGATGTAGTTACTCGCGTAATCACGCTGCTCTTGGCAGACTGTCAAGAAGCTCTCGTGCATGAAGTACGGGTCAGCGACACAAATGTCAGATATTTGCTCCCTCCGGATGATGTAGTTTATGTACATTGCAAAAAGGCGGAAAAACGTAAAATCCATCTTCTTCAAGTGAAACATGTCGAAGATGTAATCGAATCGAAGGAAGAACTTATCCGCGGGGAATGTGTCGATGTATGACCTTTGCCGCGGCATGTTAAGCACGTAGAGCGGGTATCCTGGATTTTCTGAGGCCATCAGGCTTTTCTCTTTCTCCAGCACGTCGTCATGAAGTCTCCTGAGATCGCCCTATATGGCATCTAATGCTTCCTTAGTTAGGATCAGATTACTGGGGATATGACATGTTGCCGCACTTGGGATAGGTCTACGGTCTTGAACCCGAGGTGGTTGGATCATAGAAGCAGTTTTGTTGCCTTTCCTCAGTCTCTTCCTATGCTTGTTTGCTACTGGAAGTGAGCCTACATTACGTTCAGGAACCAACTCATCGCTCCCAAACCCTGCATACTCATACTGTTGAGCCATCAATCCTACATCATCAGAGGCGCCGGTATTGAGAAAGTGTAGAGGGTCAATGTTATCCTCGTCGCTGGCATCATGCATTATTTCTTCGACGGGGGCTAATGGAGCCTCTTCCTCACCCGGCACGACAGGCGACTGATACGTCTCCAACGTATCTATAATTTTTTATTATTCCATTACATTATATTATCCTATGTTTTATGGGCTTTTATATACACTTTTATATGATTTTTGGTACTAACCTATTAACCTACAGCCCAGTGCCAGTTTTTGTTTTTTTTTTCCTTGTTTTTGAGTTTTACAGAATAGGAATATCAAACGGAGTCCAATTGACGTGCCAATTTTTGATGATTTGTTCTGGACCAAAAGAAACCCCCGAAGTAAAAGAGTTGGGCCAGGAGAGCCACGGGCTGCCCATGAGGGTGGGGGCGCGCCCTAGGCAGGTGGTGGCGCCGCCCTATCTCGTGGACGGCCCGGAGGGCCCCCTGACTTGTGCCCTACGCCAAAAAATCCTATAAATACTGAAATCTTCGGAAATTAACCTAGATCGGGAGTTTCGCCGCCGAAAGCCTCTGTAGCCACCGAAAACCAATCTAGACCCCGTTCCAGCACCCTGCCGGAGGGGGGAACACTCACCGGTGGCCATCTTCATCATCCCGGTGCTCTCCATGACGAGGAGGGAGTAGTCCACACTACTAGGAAAAGGGCTATAGATGATATTGACACTAATGGCGCACCATGCATGTGGTGCGCCACTGCTAGGTGCGCCACTGCTATATAGCAGTGGCGCACCAGATACTGGTGCGCCATTAGTGTCCTCATTACTAATGGCGCAGCAGACACACGGTGCGCCATTACTAACATATTTTTATTTTTTTTATTTTTCCAAAAGTACTAATGGCGCACTATGGCACAGTGCGTCATTACTAGTTTTAACTAGTAACGGCGCAAAACACACTCTGTGCGCCACTACTAACAAATTTTTAAAAAAAAATTACTTTGTTTTTCAAGACTAGTAATGGCGCACCCCTAACTGGTGCGCCATTAGTAACCAGGGTTACTAATGGCGCATTATAAGGTGGTGCGCCATTGGTAACCTGAGAGCAACTAGATCTTTTTGACATCCACCTACCACACTCACTTTCCCCACTTCATTCTCTCCACCTACTCGTCCAAGCTTGTCTCGGCTACCTCCTCCTCCTCACCTCATTTGCACCATAGATTCACCCAAATTAAGTGCTTAAATTACCTTTTTGATAGGTAAGTAAGGGGAAAGCTTTCTTTACGTTGTAAATCTACTTTTTTCTCCCTCCAACAACGTGCACATGCACTTTTTATGGCCTAGATCTTCGTATCTTGTGGTGTTGCATATGTTTGTGGTGTTGCATATGTTTGTGTTTGCAGGTACCGATATTTGAAATGTGATAGTTGCCAATATTTTGCCGGAATGTTGATTCATTTCCGTTTCGGCGAGAATTTGGCACTATGCATTCTTTTTGGTCCTATTTTTAGGCAAAGTCATGCCAAATTTTTTTTGGGTTCTAAAATATCGTTTTGCTCTACCCCACAGGCGAGCATGGTCTGCACGATGACTGAAGGTATCGTGAATAGGTTTTTGAGCTCCGCAAAGGCCGAGATGCTTCAAAAGAACGAGACGGACAAAAGATGTATGTGTCGAAGATGCAAGCTAAAGAGCCTTATTACGGACCCGGATTCCGGACAGGTGCGGGACCACCTGCTCTTGCATGGTTTCATGGATGGCTATCGGTTGGAAGGTGATGAAGATGACTATGAAGTCGTCCATGGGGGGCGGGCAAGAAATGAGGAAGGGCAGTAAGACAACCGCGACGAGGGCGGGCAAGAAGACGAAGAATCTCCAGGACACAGTCATCATGTAGAAGATGCCGGACATGATGACGAGGAAGATCAAGACGAAGGGCATGATCTTGAAGATGAAGATGTCGGAGCAGACGACGATGGACCATCGATGGGCTGGGTGCAGGACCCTCATATTCATAGGTTGCTTCGCAAGCAGACGGATAATGCAAGAGCTGTCGCCCGAGAGAAAGCCAAGCTGGATAAACTAGAGATAGACGCGGTTACTCCACTGTATGAAGGATGCAGGCCCGAGGATACCCGCCTGAAAGTAACGCTCAAGGCTCTGGAGATGAAGGTAAAACACAAAATGACCGACGCATGCTTCGACGAGAACATATCATTCCGGCACGAACGTCTTCCCAAGGGGAACAAGTGCCCAACCAGTTTCGAGGAGGCGAAGAAAATCGTGTGTCCTCTGGATTTACCGCACGTGAAATACCATGTGTTCATTAACAATTGCATCATTTATCAGGACGGGCACGCGGAGTCTACCATATGTCCGGTGTGCGGCGTCACTCGATACAAGAAGAGGAAGAAAGCTCCTCGAAAAGTGGTGTGGTACTTTCCGATCACTCCTCGTGTGCAGCGTTATTTCGCAGACCCTAAGCTAGCAAAGCTCATGCGTTGGCACGCGGATAGGGAGGAGAAGAAGCAAGAAGATGACGGAGATGATCCGGATATAAATAAAAAAGACAAGATGCTGAGTCACCCAAAGGATGCGAGCCAGTGGCAAGCGTTGAACTTCGAAGACTCAGAATTTGGGGACGATCCAAGGAACACCACACTGGGCGCGAGCACCGATGGAGTCAATCTGTTTGGCAGCCAAAGAAGCACACATAGCACCTGGCCTATGTTTGTGTGGATATACAACCTTCCCCCTGGTTGTGCCTGAAGAGGAAGTACATTCACATGAGTATGCTAATTGAAGGGCCGAAACAACCAGGTAACGACATCAATCCGTATCTGGGGCTGCTGAAAGAGGAGCTAGACACGCTGTGGAAAACGCCAACCAATACGTGAGACGCCGCAGAGAAAGAATATTTCCCTATGAGAGCCGCACTGCTGACGACGATGCACGACTATCTTGGTTACGGATATGTCGCGGGGCAGGTGGTCCACGGATTTTCTGGATGCGTCAGGTGCATGGACGACACAATGTATCGCCAGCTAGATAGAGATCCCGGGTCTTCCAAAACCGTGTTCATGGGACATCGAAGGTGGCTTCGCGACGATGTCTCATGGAGAAAACGCAAGGATCTGTTCGATGGTGAAACCGAACCCCGAAGACGCCCGCGTACGAGGAGCGGCGAGGAAATAGACGAGGTGTTGAAAAATTGGAAAGAGTGCCCACCGCTGGGAAAGAAGCGAAAGGCGCCAGAGCCGCTGCTGAAGGTATGGAAAACTAGGTCTGTTTTCTGGGACTTGTCGTACTGGAAGATCCTCCGTGTGCCTCACAGACTTGATGTCATGCGTATCACAAAGAACGTGTGCGAGAGTCTGCTAGGTACCCTGCTCAACATGCCAGAGAGGACCAAAGATGGGCCGAAAGCAAGGGCAGACTTGAAATCAATGGGCATCAGGGAGGAGCTTCACGCTAATGATGATGATGATGATGATGATGAGGCGAAGCAAGACACGGAAAGTCGTCGCAAAGGCAAAAAGGCCAAGAAGATCGGAAATGACTACCCTCCCACGTGCTTCACTCTAAGTCGGGAGGAGATCGAGCAGTTTTTCACCTGCCTCGTAGGAGTAAAACTTCCTTACGGTTATGTGGGCAAGATAAGCATATACCTAGACTCAGCGAAGCAGAAGTTCAGCGGGATGAAGTCTCACGACTGTCACGTGCTGATGACGCAGATACTTCCAGTTGCAATCCATGGGATCATGGACGCGCACGTCCGGGAAACGCTATTTGGCCTATGCAACTTTTTCGACGTCATCTCTCGGAAGTCGGTTGGCTTGAGGCAACTCAGAAGGCTACAGGAAGAGATCGTGGTGATACTATGTGAGCTTGAGATGTACTTCTCGCCCGCATTCTTCGACGTTATGGTGCATCTGCTGGTTCATATCGTGGAGGATATCATCCAACTGGGGCCGACGTTCCTGCACATCATGATGCCGTTCGAAAGGATGAATGGTGTCATCAAAGGATATTTTCGCAACATGTCACGTCCAGAGGGAAGCATAGCCAGAGGCTTTCTGACCGAAGAGTGCATCTCCTACTCCACGAATTATCTAGGCATCGAGAACCCCATTGGTCTGCCAGTGAACAGGCACCTCGGCAGGCTCGCTGGATGGGGTCACCGCGATGGTCGCCGCGAAATGCATGCCAACTTCGAGGGTCGACTCGCCGACTTTGAAAGAGCAAACCTAGTCGCGCTACAACACATAGACGTGGTCGATCCTTGGGTGGTAGAGCACAAAACCTTTATTGAGAAGACGTACAATGACCGAGGCCAACAGAGGACGGACGGAGATAAAATCAAAGAGCACAACTCATGTTTCACGCGTTGGTTCAAGGAGAAGCTTATGTCGTACCCTTTACATGAGGATTCTTCCGCGGAAGAAAATCTCATATTCGCCTTGTCACAGGGTGCCGAGCACAACCTGATGACGTATGAGGCGTACGATATCAACGGCTACACGTTCTACACCGAGGACAAGGACATGAAGAGCGATGGTTATCAGAACACCGGGGTAACGATGGAATCCTACACCGGTAACGACAAGGATAGATACTACAGAAGGATCGAAGAGATCTGGGAGCTGAGCTACGCTGGAGAGAAGATCCTGATGTTCCGTGTCAGATGGGCCAAGAGCATCCTAAAAGAAGACCGGTATTTCACCACCATGGTTATACCCGAAGCCAAATCCAAGACCGCGGGCGTAAACGTCACCGCAAAAAATGAGCCATGGGTACTGGCTTCCCAAGTGGACCAATGCTTCTTCATTACTGACCCGTCAAAGCCCAGTCATGTTGTCGTGAGGAGAGGCAAAAGGAAGATCATCGGAATGGATGGAGTCGCCAATGAGCAAGACTTCGACAAGTACGGCGACCCGAAGATGGAACATGACGACGACGAAGAAGTGTCATACACCACAAGAAGAAGCAGAACCACCCTACCTAAAGGACGTCCGTTCAAGTGAAGAACTCCATTTGCAAAAAAGAAGGGCAAGAAGATTGTGAAAAGATAGCTAGCTAAGATCGATTGTATTTAAATTGTAGCCTTCATTTCTTGATTGTATTTCGACATATGGAAATGACATTTCTTCTATTCTAGTCCTCATGAATATTTATTTATGTTTATTTGAACTCATGAATATTTTTTGAAATCATGAATATTTTTAAATTTCATGGGCACTTTTTGAATTCATGAATATTTTTTCAAATTTGATGATATTTTTTCATATTCATAAATGTTTTACCCGGAGCATGCCGAGCAAGGCCTACCGCCCCTCTTCGATAAATACCATGACAAGCAGACCAGGAACTATGTCAGGGCCCGGTACAAGATTGACCTGGTAACAAAGGAGCGTACCACGGATCCGAAGACCAAGAAGCTTGAGCTTGTTCTGGTAAGAAATACCCCCCCCCCGGTTGTAATTAGCTCCTTATGGTTGCATTCTAATTAATGAAGCCAAATTTCTAAATGGTTCACGTTCCTTCCGCAGGCTTCTGAAAGCAATAGTGCGGGATCGTCTAAGAGCTCCCCTTTTGACACCACTTTAAATAGGGCGTTGAACGTAATGAAAAACAAGGATAAACTCAGTAAGCCGTCGTCAGCTGGTCGTGTGGCCGGCAAAGGCTTGTCCACGAAATGGTCGGAATACTATACCGCTGGGCGAAAGGAGAAAAAGACCAGCTCGGAAAGCCAGGATCGCGAGGTTCAAGAACTCAAGGCACAAGTGGCGCGGATTCCGAAGATAGTCGAAGAGCAAGTGCGAGACCAACTGGGAGCGACGATCACCGTCATTGTGCCTACCTTGTTTGAGGGGTTGCAGGCGTGGATTGCGGGCGGCCAACAAGGGCCACCCCTGATTCCCAGCTTCACGGGCAGCAACTAGCACAAGGCGCCGGTGGCGCCATTGGTGTCTCCGACGGAGGCGACATTGGTGTCTCCGGCGTCGGCGCCGGTATTGGAGCTTAATGCACCCTGGTGTTGGAAGAATACGCCGGCCGGCCCCTCGGCATCAAGCGGCCCCTCCGTCACTTGCACGCCCGCCGTTTGTGGTGCCTCGACATTAGCCGAGCTCGACGCCATCACAGTAACTAATTAAGCCTCTCTCGGCGACTTCATCTCCTTGCCTTTGACTAGGCATCCCTGACGCCATACGTGTTTTCACAGGGTGCTGCCGACGTTTCATGCACTCTCCTGCAATTCGTGGATGGCAAGTTGATCGATGTCGCCAAGGCCAGAATCGTTCAACCGGGCAGCCGCGTGTTCCACGGTAATGCGATGCCACCCACCGTGTATAGGGTTCAACTGGTTCGGGTGCTGTGGGGCTTTGACGACTTGTTACCTCCGTATAGACCCCCTCGGGCTGATGAAGATGATGTGATGACCCTCAGCGCCTGCATAAGCTAGCCCATGCTTTGGCCGAAGAGCCAGATTCATTTGGGGGCGGGGGACACCACCCCACAGACAACACCGCCAGTCGTGCCGGCGCCAAGCCATGGCAAGACCACCGCAACGCTACCGCCGTCAGCTGATCCGGACATGCATATGGCACACGATCCGAACGACGACGATAGTACATTTACCAACGTCGATAAGTACTTCAACGAACATGGGTACGATGACGAATTCTTGGGGCCTCCTTCTCAAGAACCCAACCCTGCAAAAGACGATCGCGATCTAGCTAGTATCACAGAGAAACCCAATTGCAACAGGCGTCATCTGGCGTTCGGTTCTCAGGAGACGCCTCCAGCTGCCGCCTTCACCGAGCCTCAGATAGCCGAGGTGCGAAATATTATCAGCCCCAACACACTCAAGAAGGTGGTCTCTGAGCAGAACTCTATCCCATTACAGTAGAAGAAGAAGAAGGGACGGAAAAGAAAGAATAACAAGGGTGCGAGCCAGCCAGCACCGAGTACGATCCATGCTCAGGACGGGCCACCTTCACCTAAGGATATCTTGAGGAGGGTTCATGTGGCGGGTAGGCCGATTCTACCGATTAATCTGCTCAATGCTGCAACCGATGCTATGCGGAGTCTGCATGATAGTGTTCTTTCTTTGGAGAAGCGGCATCTCTCTGAGAATGATGTAGCATACCCGGTTTTCGTGGCCAAGGTGCCAGAGCGCAAGGGCTTTGTGGATAGTGCCATCGGGGGTATGATTGTCCTGCGGTTTGATGACATCTTTGCTATGTTTAACCTTCATCCGCTGCACTACACCTTTGTTCGGCTTTTTTCGCTGAGTATGGAGATGCGGATCATTAGAGACAAGACCTCGGACATCGTGATAGTCGACCCCTTCTACATGCGTGCCAAGATCTTGGGCAGCGCTGGGGACCGGCAAGTCGTGAGTTCATACCTCGAAGGCATCATTCTATCGAACGCAGATAAGGATAACTTCCTCGTGCCTTACTTTTCTGAGTAAGTCATCCCCTCATCGCCCCGTAACATATGATTTCTTAGATTTCGATCGTTCTTTTTTTTCTAACATTCCGTGTTTTGTGTAGTGACACACATTGCACACTCATTCTCTTAAGCCCAGAATATTCCATGGCCACGTATTTCGACTCTGACCGTTAGTCGAAGAAAGAGTACTCAAATGTGAAGAAAGTTCTTGGTGAAGTTCTCCTCGGCTACGCCAAATCTGGAGGCACCTTCAAGAGGCCATTTTTGAGGTACGGCAGGCACGTGTTCACCCACGTAACGATGTTCCCCTGCGTCAAGAAGCCGCCTGGCGGTCAGAAGGATGCCTACTACGCCCTCTATCACATGTGGGTGATCGTACGTAACCATCATCACCTTCTGCTACCAAATAGTCTCAAAGCATGGGCCGCACGCTTGTCGGAAATCCAGGATGCGGACCTGAAATAAGAATTCTTTCGCATCCAGTCGGAGTTTACGGAAATCATCCATCAAGATGTCCTTCGTACCTCGGGGCAGTTCTACCTCAAATATCAACCGCCCAATAGTGAAATAGAAACAACGCTACAAATGCAGGCTAACAACGACCGCACATTCATGACCATCACGGAAGACGGCGGCTTCATCCACACTAAGGTCCCTGAGTTGAGTCGAAAGTAGTAGTGATGCTATGTAGTTGTGAAATATCGATTAGCTCATGTTGTAATTAAAATTTTTAAGGAACTTGTATGTCTCTTTCGTTTGGACAGTCGTTCAACTTTTATGTAATCGATGCTATTTATTAGTAGGACCATGAATCGTGCTATATATTAATGTGTTGATGATTTTCTCTTCCAATCCTTTTGTTGCATACTTATATATTGCTTATGTATTGTTTTGTCTAGTGCATTGAGATGCCGTCGTATGTCGTGTACAAGGGTAAGGTTCCCGGAGTCTATGACGATTGGGAGGAGTGTCGGAGACAGGTTCACCGTTTCAGTGGTAACAGTTACATCGCGATGATGCTCATCGTTACCGCATCTCTCTTCTATGTGATGATGGTAGTTTAGATATCGACTTGTAATGTGAAAACAAACTCGCTACTCGCGGTCTCGAGACTTGTAATGTTCTAACTTTGTTCGGTATTTTGAATTCGGTGACTAATATGATGAACTGTATTCGGAGACTAATCTTCTATTGTATTCGATAAATCTGTTGTTTATATGTTGTTCTATTTATATTCTGTGATGTAATGTATTTTGGAACCTGTGCAAATATCAGAAAAGCAAAAAAAAAGAATCCTAATATTCATAGTAGTGGCCCACCACTCTGCACTTTAGTGGCGCACTGCAATAAACACACTAGTGGCGCACCCCTGAGAGGTGCGCCATTTGTAACCCAGAGCACAAGGTATATATGGCCCCGGGGAGGCATACTAATGGCACATCTGGGCACATAGTAATGGCGCACTGCCTGGTGCGCCACTACTGTTTGGTATACTAATGGCGCACCAGGGGTGCGCCATTAGTAATTGTTACTAATGGCGTGGTAGTAGTGGCGCACCTGTAGTGCGCCATTAATGGCCAAAACAGGTGCGCCACAAATGAGCCTTTTCCTAGTAGTGCCACCCTCGGCGCTGAGGGTATGTACCAGTAGCTATGTGTTTGTTCTCTCTCTCTCTCTCTCTCTCGTGTTCTTGAGATGGCACGATCTTGATGTATCGCGAGCTTTGCTATTTTAGTTGGATCTTATGATGCTTCTCCCCCTCTACTCTCTTGTAATGGATTGAGTTTTCCCTTTGAAATTATCTTATCGGATTGAGTCTTTAAGGATTTGAGAAAACTTGATATATGTCTTGCACGTGTTTATTTGTGATGACAATGGGATATCATGTGATCTACTTGATGTATGTTTTGGCGATCAACTTGCGGGTTCCGTGACCTTGGGAATCTATGCATAGGGGTTGGCACATGTTTTCGTCTTGACTTTCCGGTAGAAACTTTGGGGCACTCTTTGAAGTTCTATGTGTTGGTTGAATAGATGTTTCTGACATTGTGTGATGCATATCGTATAATCATGCCCATGGATACTTGAGGTGACAATGGAGTATCTAGGTAACAATAGGGTTTTGGTGGATTTGTGTCTTAAGGTGTTATTCTAGTACGAACTCTATGATAGATTGAACGTTACTACGGACTCTTGAATAGATCGATCAGAAAGAATAACTTTGAGGTGGTTTCGTACCCTACCATAATCTCTTCGTTTGTTCTCCGCTATTAGTGACTTTGGAGTGACTGTTTGTTGCAAGTTGAGGCCTAGTAATATGATCCAATTATGTTATCCTTGTTGAGAGAACTTGCACTAGTGAAAGTATGAACCCTAGTCCTTGTCTACTATCATTGCAACACCGTTTATGCTCACGTTTACCATTCGCTACCTAGCTGTTTTTATATTTTCAGTTTACAAAAATCCATATCTACCATCCATATTGCACTTGTATCACCATCTCTTCGCCGAACTAGTGCACCTATACAATTTACCATTGTATTGGGTGTGTTGGGGACACAAGAGACTCTTTGTTATTTGGTTGCAGGGTTCCTTGAGAGAGACCATCTTCATCCTACGCCTCCCATGGATTGATAAACCTTAGGTCATCCACTTGAGGGAAATTTGCTATTGTCCTACAAACCTCTGCACTTGGAGGCCCAACAACGTCTACAAGAAGAACGTTGTGTAGTAGACATTAGCGACGCTAATTGTGTAGGTGGGGTGTTGGTGTTCATACCTTGCTGAGGTCTGACAGCAGCCTCCAGACGAAGCAGACTCTTCGGCCACAACAGGACCCAACGCTTGCAATCGCCAAGCCGCCGCGGGGTCTCGTCGTCATCTCCCCCTAGTGCCAACGGAGGAGCCAAATTCTTGTGATTCGGTTCGACACTGGCCACGAAAACCTTGAAGACATTTGGGGGGATCTGCCGGCTGTGGAAAAATTGATCCTTTGGCTTGATTATCGTCACCTTCCCCACATCCACCTTCTGGCCACTGATGTTTTACATTATGGTGCACGGGGTTACGTCGGCCTACAGAGACAAGTCTGCTATGGGAGCCGGTGCGGGAGCGGGCGCAACACTAGTCGAGCTGCTCCCCAAGAAGTTGGAAAGGAGAAAGTCCGCTGCATCATTATTTGGAGTTTCCTTGGTCCAACTGACGGCATCCGGAACCAAGCGACCATACGAAGATGCAAACTCGTCTTTTGCGGCACCTACCGCTGCTTTGATTTTCGCGGCTGATTTCTTATCAACCGCAATCGCGACCTTCTTTTCGATGTTTTCTTCATTTAATAACCTCCGTCTTTCCTTTCTCTCATCTGTGGTCTCATGGTAATACTTCTTCCACGTGGCGCCATCTCTGACGCCGTGCACGCATCCATACGACGATCGAGTGTCCACCGGGAGTCCTTTCAATATGTTCAAGGCCCGGTTGAATGTGGTGTCTCACTTGGGCCTCGCCAATGCCATAGACGGTGAGTCTCTTTCGGCCGCAATCCAGTGCTACTCTTTCTGCAAAAGGAGCAAGGATCATTTACAAATATGACTAAACGTGCAGTCGAATTGATTAGAAGCTAGAATTAAGGGGTAAATTAAAAATTACCAGCAGTCTCATGAACTCCTTCGTGACAGGATCCGTCTCAAAAACCTTTTTTACTAGGTCCGAATGGTACTGCGCCCTGATGACATGACGCTCCTGCGGGACGGTGAAATCCCCCAAGGGGTATGGTATGCCAGACTTTCGCGTTCTGCGTCCTCCTTGGTCCATTTGGACCTCTTCCCCGCGTAACCATGGCTTCCGAGGTGGTGGCACCCCATATTCCTCCCTTGAAGCCCCTTCATGTACTTTGACTTTTCTTGGGAAGCTTTGGCAATGCAAGCCGTCTTGAATATTTCAAACTCCTCTTCCGTAATTGTTGGATTATCCTTTACAATCTCGGAGTATGGTTCCTTTTTGCCGATCCTTGATTTCACCCTTACTTTCCAGGCGGCCAACGCGTCGCTAAACTTGGTCATGGCACATTTGTTTATCTTCTTCATTGTCGGGTCTTTAGCTGAATCAGTATATCTGAATTCATTCCGACCCAGGAACAAGAATATCTGGTGCAGCTTCGTTAGGAGGGAGTGCTTCATATTTTCTATCTTCTGTAGTTTCTCATCGTTAGGGCTTCCACAGGTTGTGTTGGCTCAAAATTGATGTCGTCCACCTCCGTGACCACCAGTCTAGTAGTGATGAGCTGGTTTGGGCGTCGACGTCTCCTCTTCGGTTTCGGTTCTATACTGGCTTCGCCAGTCTCGGTGCCGGTCTGGGTCTCAAAGCCAGTCTCGATGCCGGTCTCGGATGTGACAGGTGGGCCCCACAACAACCGTTGCTCATCTCTAAGGTTTAAATAAGCGGCTACCACCTCGCAGACGTTGCAATCATCAGAACCCTATCCTTCATCGTTGCTAGCCATGTTTCCTAGGATTAAATCTATTCAATTAATTATATACCTACTAAAATAAATAATGGCATAAAAAAGACCTATGTTTTGCAGGAACGTTGATTCATTCCCGGTGCGGGAAATCCCGGGCACTCAATATGTCCTAGTTTGTATCACAAGTCATGCCGAAATTCACAGAATATTTCGGCATGACTTTTGCTAAAAAGTGGACAAATCGAGCACCTGAAATTTGCCGGAACGGAAATGAATCAACATTCCGGCAAAACATAGGGCACTCGGCTTCATTCCCTAGAAACAACAAAAGGCCACTTGGGCACAATCGAACCACTTCAATGAAAAGATATAACATGACCACTTCAATGAAAAGATATAATCAACAATAATGGAATATGCAAATGAACATCAATGACATATATCATATAACATCAAATTATTTTTTTTAGCTAAATGCTTGTTAACCAAACGAACCTAATGTACCTAATTAACCTACCTAGTTAACCTAGCTAGTTAACCTAGTTTTCCTAGACATTTAACCTAGTTAAACTAGTTAACCTAGCTAGTTCTCTGTCAAAGCCCTAACTAATTTTTTTCACTAACCTAGATAATTAACCTAATTAAACTAGTGAACCTAGCTAGTTCTTTGTCAAAGCCCTAACTAAATTTTTGCACTAACCTAGATAATTAACCTAATTAAACTAGTTAAACTAGCTAGTTCTATGTCAAAGCCATGTCCAATGTTTGTGCTATGCATGAGAGAGAGAGAGGAGGGATGGGGGGCTTATAGAGGATGGCTCCGGTGGTGGCGAGGGAGGTAGGGGTGTCTCCGATGATGGCGAGGGAGGCAGTGCTGGCGAGGGAGGCAGGGGCGTCGAGGGTGGCTCCGGTGGCGGAGAGGGCGGCTCTGGTAGCGTGGATGGGGCCGCGCGATCCCGGTGGCGTTGGGGGCGGCTCCGGCGGCATCGACTGCACGCGGCTCTGGTGGCTCCAGGGGCGTCGACGTCGGCAGAAGATGGCGGCGAAGTGGGGCGACGGCGAACTGGGAGACGGCGGCGAAGTGGGCCAAGGGATTTGGGGGCAAAGAGTGGCGGCTGGGGGGAGGGAAACCTTATAAAAGCGCTACTGCTATAGCTACTTATTTTCCTTTTCTTTTCTTATTTCCTTTTCCATTTCTATAGCGGGGGTCAAAAACGCGCGCTGCTGCTATGCCTTTCTCCTTTATTTTTATTTTTCTTTTGTTTTTCTTTACATTTTATTTTTCCCTCCCCCTTTTTTCTATTTATTTCAATTTCATTTACTTTTCTATTTGTTTTTCATTTTATTTTATTTTTTAGCAGCAGCACTTTTCTAGGAAAACGCGCTACTACATGATACGTCTCCAACGTATCTATAATTTTTTATTATTCCATGCAATTATATATTTTGTTTTGGATGTTTAATGGGCTTTATTATACACTTTTATATTATTTTTGGGACTAACCTACTAACCCAATGCCTAGTGCAGATTGATGAATTTTTTGCCTATTTCAGTGTTTTGCAGAAAAGGAATATCAAACGGAGTCAAAACAGAATGAAACCTTCGGGAGTGTCATTTTTGGACCAATATCAACACAGAAGACCTGGAGTACACACCACGAAGCGAACGAGCCGGCCACGAGGGCAGGGGGCGCGCCCAGGGGGTAGGTGCGCCCCCACCCTCGTGGGCCCCTCGTGGCTCCCTTGACGTGCCTCTTCCTCCTATATATACCTACGTACCCTAAAACCATCGGGGAGCACCACGAAAACCTAATTCCACCTCCACAACCTTCTGTACCCATGAGATCCCATCTTGGGGCCTGTTCCAGAGTTCCACCAGAGGGGGAATCGATCATGGACGGCTTCTACATCAACACCATAGCCTCTCCGATGAGTTGTGAGTAGTTTACCACAGACCTTCGGGTCCATAGTTACTACCTAGATGGCTTCTTCTATCTCTTTGGATCTCAATACAAAGTCCTCCTCAATCTTCTTGGAGATCTATTCGATGTAATTCTTTTTGCGGTGTGTTTGTCGATATCCGATGAATTGTGGCTTTATGATCAAGATTATCTATGAACAATATTGGATTCTTTTCTGAAATATTTTATGCATGATTTAAATATCCTTGTAATTCTCTTCGAAATCTCGGTTTGATTTGGCCTACTAGATTGGTAGTTCTTGCAATGGGAGAAGTGCTTGGCTTTGGGTTCAATCTTGCGGTGTCATTTCCCAGTGATAGCAAGGGCAGCGAGGCACGTCTTGTATTGTTGCCATCGAGGATAAAAAGATGGGGTTTATATCATATTGCATGAGTTTATCCCTCTACATCATGTCATCTTGCTTAAGGCGTTACTCGGTTCTTATGAACTTAATACTCTAGATGCATGTTAGATAGCGGTCGATGTGTGGAGTAATAGTAGTAGATGCAGAATCGTTTCGGTCAACTTGTCACGGACGTGATGCCTATATACAATGATCATGCCTAGATATTCTCATAACTACGCTCTTTTCTATCAATTGCCCGACAGTAATTTGTTCACCCACCGTAGAAATCTGCTATCATGAGAGAAGCCACTAGTGAACCTATGGCCCCCGGGTCTATCTTCATCATATTAATCTTCCATCAACTCAAGCAATATATGATATAAACCCCATCTTTTTATCGACGATGGCAACAATACAATACGTGCCTTGCTGCCCCTACTGTCAATGGGAAAGGACACCGCAAGATTGAACCCAAAGACAAGCACTTCTCCCATTGCAAGAACTATAGATCTAGTAGGCCAAACCAAACCAATAATTCGAAGAGACTTGCAAGGATATTATAATCATATATAAAAGATTTCAGAAAAGAATTAAATTTTTTTCATAGATAATCTTGACCATAAACCCACAATTCATCGGATCTCGACAAACACACCGCAAAAACATTACATCGAATAGATCTCCACGAAGATCGAGGAGAACTTTATATTGAGATCCAAAGAGAGAGAAGTCATCTAGCTAATAACTATGGACCCGAAGGTCTGTGGTAAACTACTCACAACTCATTGGTGAGGCTATGCCTTTGATGTAGAAGCACTCTGTGATCGATCCCCCCTCCGGCGGAACTCCGGTACAGGCCCCAAGATGGGATCTCACGGGAACAGAAAGTTGCGGCGGTGGAATTAGGGTTTTCTCTGTTGCCTCGATGTTTTCAGGGTACGTGGATATATATAGGAGGAAGAAGGGCACCGGGGGAGCCAGAGGGGGCCCATGAGGGTGGGGGGCGCGCCTGCCACCCCTGGGCGCGCCCCCTGCCCTCATGGCCGCCTCTCTTGTTTCCTCGCGTGTACTCCAAGTCTTCTGTGAAGATACGGTTCCAAAAATAACTCTCCCGAAGGTTTCATTCCGTTTGGTCTCCGTTTGATATTCCTTTTCTGCGAAACATTGAAATAGGCCAAAAACAAAAATCTGCACTGGGCCTTGGGTTAGTAGGTTAGTCCCAAAAATAATATGAAAGTCTATAATAAAGTCCATTAAATATCCAAAACAGAATATATAATAGCATGGAACAATCAAAAATTATAGATACGTTGGAGACGTATCAGTTGGCTGCAAGGTTCTTATTTGTTTGTGTAGGTACGAGGGACTCGCGCGTAGTCTCCCACTAGATTGATACCTTGGTTCTCAAAAACTGAGAGAAATACTTATGCTACTGTGCTGCATCACCCTTTCCTCTTCGAGGGAAAACAACGCAAGCTCGAGAAGTAGCACTACAATAAACTTAGCGGTAGCGCTCTTTCCCGAAGATCACTGCTACTATTCGTAGCCTGCTAGCTTAGTAGTGGGAATTTTAGTAGCAACGCATTTCACCAAAGAGGCGCTACTACTACAACCGTATCTGTAGCGTGGTTCAACTACGTGCGCTAATGCTAAGTACCAGTAGCGCTACATTTTAACCAGCGCTACTACTAAATTCTGCGTATAAGGTTTTCCCTAGTAGTGTTTCCTTGATTTATTTGAAGCTTTATGGCGATGTTCGTTTAGTGGAATGAGACATTCCCGTCCTGTGACGCCCGGATAATTAAGCTACAGTAAGCCCGGATAATTAAGCTTTATGGTGCCATGTCATCACTCTTACTATTACTAATCCCCCTTTGCATTCAAACACAGTTCAAATTCCAAATTCAAATTAAAGTCAAAATTTAAAATTCTCAAACATGCAAACTAAAATGTGCAAAGTGTGGCAAATATTGCATAACTAATTATGGCTGTGAACCAACCTCTTTGCGAAGTGGTTTAATGCCCTTAACTAATTAAAACAGGGGCTAAAAGCAATTATTAAATGCCTTTAATAATAAAACAAATACAAATCTATTTTATTGTAGTGTTAAACTTTTGTGGCAGTGGCCTAATTATTACTACTAATTTAGATTCTAAAAATTATGTTTTACAAAACTAAAATAAATAAATAAAATGAAACTAAAAAAATAGAAATTTAATTAAAAAAGACAAGAGATCCAAAAGGTTAAATAAGAGAAGCCCCTGGGCCTCGGCCCAGCTCAGCCAGCTGGCCCACCTAGCCCCCACCGGTCGCCTACTCCCTTGTTCCCCTGGCGTGGTCGCAACAGGAGCGACGCCCCGCCGAACCACCTCGTCGGCGTCGGCGAGGCCGCGAGGGGATAAGGCAGGCGCCCTCCCCCTCTCGGCCTCATCAGCTCCACTCCCCCTGCGCAGATATTTTTCCCACGCCCCCTCTCTCCCTCGTCACTTCCTCCTGGTCCAGATCCACCTCGTCGTGCGCCCGCGTCGCC
>LR738714.1:848751273-848762617 GCA_902687465.1 Secale cereale | reverse complement strand
GCCTAGGACCGCGTCCGTCCGCTTCGTCGTCTTCCTCTGCATCAACTGGTGCCACCCGTTGGAGCTCCTCACGCAGCAGCGCCGGATTGAAGCCTCTTCCTCCTCGGGTCGCCGACGAACCACGACGACGCCGGCCACCTCTGCTGCTCCTAAGCCACTCGATGGGCCTCCTTGCGCATGCTCAGTGAGCACCACCCCGTTCCCCCTTTCCCTCGTCGCCGTAGTCGCCATAGCACTGTTACCCGCGAGCTTCGGCTCCGCAGTCCGCCGTGGCCAAAGCTCTCCTCCCGCAAGCGCTCGCACACCGTCCGCCCCTGTGTTCTTGTGTGATGTGTGTGTGTGCAGCATGTGTGTGGCCGGCTGCGTCTCTGGATGTGACCGGCCCTATTTAGGTTAGTAGCTAATGAGTAGTTAGACTAATTAGTACTTTGGATAATTGCTAGCATATGACATGTGGCCCCCTATGTTAATTTAACCCCTCCATTTTAGTTTATCCATCAATTAAATTATGTGTCAATGACATGTGGGCCACATCCTCCCTTTTGACTAGTCAAATTGACTTGGTCAAATTCGGATTAGATTAAATAAAAATATTCCAGAAAATCATAGAATATACTATAAACTTTGAAAAATCATATAAAATAAATCGTATCTCGGATGGAAATACTTCGTACATGAAAGTTGCTCAGAACAACGAGACGAATCGGAATACGCAGACCGTTCGTCCACCACACGTCCCTAGCACAGTGAACATGCAACTTTCCCCCTCCGGTCCGTCTGTCCGAAAACGTCAAACACCGGGAATACTTTCCCGGATGTTTCCTCCCTTCGCCACTAGCACCCGATACCGCGTTAGGTCACATATAGCACCGCGTTTTGCCATGTTATGCTTTGTGATGCGATGCTTGCTTTTATATTTATTGTTTCTTCCCCCCTCTTCTCTCCGATAGACACCGGGACTGAGACCGCTGACAGTGCCACGGTGATGAACTGCGTCGACGACGACCCCTCCTTCTTGCCAGAGCAACCAGGCAAGCCCCCTCCCCCCCCCTGATCACCAGATATCGCCTATTCTCTTCTCTCTTACTCTTGCATTAGAATTTCTACTGTTGATGATTCGATGAATCCTATTCTGTTGCATAGCATGTCATTGTTGCTACATCTGTTGATACCCGTACCTGACATCCTATTGTTTAGTATAGGATGCTAGTATTCCATCAGTGGCCCTACATTCTTGTCCGTCTGCCTTGCTATACTATCGGGCCGTGATCACCTCGGGTGGTGATCACGGGTATATACTATACACATACTTTGCATGACACGTGATGTGACTAAAGTCGGGTCAGCTCATTGAGTACCCGCAAGTGATTCGATGAGGGGGCTGAAAGGACAGGTGGCTCCATCCAGGTAGTGATGGGCCTGAGTTCCCGACGGCCCCCCGAGTGGATTTTTGTGGCGGAGCGACAAGGCAGGTTGAGACACCCAGTGGAGAGGTGGCCTGGCCCTGGTCGTTGTCCGCGGTTATTTCATAATAACACGCTTAACGAGTTTGGATATTTGATCTGAGTATGGCCATTGACCTATACGCACTAACCAGCTACGTGAGAATAGTTATGGGCACTCGACGTCGTGGTATCAGCCGAAGCCTTCTTGACGTCAGCGACTGAGCGGCGCGCGCCGGGTTGGACCGCGTAACGCAACTTCCTTAGTAATGGAGGTTGCTAGGTCTGCTCACCGGCCGCGTACGCAACGTGCAGGTGTGCGTTGGGCGATGGGCCGGGACCCCTGCGCGCTTAGGACTTAGACCAGCGTGCTGACCTCTCTGCTGTGCTTAGGTAAGGCTGCGACGTGTTGATCTTCCGAGGCCGGGCATGACCCAGGAAAGTGTGTCCGGCCAAATGGGATTGAGTGTGCTGGGTTATGTGGTGCATCCCTGCAGGGAAGTTAATCTATTCGAATAGCCGTGTCCCTCGGTAAAAGGACGACCCGGGGTTGTACTCTGACCTCATGACAACTAGGACCGGATACTTAATAAAACACACCCAGATAAGTTCCAGGTATAACTCGGTGGTCGCTCTCTCACATGGCGATGTGCGGGAGGATCGCCGAGCAGGTTTATGCTATACGTTGTTACTTGGTGAACTTACGATCTATTATATTCTACTGCTGCAAGACGGAGGCCGCGAGATGCGAGGATACTTGATACTTCGAGCTACTCTCATCTACTGTTGCAAGATGGAGGTGTCCAGAAGCGTAGTCTTCGTTTGGATTAGCTATACCCCTCTTATTCTGGCATTCTGCAGTTTAACCCACATATATTACCACATTACACAGATACCATTGCATATGTAGTGTAGATCCTTGCTTGCGAGTACTTTGGATGAGTACTCACGGTTGCTTTGCTCCCTCTTTTCCCCCTTCTTTCTTCTTTCTGGTTGATGCAACCAGATCGGTGGAGTCCAGGAGCCAGAGGATCCCGATGATGTTTCTACATGGAGTTCGGCTTCGAGGAGTAGTTAGGAGGTCCCATGCAGAAGGCCTTGCCTTTTCGATCGTTGTTAAATCTGTGCTAGCCTTCTTAAGGCAAACTTGTTTAACTTATGTCTCTACTCAGATATTGTTGCTTCCGCTGACTCTTGTGTTTTCGAGCTTTTGTATTCGAGCCCTCGAGGCCCCTGGCTTGTAATATAAAGCTTGTATTATTTTAATTTATGTCTAGAGTTGTGTTGTGATGTCTTCCAGTGAGTCACTAATCTTGGCCGTACACATTTGCGTGCATGATTAGTGTACGGTCAAATCGGGGGCGTCACACGTCCACTATAGAGACACGTGTGGTGACTTCTTCATCTCAAGACGGTGTGTCGATCCAGTCTAGAAGGTGCTCATAAGGGGTAGGATGTGCACGCGCGTGTCAATAGGGATGAGTGCATATATACTGTGTTAAAAGGCGTAATTAATCAGACACCTATTCTAACTTTTAATGGTGAAGAGTAATGAGGCGGCCTTCACTTATGTATGAGTGTATATATACACAGACACAAAAAGTTCAGAAACAGGATTAAACACATATGCACCAAAATGACACCTAGATGCCCAACTCAAAGTCCTAACGAAAACAAAATGCATTTGCCTCCCCATTCACAAACAAAAAAGACGATATATTACCAAAAAAGATTGACAAAAATGAAAAGTTCTTAGACCACAAGCTAGAAAAGGAGTACACGTCCCAAATACCATGAAAATAAAAAACGTGTGGGAGTTTCCTTCAGAAAAAAGAAATTAAAAACAAGTTCCCCAAAGCCTTGAGATTAGAAAAAAAAAATCCTTGAATGTTTTTTTAGCCACGTGCATGTTCCCGTGAGAAAAATGAAATTAAAATGACATGTACAAATAAATGGTCTGGAGTAAGAAAAGTAACTTGCCCAAGATAAAATCACTAGTGGAGAACCGGGCAATAGCACCGGTTCGTAAGGCCCTTTAGTGCCGGTTCCATAACCGGCACTAAAGTGTGGGCACTAAAGGCCTCCCCCCTTTAGTACCGGTTCAGCACGAACTGGTGCTAAAGGGCAACCATGTGGCACGAGCCAGCTTCCGGGGGCCGGGAGCCCTTTAGTACCGGTTGGTAAAACCAACCGGTACTACGAGGTTTGAGGGGTTTTTGGTTTTATGATTTCTTTTTCATTTAATTTTGTGTTTTCCATTTAATTCTTTTTCGTTTGCTGGTATTTTACGATACTACAAAGGCCCACACGGCAGAAGACTTGCAATAGGCCCACAAAGGCCTGCTTAGAGAGGAGCTCGACACGGTAGCCACGGCGGGGCTTATAAACTGGTGCGAACTTCTCTCAACTAGCGAGGTGGGACTAAATATTGTGCACTGCGGGTGGCAGCGCACCCCTTCAGTACCGGTTGGTGGCTCCAACCGGTACTAAAGGGAGGGTCTTTAGTGCCGGTTGGAGCCACCAACCGGTACTAAAGGCCACCACCTCTTTAGTACCGGTTCGTGGCACGAACCGGTACTAAAGGTTCGCCACGAACCGGTACTAATGAGAGCAGCCCGGCTAGCCGTTGGAACCGGCACTGCCAGCTCAAATTCAAACCGGCACTAATGTGCTTCACGTTTGACCTTTTTTCTACTAGTGAATAAATCAAAAACGAATATTTTTCTCCCTAAAAGCTTCCAAATTTTAGTTAAGAAATAATTTTTATATGATTTGACCAGGTATTTGTACCAATTACAGGAAGACTCCGCGGTAGCACAACAAATTAAGAAATCATATAAAAATAATTTTGATGTAAGATGACAATTGTAGGCTGATGTTAAACCTACATACTTATATATTTTGGGTTACAATGAACAAATGATTCATAACTACCACATTAATGTAGACAGTAGCTCATAAATTCACAAGTTTTCCTCACACCACAAAGAGTAACAGGCATGACCATGTTAAGACATGAATGTATTCGTTGGCGCTCTTAAGAAATGGAATTTTGCATGATAATAAGCATATTCTTTTTATTGAAATCTGTAATCAATTTTTTTATCTTCTTAATGTAATTATGAGAATGAAATTGGCTTAGCTTCAAAGTATACATCTTATGTGTGCATAATGCCGATCCAAGGTTGGACGTTAATTCTATTATTTTCGCAAGAAAGGTTCAACTGATAAATCATATTAGAATGTATCTACACTTCTATTCTTCTATTATAGGACACATAATGCCGACTTACTTATTGAACAAAAATATGTGAAAACATGGAATTACACAACATTGTTAAGACATCAATTTCTAGCCAGTGCAATGGCACGGGTTGATGACTAGTTCATTCTAATTGATCAGCACACCAAATGAAAGTACATGCTGATCCTCATCAAGAAAAAGGGTTAAACTGAGCTTATTTGCGTACGGGTGCATCCCTCTTTGGAAAAGCCTACTAATAAGTAATAAATCCTAAAAAAGAAAGATGCAAAATTGGATGTAAAAGAGGGAGAGGATCGAATCTGGATAAACAAAAGGCGGATCCATGCATATAGCACGATGCGAGAAGAAAGAAAAAGGAAAAAACTTTACCGATTTTATGTATGAGAAAGAGGTGAACATACGAAGAGGCGTTCATCTCTTTGCTGCCAATGGAAGAGAAAAGAGAAGAGAAAAGGGATGGGGGTTTTTTTTGAGAAAGAGAAAGAAGTGGAAAGGGAGTTTTAGTTTTCTTAGGCAAAAGAGAAAAGGGAGTGGAGTCGCTGTGTGCCCTCGCCTGTTCATTCTACTGAGTTCAATCTCTCACCCATGTCTCTTCATTCTACTAAGAACGAGCCAATCCCACGTGATGATCGATAGGCTGAATTCGCTGGAATATAAATGAAGGAATGTGCCTGCTTTGAAGTGCACATTGGCTTAAATAACAAGTAACAGATAAATACCATGTTTTCCTAGAAAAATAAAACACATGTTATCTCTAGCTCCTATGCTAACCCAATAATGGTATGGTACATAGATTTCGAAAAACGAAATATTCCTTCATTTTTTTCCACAAACAAACTAAATAACTGTGATATTTTTCCATTGCCCCTGATTTAAAACGTACATGTATTCCTGAAATGACAGGCATACCTTCATTTCCTTCATAAGAAGAGGTTAAAATTACTAACAAAGCCATGCAGAACCCCTTCTAATGAAGCTTTGGAAAAATAGGCTTCGTTACAAACAAAGCCTGGCCACAATGAAATTTCCCAACTGGCGCAGAAGCCCACTGGTGCAACCGGCCATCTAGTTTCCTTTATTAGTTATTACAACCATCTCATTTGTTTATTTTGGTCTGCAGAATAGAAACGACATGCGATAACAAAGACTTAAAGAAGTCTTTTCTTTATTTGCGAATGAAAACTTGCAGAAGTCACCTTGCCAAACTTAATCACTTCCTTGATAGATAGTTCCAAAGTCTCTAAGAAAAGAAGGCTATGACTACATCCGAAACTGAATCAAAATTGATAACTTTCGTGGAGTGTCCCTCTATGGAGATGGGAAATTTCATAGTGGTGACGCCCGTCCATGGGGGTGTGCGAACTGTGAGATGGCATAGGTCCCTCAAAATTGGAAGACCCCGGATCGTAGAGAAAATTGGGGAAATCGTTCCGGTTCGTTCGCCCGCTGGCTAACTTGCCACTGCCTGTTCGTGATTGTAGAGAAAACTATGGTCGGGTGAGTGGTCGAGGCACCCAATACATGTCCAATAATAAACAATTAGGCCCCAATTAATCGCATGACTATATCTCACTTTAAGTGAGAGAGATTTTTGTCTTGCTGAAGCGAATGCCCCCAGCGCTATAGCTATTGGGCAGGACTATCAGCACACGATTAAAAGAAAGCAAGAAGAAGAATTGGGAGAAATCATGATTCAAACCTAGGTCTCCTAGCTGTTGCGCAACTCTGCTAGCCACTAAGCTAACTTCAGCTTCGTGTAAAGTACTAGGGCGGGAACTAATTGAGGGTAAAATAGGTGGTTTTCCAGTTCCTTTTTCTTGTTATTTTTGTCTTTGTTTTCTCACCTATTTGTTTCTTCGTTTATTTTTTTTCCTTTTCTATTGTTTTACTCAGTTTTCTCTTTTTTTGTTTTTTTTGCTTTGTTTTCTTTTCGTTTACCATTTTGTTTTTCTTCTTGCCTTTCATTGTTTTTTTGTTTTTTATTTGTATATATTTTGATTTTCAATCTACATTTTTTATATACGTCAAGAACATTTTTCTAATATATGCTTAAAACTTTTCAATACAAATTTAAATATTTTTTATATGTGCTCAATATTTTATGAAACACATTTATAAAATTATTTTTTTAATTATTGAATTTTTTCAAATACAAGATTAAGTTTTTATACATAGTCTAAATTTCTGGAATATATTTTAACATTGTGTTAAAGGCATGATTAATTTGTTTTCAAATAAGATTATTTATTTTAATACATGGTCAGCATTTTTACACACATTTAGCATTTTCTAAATGCTCGATTAACATTTTTCAAATACTTTTTCATCATTTTTACAAATGCTTTATAAACATTTTTATATAGATCATCAAATTTTTTCATCATTTTTTAGTAGATGGTCTCTATTTTTTCTATACACATTTCAGAATTTCCTAATGCTTGATTGACATTTTTTAAATTCTTTTTCAATATTTTTAAGGCTTGAATAAAATATTTTATATAGATGTTTAAATTTGTTCATCATTTTTTAATACCTGCCCAATATTTTTTCTAAAAACAGTTCACATTTTTGAAATGCTTGATTGCCATTTTTGAACTACTTGTTCAACATTAATACAAATTATTGATTAAATTGTTTTATATATATGATCATTTTTTCATCCACGTTGTTTTTTGTATACATTTTTCATATACATGATATATATTATCTCTATACGCATTTCACATTTTTCAAATGCTTACTAATATGTTCCAATTATTTTCAAATGCTTACATATATAAACAAAAGTTAAAAAATTAAGGCAAGAAATAAAAACAAAAAAAATAAATAAAAACAGAAAAACAGAAAAACGAGGATGTGGCATCCTATGCATGTGGCCCGGCCGAGCTCGCTCGCCCCCTTCGGTAAGGGTTCCCTAGGTCTTGCTTAATGCGAGACATAGGGGCACCCCTAAACGCATGTTCCCTAGGTGTGTGTGTGTGGGTGGGGGGGGGGGGGGAAGATAAGGTGGTGCATAGCTGTGATGGGCGAGCGAGATCACCTACCGCTGCTATTAATCGCGAGCGTAAGATTTTAGAAGAAGGTAGGAGTGCCAGGAGCTAGTTAGCGACCGCCACTGCAAACTCTTGGGAAATTTGAAAATTTGGGTGCGGGTCGCCCAAATATAACTGTGGCAAGCGCGATGCACCGCGCGCCACTGGTTTATGACAAACCGGTGGTGGGCGCATACGTACTGTCCGCCACTACTATTTCCATCTCACGGGCTAATTTGAAAGAGTTTACATATGACGGGTATTAGCTAATGCCGCCACAGGCGTGTCCGTAGCTATGGCGGGTCTGTCTCGTTATGCGTCACTGCGATTTTGGAAAAGTAGCAGTGGCTGGTACCCTGACCTTGCACGTCATTAATTTGAGTTCACAGGTAGGGCTTCTCCCAGTAGCGATGGCCCAGCAGCCAGCACTCTGGAAAAAAATACGTACATAGGCCTATATATAAAATTTTGGAGCCCCCAAAATTTTTGTGCCCTGTGCGGGCCGCACTGTCCGCACACCTATGGGCCCAGCCCTGTTGTAGTGGTCTCTGTTTTTTGTTGGTCCTTAGGCCCTTCCCAGTGCTCCACCGTGGACAGGTGCTAAGGGTGCCACATAAACAAAAAAATGATGTGGCAAAGTAATTAAAGAGGAGAGAGAGCATTATAGTGACCCCAAGAAGAACCAATGCTAAGCACGTGAACCTATGCAAAAGGACTACCAACCAATACATGAAGGAGTTTTGTCACTAAACAATTAAATAAAGTAAGCTTAGCTACAAAAGCTAAGCACCCATGCATTGGGGATATTAGTTGGTAAGCATTTTAATGCACTTAGCACCTCACTTTAGCACCAATGCATTGGAGGAGGTCTTATGTACTTGCATTATTTTTTTGCCGGAACATGTACTTGGGTTATTTTTTTGCCGGAACATGTACTTGGATGTTAACAAGGTGTGACTACGTATAACTACCTCATTGCAGCTATTTTAAGTTATAATCAAAAGAAGCATGCATGGTCCGAATTAGGTTAAACTACCTAGAGATGTGCATGTCCTTGATTCCGGATGCCCACTTAATTAACAGTCGATTGATTTGTGCACGATTCAAGCACCACATGTCATCTCGACCATTGGATTGCCTCTTTTTTTTTAGCGAAAAGTATGTTTTTCGTCCCTTAAGTTCTCAAAAATATAGACTTGGTCCTTCAAGTCGTGCACTAATCACCTATCAACATATCGTGTGGACAGCACTTTTGTTTCATTAATCTGTGTGGCTTCTAATCAAGTCGTGCACAAATCGGCTGTCAACATATCATGTGGACAGCACTTTTGTTTCTTTAATCAGTGTGGCTTCTACTCAAGTCGTGCACAAATCGTCTGTCAACATATCGTGTAAACAGCACTTTTGTTTCTCTAATCTGGCTTCTAATCAAGTCGTGCACAAATCGTCCATCAACATACCGTGTGTACATCACTTTCGCTTAATTAATTTGGATATGACAGCTGAAGAGTGCACAATCTGGCATCAACTTATGCCAAATCATCTTTCAATAGCAGCAAGGGATCTGTTTACGAGATCGTGATCTCGATCTCCAACGAACAGCTTTGATCTTGAACCGAGCAACACTTCCTCTCGTGGTCACGTTCTGGAACCAGCATGCTAATACAGGTCAGAGCGTGGATCATGAATGCCTCATTTATACATTATGAAAGAGATTAAGAGAATCTGATGCGTCATATCCAGCAAATTCAACTCTGTACAGAACACCAAAAAAGTTATTGAGTATATTTCGTCCGTGAAAGCAGGTGCATATATACAACTACAGAAATATAAAACATGAGACATGGACAGAAGTGTGATATATGAAACACCATTTTGCCATACTAGTGATGGGTTCCAGCAATGTTGTAAGAATATAAAACATGCGTCAACCGAAGAGCTTGAGGACAGATCATTCGATAGCCGCATGTGCCATTACTCCACGCCATGCCAAAAAGGCACTAGAAAATTGGTGGAAAGTGTTCCCACCCTAGACCACCCCCAGGATCGTGAGGCGGCAACCGAAAATGATATACTTACGGACGAGTTTTACATGATCAACCTTACGGAGGTGCATGTCAACTGATAATTCACTCCTTCCCCTGAATTCCAGGAGTGGGGTCCTCCCTCTTCCCAATAAGAAAGCGACACTTCTGTCCGTAGCTTCCAATCTGTGAAAATCGTCCGTAACTGTAGCATCGCTGGGCGGCAACCCATGTCCCAGTGCGGAAGTGCCAGCTCCCAGTTCAGACCTACACGAGTCACGTTGTTTCTTCCACCATGCCATCACACGAAAATCAAATCGCTAACCATTCCGCATTTCCGCACGACTGGTTTAGGTCAACCTTGTGCGATGTGTTCCACATGGTTTCACCATGCAAATCGTGTGTGATGACTGGCATCGTCACACACGAAATGGCAAAAGCAAATCGTGTGCGGTGTCTAACAAATGGTTATGGTAATCTAAACGATACAGATGATATGGTGCGCTGCACATATTTTAGCCCGGTTCATTGTGTGCGTTACCGGTCACACGGTTTCTAAGTTAACCAAGTTCTATGATTCTTACCATCACAGATATGTCCTCAAAAATAGTTTTGTTCAACCAATTGATTTTTTCGAAGACAAACATAGACCGTAATTCAACATCGGATTTACTTTTATGATAAAATATCAGACACACACCACATTTACATAGAATAAATATACAAGTTTAAATGAAATTTTCTATCCTTGGAGTTTCAGAAGGACGGAAGAAAGACTTAGAAATTTCGGTTAGTGCTTTCAAACAAATGGAGATCGACCGGTTTAGGGATGGTCCTAAGTTGTCAACAAAATGAACTGACTTGGGTGCATAAGGGTGTTCCGGTGCCCATCCTCATATGCACCCAGTTAGAAACAAATTCGTACACAATTCAGAACAAATTCAAAAAATTTCAAATTTTTCGTGTGCGGTAAACAATTTGATGCGTGAGGCCTGCTCCAAATTTCAAGTCATTTGGACATTTGAGCTGCTCTCAACAAAAAATACAAATCGGGCCAAAACAGTACATGAACAGTAAATATTTTTACAGACCTCCAATTTATCTTTTTTGATGAAAGCTCCTCAAATGTCCAAATAATTTGAAATTTGGAGCGGACCTCACGCATCAAATTGTCTACCGCACGAAAATAATTGGAATGTTTTGAATTTTTCTAGTATTTGTTTAGAATTTTTTCGTCAGGGCGGGTGCAGATGAGCTCGGGTGCAGAAATGGGTTTTCGCATATTACCTGCACTACAATCTATTATTACTAGTCACTAGTAGATAAAGGGTCTTTAGCCCCGGTTCATTTGGGCCTTTTAGCCCCGGTTCCAGAACCGGGACAAGAGGGTCGGTACTAATGCTCTGACCCTTTAGTCCCGGTTCAATCCAGAACCGGGGCAGAAGGGTGTCCACGTGGCCTGTGCACCGAGTCCAGGCAGGAGGGGCTTTAGTCCCGGTTGGTGGTACCAACCGGGACCAAAAGGCTTCCACGCGTCAGCATTTCTGTGGCTGTGGTTTTTGTTTTTTTTTTTTGAAAGGG
>LR738714.1:848706266-848751032 GCA_902687465.1 Secale cereale | reverse complement strand
ATATATGCATACAGAGAGAAGTAATATCGACCACCTCTCCTTCTCCGAGAGATTGGTCGAACAACAAGTTCTCGTATATCTATCCGACACTACCGGGCACATATATACAATAATTATCTCTTACAAAAATAATCTCCTAACACATGGATGCATGGTCCACATAGTATTCTCCGTCTTCAGCGATCACGTGTTCAAGGAAGAATGCCGCCAATTCCTCTTGAATTGCTCGCAGACGATCTGGTGTTAGGAGTTCATCCCGCATCCGAAACATCTAATTTGAAGTAGGGGGTCAATACATGAAATGATGCTATAAATTTGTGAATATTATTAATTGCTTACGCACTTCAAATTGTTCATCAGTGTAGCCCCGCTCACAGGTCGTGTGGCGGATGGACTCGCAAATGTAGTATCCACAATAATCATTCCCGGGTTCCTGCCACAACCACTTTACAAGAAATAGAGGTCAATCAAACTGATAAGCAAGAATGCCAAATTGGTATTGATGAAACTAGCGCTTGAATCAAGATATAGGAGATGCGCGCGCGGAACATGCTACTATATAGTACTTACTTTCGGGTATCTAAATTGTAGCTTCTTCGGCAGTCCCGGAGCTTTTTTGGTGAATTTTTTCCAAGCCCTGCCAGACAAAGAAAACAATTAGTTGATATCAGAAATGAAGTTGCTGATATATATGCATGGTGGATAATATTGATCGATTTAACTTACCTGGCTAGCATTTGAGTCATGTCCGCATACTCCTGGGGATCTTTACGTTTAGAGTCGAAGACAGTTACTACTCCCTTCTCAAGCTTAATCTCTAAGAGAATATAGTGGAAGCTGCGCACGAATGCATGAGATCATGAATTACATCACTATAACCTTGACTGATATATAAGGGAAACCAAATATGCACAAGACATTAACACTCACTTGAAGTTGTAAGGAAAGACTATTATATCTTTGTTTTCATTTACCACCAACGATCGTAGCAAGTTGGTCTCGGTATCGTCGGGACGCAATTTAACCTCGGTTGATTCTATGAGGTATGTGTTAATAAACCCAATATCACCTACTTGTCTTTTCTTCAATTCGACGATCTTCAATCTGCATAATATAGTGAGGATAATTATAAATACATGCAATGAAGATCAGCTATATAGAGAAACTTAATGACAGAAGTAGTACTACTTACAGACAGTAGCAGGTGACCGTTGTTTTATCGAGGGCCAATTGATTGAAAAATTGATAGAACTCCTCAAATGGAACAGGCAACAGGTCAATTCCAACGAGGTCATGCTCCGGTTTAACTCTCAAATACAAGTTATTCCTCCCCCCCAGACTCTCTACAGATTTTTCAAGTACCAATCATGCAATCTTCGCATATTCGTTGATAGAGATCTTTCATTTTTGACGAGAGGCTTTTTGTACTCGTATCTTTCTATCTGCACTTCCAAGAAATCATAGTGTACATCGTCGGACGCGTAATCTGCAAGATTGGTATAACCGGGCACCATCCTCGGATCATTAGCGACCATGTCGCTAGACACCTTGAGCAGGGGGCACGATTGGTCCGCTTGTTCGCCGAGCTGGGCAATTTGTTTCCCAGCTCGCCCTTCTGCTAACCTCTGATCACTTTTAGTACTTCCCGACCGCTTTGCTGCTTGATATGACTTTTGGATCATGCGGTCATAGTTGTCGTGCGGCTTACTTTGCGCTGGTTGCTTCAGGGCAGCAAGAGTGCGCTTTGCTTTCACCGCATCTATCTTCTCCTCCGGAGGTGGATGTCTCTGTGCTTTCAACCCTTCAAAAAAGTCATTCACTTGGCCTTGAGCGATCTTCGTGTTTTCCTCGTCGGACCTCTCGTACGGTAACTTCTCTAGAGGCGTGAGAGAAGGACCGAATCTGCATCGCCTCCCGCCTCTGGCACTGGTAGACGTCGCCGGACCAGACGAAGCGGCTGTCTTTTTTACTTGCTTACGCGCCGGAGCCGGAGCAGCCGGAGCGGCGGCAGGTCTCTTCCCCCCTTGCTGATTAGGCGGTGAAGGAGGAGCAGGCTGGCTGCTCGGGCGCGCCGGCGGCGAAGGAGGCGGAGTGCCGCCACGCGCCGGCGGCGAAGGAAGCGGAGTGCCGCCACGCGCCGGAGAAGGAGCCGGAGTGCCCTGATGGTCACTCGCCGGAGGAGGAGGCGGTGGAGGAGGCAGAGTGCCCTGACTCGCCGGAGGAGGAGGAGGAGGCTGAGGCGTCCAGTTGAGAATGTTGATTAGGTCCTTCCGCCATAGGCATGGAGTCTTTAGTGAAGAACCCAGCCGAGTCTCCCCTTCACCGGTAGGGTGGTCAAGCTGGAGCTCCTCAAATCCCTCCGTTATTTCGTCGACCATCACCCTAGCATATCCTTCTGGAATCGGCCGGCAGTGAAAAGTGTCATCGGGTCCAGAAGGATAAACAGAGCCAGCAGCCGCCTTGACCTTCAGATTCATCCACTGTGCCATAAGGTGGCAATTTTGTGCCTGCGTGATAGCATCCACAGGATTCCTGGCAGTAGCCGTCAAGGCAAGCTCTGGCTGAAGCAGCTCGGTGGAAGCCACGCTGCTTCTCCGCTGAGATGGCGGGGTAGCTTCGGGGGAAGCTTCGGCAATTCTTTTCTCCCGATTTGCTTCCCGTTCCTCTATCGCTTGTATTCTGGCCCGCAGCGCCTGGATTTCGGTCTGCTCCATTTTCTTCCTCCTGTCGTGGCATTTGTAGCCTCCTGCGTCCGGAAACCCAGCACGCCACGGAAGGGAGCCTGGCGTGCCTCGTGTCCGTCCAGGGTGCTCAGGATTTCCGAGGGCCATTGTCAGCTCGTCGTTCTCTCTGTCGGGGATGAACGTCCCTTCATGCGCTGCTTTGATATACTGTCGCATCTTCCTGAGTGGTGTTTCCAATTGCTTGTCCGTCCAAATGCACCACCCTGTTACAGGGTCCAAGGTTCCGCCAGCCCCGAAGAACCAAGTCCGGCAACGTTCTGGCCAGTGCATTGTCTCTGGTTCGATCCCTTTCTGAAGCAGATCATTCTCAGCCTTGGCCCACTTAGGCCGGGCTACGAGGTAGCCGCCCGACCCCGTGCGATGGTGATGCATCTTCTTCGCAGCATTTATCCGGTTTGTCTCCGACATCTTCTGACTCTTTTCCGACTTCTTATGAGCCACAAATGCGGGCCAGTCATCTTTGATCTTCTCATATATGCCCACGAATTCTGGAGTCTTTTTATCTTTGACAAACTTATTCAGTTTTTTCTTCCATGCCCTGAATTGGTCTGCCATCTTCGAAAGTGCAGCAGACTTGATTAACTCCTCTTTAACTGGGTTCGCCGGATCAACCTCTCGCGGTAGGACGAAATTTGACTTCAGCTCAGTCCAAAGATCTTCTTTCTGCATATCAGTGACATAAGTCACCTGAGCATCGTTTGCAGCCGGCTTTAACCATTGATGGATGCTGATCGGGATCTTGTCCCTAACCAGAACCCCGCACTAATTAACAAATGCGTTCTTTGTCCGGATGGGTGCAATCGGCTCGCCGGAGCGCGAGATTTCTAAGATCTCAAACTTTTCATCCGGCCTCAACTTTTTCTTCGCTCCTCGTCTCTTTACCGAAGATTTGCTCGATCCGGAGGGCTAGAAAAAGGAACAAAGACGAGAGTTAATGAATGAATCAATTAACTAGTCAGCACATGCTTAACTAACATATATACCTCCTGGCCGGACTCGGTTCGGTCACCGGAGCCAGCATCACGGTCTCCTTCTTGCACCGGCATTGGTTCACCGGAGCCGTCCTCACGGTCTACTTCTTCCATGTGCATTGGGTCACCGAATTCATCAATATCATAGCCTAGATCTTCCAGCTGCAGCTCTTGTTCGACCTGCTCATCGGTGTCGTTGAGATACAACAAGACGGCATTTTGTCCATGTGCGATTATGTCCATCAACATCGCTTCTTGTGCTAGGTCTCGGGTGTTGTCGTCCATTGTTTCTACAAATATTTACAACATGCCAATTATTATTCAAACATGACAGATGGATATATTAATGGCAAACGTAGAACTAGCTTCAACCCTAGACTGCTCGGCGATCCACAAACCCTAGACCCCCTCATGTCACATTTTGTCTAGTGTCAAAGGATTCAACAAAACAAATACTTCATCATTAGGCGAAAGTAACAGTAGCATGATGGTACGAAGCTCTCCAAAGTTGTTTTGGAACGGAGTCCCCGGATAAGATAATTCGTAACAAAAGACGGATTATCCTATCAGGGACTTCGTTCCAGAACAACTTTGCATAACTTTGTACCAAAATGCCCCGGTTACTTCTGGCAAATGATGAAGTCATGGAATTCTTCAATACTTTGACACTAGCTAGGCAACCTCTCTCGACCCCTCGACCCCCGACTTCTCGGCGATCCACAACCCTAGTCCCCCTCATGTCACCTTTTGTCTAGTGTCAAATGATTCAACAAAACCAATACTTCATCATTAGGCGAAAGTAACAGTAGCATGATGGTACGAAGCTCTCCAAAGTTGTTTTGGAACGAAGTCCCTGATAAGATAATCCGTAACAAAAGACGGATTATCCTATCAGGAACTCCGTTCCAGAACATCTTTGCATAACTTCGTACCAACATGCCCCGGTTACTTCTGGCAAATGATGAAGTCATGGAATTCTTCAATACTTTGACACTAGCTAGGCAACCTCTCGACCCCCCCGACTTCTCGGCGATCCACAACCCTAGACACCCTCATGTCACATTTTGTCTAGTGTCAAAGGATTCAACAAACCAATACTTCATCATTAGGCGAAAGTAACAGTAGCATGATGGTACGAAGCTCTCCAAAGTTGTTTTGGAACGGAGTCCCAGATAAGATAATCCGTAACAAAAGACGGATTATCCTATCAGGAACTCCGTTCCAAAACATCTTTGCATAACTTCGTACCAAAATGCCCCGGTTACTTCTGGCAAATGATGAAGTCATGGAATTCTTCAATACTTTGACACTAGCTAGGCAACCTCTCTCGACCCCTCGACCCCCGACTGCTCGGCGATCCACAACCCTAGACCCCCTCATGTCACATTTTGTCGAGTGTCAAAGGATTCAACAAACCAATACTTCATCATTAGGCGAAAGTAACAGTAGCATGATGGTACGAAGCTCTCCAAAGTTATTTTGGAACGGAGTCCCCGATAGGATAATTCGTAACAAAAGACGGATTATTCTATCAGGAACTCCGTTCCAGAATATCTTTGCATAACTTTGTACCAAAATGCCCCGGTTACTTCTGGCAAATGATGAAGTCATGGAATTCTTCAATACTTTGACACTAGCTAGCTAGGCAACCTCTCTCGACCCCTCGACCCCCGACTGCTCGGCGATCCACAACCCTAGACCCCCTCATGTCACATTTTGTCGAGTGTCAAAGGATTCAACAAAACCAATACTTCATCATTAGGCGAAAGTAACAGTAGCATGATGGTACGAAGCTCTCCAAAGTTATTTTGGAACGGAGTCCCCGATAGGATAATTCGTAACAAAAGACGGATTATTCTATCAGGAACTCCGTTCCAGAATATCTTTGCATAACTTCGTACCAAAATGCCCCGGTTACTTCTGGCAAATGATGAAGTCATGGAATTATTCAATACTTTGACACTAGCTAGGCAACCTCTCTCGACCCCTCGACCCCCGACTTCTCGGCGATCCACAACCCTAGACCCCCTCATGTCACATTTTGTCGAGTGTCAAAGGATTCAACAAAACCAATACTTCATCATTAGGCGAAAGTAACTATCCTCTATTCCTTTCTTCTTCTCCTCTTTTTTTCTTTTTTTTCTTCTTCTTATTTATTTCTCCTCTTCTTCCTCTCCTCTTCTTCTTTCTTTCCTCTTTCTTATTTTCTTCTTTCCTATCCTTCTTTTTCTAAATTTGTAACTTTTGCATATATAAAACTTTCTATATATATTTAGCATATATAAACAAAAAACTATATAGCCACATACACATATATATACATCACATATACACACATCACATATATACAGCAACTTCCTAAGAAAAAATATATTTATATACACATAAATATATATTTAACATATATATTTAGCAAATTCCTAAGAAAAAAAAAAGATATACACATACATATAAATACAGCAACTATATATACTGCAATTTCCTAAGAAAATTCCTAAGAAAAAAAAATATACACATATATACATATATATACACAGCAACTATATATATATATACAGCAATATATATTAAACATATAAAAAAAAGGGAGCCGGCCCTCACATCGGCAGGGCTGGGCGGCGGGGCGGGGCGGCGACGAGGCGGCGTCGGGGCGCGGCGGCGCGACGGCGGCGGGGCGCGGCGCGCGGCGGCGCGGGGCGACGGGCCGGCCGGGGGGCGCGGCGACGGCGCGGGGCGGGGCGACGGCGCGGGGCGCGGCGACGGCGCGGGGCGGAGCGACGAGGCGGCGTCGGGGGCGACGGCGACGGGGCGACGGGGGCGACGGGGGCGACGGCGACGGCGACGGGTCCGGAGCAGATCGAGGGCGGCGTCGGGGCTGGGAAGAAGGAGAAACTGAACGAAATTTTCGCAAGTGTAGCTTATATAGGAGGAATATTAGTCCCGGTTCTTGGCACAAACCGGGACTAATAGCCCCCTTTAGTCCCGGTTGCTGCCACCAACCGGGACTAAAGGTCCCTTTTCAGCAGCCCAAAGGGCGGGAAGGAGGCGCCTTTAGTCCCGGTTGGTGGCAGCAACCGGGACTAATGCCACCCTTTAGTCCCGGTTGGTGGCAGCAACCGGGACTAAAGGCCTTGCCGCGGTGCGGTGGGAAGTTTAGTCACACCTCGCTAGTTGAGGGAGAGCAGCACCAGTTTATAAGCCCCGCTGCCTCTCTCCTCTCGAACTCCTCTAAACTGCAGGCCTAAGGGCCTAAACTATCACTGCTTTGCCTGTGGACTTGCTGGGCTTTCTACGGGCCTGAATCCTGGCCCATGGTTGGGTTTCTAGTCGTATTCAGGCCGTTTGGGCCCAGCAGGTGGCATATTTTTTCTTTTTTTCTTTGTTGCATTATTTTTTAGTTTTGTTTCTACTTTCAACAAAATACTTACTGTTGCTATTTTTATTTATTTGTTTTCTTTGTTTCTTTATTTATTTGATTTTGTTTCTACTTACAAAAAAATATTTATTGTTGCTATTTTTTTTCAAGTTTTTTTGTTTTGTTTTCTGCATTATTTATTTTCTTTTGTAAAACCAATTACGAACTTTCTGTTAGTGCAAGTAGTATTCAAATTTGAATAGTTTAAATTTGAAATTATTTGTTTTCTTTGTTGCTTTATTTATTTTATTTTGTTTCTTTTCAGCAGCCCAAAGGGCGGGAAGGAGGGGCCTTTAGTCCCGGTTGGTGGCAGCAACCGGGACTAAAGGGGGACATTAGTCCCGGTTGGTGGCAGCAACCGGGACCAAAGGCCCTGAGCTGGCGCGGGTGCGGTGGGATGTTTAGTCCCACCTCGCTAGCTGAGGGAGCTCGAGAGTGGTTTATAAGGGCTGCTGCTCCCACCCTCTCGAGCTCCTCTCAAATGCAGGCTTCTGGGCCTAACTCTGCGCGCTGCCCTGTGAGCTTGCTGGGCCTTATATTACAGGTGGATCCTGTGCTATAGGCCTTGCAGGCTCACTGGGCAGCGCCCAATTTTTTTTTTCCTTTTTTGCTTTATTTATTTCTAAGTTGTTTTTTGCTGCATTTAGAGTTGCTTTATTTATTTTATTTTCTTTGTTTATTTCTAAGTTGTTTTTTGCTGTATTTAGAGTTGCTTTATTTATTTTACTTCCTTTATTTATTTTCTTTGTTGCTTTATTTATTTTATTTTGTTTCTTTTCAGCAGCCCAAAGGGCGGGAAGGAGGGGCCTTTAGTCCCGGTTGGTGGCAGCAACCGGGACTAAAGGGGGGCATTAGTCCCGGTTGGTGGCAGCAACCGGGACCAAAGGCCCTGAGCTGGCGCGGGTGCGGTGGGATGTTTAGTCCCACCTCGCTAGCTGAGGGAGCTCGAGAGTGGTTTATAAGGGCTGCTGCTCCCACCCTCTCGAGCTCCTCTCAAATGCAGGCTTCTGGGCCTAACTCTGCGCGCTGCCCTGTGAGCTTGCTGGGCCTTATATTACAGGTGGATCCTGTGCTATAGGCCTTGCAGGCTCACTGGGCAGCGCCCAATTTTTTTTTTCCTTTTTTGCTTTATTTATTTCTAAGTTGTTTTTTGCTGCATTTAGAGTTGCTTTATTTATTTTATTTTCTTTGTTTATTTCTAAGTTGTTTTTTGCTGTATTTTGAGTTGCTTTATTTATTTTACTTCCTTTATTTATTTTCTTTGTTGCTTTATTTATTTTATTTTGTTTATACTTAATTACAACAAAATACTTATTGTTGCTATTTATTTCTAAGTTGTTTTTTGCTGTATTTAGAGTTGCTTTATTTATTTTATTTTCTTTGTTTATTTCTAAGTTGTTTTTTGCTGTATTTAGAGTTGCTTTATTTATTTTACTTTCTTTATTTATTTTCTTTGTTGCTTTATTTATTTTATTTTGTTTATACTTACAACAAAATACTTATTGTTGCTATTTATTTTTCAAGTTTGTTTTGTTTTGTTTTGTTTTGTTAGTGGAAGTAGTATTGAAATTTGAATAGTACAAACGGACAATGGTATCATACTCGTTTGTTACAAAGTTGGCATGGTATCATCATAATAGTTGCGGAAATAACTCTTCACTTTTTCTTCGCTTGTGTCATTTGCTTATTGCGCCGTAACCATGGATAATCTTCATCGTTTATCAGGATGCTTGGGTCAGCCTTGACTTTGAAGGGAGGAATTTCATGAAACTTTTCATAATCTTCAGACATGTCTGTCTTGCCCTCCACTCCCAGGATGTCCCTTTTTCCTGAAAGAACTATGTGGCGCTTTGGCTCATCGTATGATGTATTCGCTTCCTTATCTTTTCTTTTTCTCGGTCTGGTAGACATGTCCTTCACATAGATAACCTGTGCCACATCATTGGCTAGGACGAACGGTTCGTCAGTGTATCCAAGATTTTTCAGATCCACTGTTGTCATTCCGTACTGTGGGCCTACCTGTACCCCGCCTCCTGAAAGATTAACCCATTTACACTTAAACAAAGGGACCTTAAAATCATGTCCGTAGTCAAGTTCCCATATGTCCACTATGTAACCATAATATGTGTCCTTTCCCCTCTCGGTTGTTGCATCAAAGCGGACACCGCTGTTTTGGTTGGTGCTCTTTTGATCTTGGACAATCGTGTAAAATGTATTCCCATTTATCTCGTATCCTTTGTAAATCAATACAGTCGAAGATGGTCCCCTGGACAACAAGTACAACTCATCACAAACAGTGTTGTCACCTCTGAGACGTGTTTCCAACCAACTGCTGAAAGTCCTGATGTGTTCACGTGTAATCCAGTCGTCGCACTGCTCCGGGTGTTTGGAGCGCAGACTGTTCTTGTGTTCATCGACATACGGGGTCACCAATGTAGAGTTCTGTAGAACTGTGTAGTGTGCTTGAGACCAAGAATAACCGTCCCTGCATATTATTGAGTCCCTTCCAAGCGTGCCTTTTCCAGTCAGTCTGCCCTCGTACCGCGATTTAGGGAGACCTATCTTGTTAAGGCCAGGAATGAAGTCAACACAAAACCCGATGACATCCTCTGTTTGATGGCCCATGGAGATGCTTCCTTCTGGTCTGGCGCGGTTACGGACATATTTCTTTAGGACTCCCATGAACCTCTCAAAGGGGAACATATTGTGTAGAAATACGGGCCTCAGAATGACAATCTCGTCGACTAGATGAACTAGGACGTGTGTCATGATATTGAAGAAGGATGGTGGGAACACAAGCTCGAAACTGACAAGACATTGCGCCACATCACTCCTTAGCCTTGGTACGATTTCTGGATCGATCACCTTCTAAGAGATTGCATTGAGGAATGCACATAGTTTCACAATGGCTAATCGGACGTTTTCCGGTAGAAGCCCCCTCAATGCAACCGGAAGCAGTTGCGTCATAATCACATGGCAGTCATGAGACTTTAGGTTCTGGAACTTTTTCTCTGCCATATTTATTATTCCCTTTATATTCGACGAGAAGCCAGTCGGGACCTTCATACTGAGAAGGCATTCAAAGAAGATTTCTTTCTCTTCTTTCGTAAGAGCATAGCTGGCAGGACCTTCATACTGCTTCGGAGGGATGCCGTCTTTTTCGTGCAAACGTTGCAGGTCCTCCCGTGCCTCAGCTGTATCTTTTGTCTTTCCATACACGCCCAAGAAGCCTAGCAGGTTCACGCAAAGGTTCTTCGTCACGTGCATCACGTCGATTGAAGAGCGGACCTCTAGGTCTTTCTAGTAGGGTAGGTCCCAAAATATAGATTTCTTCTTCCACATGGGTGCGTGTCCCTCATCGTCATTCGGAACAGCTAGTGCGCCGGGGCCCTTTCCAAAGATTACGTGTAAATCATTGACCATAGCAAGTACGTGATCACCGGTACGCATGGCGGGCTTCTTCCGGTGATCTGCCTCGCCTTTGAAATGCTTGCCTTTCTTTCGACATTGATGGTTGGTCGGAAGAAATCGACGATGGCCCAGGTACACATTCTTCCTGCACTTGTCCAGGTATATACTTTCAGTGTCATCTAAACAGTGCGTGCATGCGTGGTATCCTTTGTTTGTCTGTCCTGAAAGGTTACTGAGAGCGGGCCAATCGTTGATGGTCACGAATAGCAACGCCTTTAGGTCAAATTCCTCCTGTTTGTGCTCATCCCACACACATACACCGTTTCCATTCCACAGCTATAAAAGTTCTTCAACTAATGGCCTTAGGTACACATCAATGTCGTTGCCGGGTTGCTTAGGGCCTTGGATGATAACTGGCATCATAATGAACTTCCGCTTCATGCACATCCAAGGAGGAAGGTTATACATACATAGAGTCACGGGCCAGGTGCTGTGATTGCTGCTCTGCTCCCCGAAAGGATTAATGACATCCGCGCTTAAAGCAAACCATACGTTCCTTGCGTCCTTTGCAAACTCCTCCCAGTACTTTCTCTCGATTTTTCTCCATTGCGACCCGTCAGCGGGTGCTCTCAACTTTGTTGGGGAACGTAGCATAAATCAAAAAAATTCTACGTCTTCACCAAGATCCAACTATGGAGACATCTAGCAACGAGCAACTAAGAGTGCATCTACATACCATTATGTAGATCGCGTGCGGAAGCTTTCAACGAAGTGGGGATGAAGTAGTCGTACTCTTCACGTTCTTCGTCACCGATGATCTAGCGCCGAACGGACGGCACCTCCGCGTTCAACACACGTACGGTGCAGCAACGTCACCTCCTTCTTGATCCAGCAAGGGGGGAGGAGAAGTCGTCAGAGATCCGGCAGCAAGACGGCGTGATGACGGATGCAGTGGAGATCGCAGCAGGGCTTCGCCGGGCGCCCTGCGTTAGGAGTTGGGAGGTGTGACGGGAGGGGGAGAGGCGCCAGGGCTGAGGTGCGGCTGCCCTCTCCCCCCCCCCCCACATATATATAGGGGGCCAGGGGGGGCGCCAGCCCCTTGCAGATCCAATCTGCAAGGGGGGGCGGCGGCCAGGGAGGAGTCCTCCTCCCCCAAGGCAAGTGGTGGCCCCCCTCCCCTTAGGGTTTTAACCCTAGGCGCAGGGGAGGTGGGCCTCCCTCAGTGGTGCGCCAGCCCAGAGGGCTGGACACATCCCCTTGCGGCCTAGGGGCCCCACCGGGATGGGTGGCCCCACCCGGTGGACCCCCGGGGCCCCTCCGATGGTCCCGGGACGCTCCCGGTGACCCCCGGAGATCACCCGTTGGCCGAAACTGGACTTCCCATATATCAATCTTTACCTCCGGACCATTCCGGAACTCCTCTTGACGTCCGGGATCTCATCCGGGACTCCGAACAACTTTCGGGTTTCCACGTGCATTAATCTCTACGACCCTAGCGTTACCGAACCTTAAGTGTGTAGACCCTACGGGTTCGGGAGACACGTAGACATGACCGAGACCACTCTCCGGTCAATAACCAACAGCGGGATCTGGATACCCATGTTGGTTCCCACGTGTTCCTCGATGATCTTCATCGGATGAACCACCGTGTCAAGGATTCACTCAATCCCGTATGTTATTCCCTTTGTCCATCGGTACGGTACTTGCCCGAGATTCGATCGTCGGTATTCCCAATACCTTGTTCAATCTCGTTATGGCAAGTCTCTTTACTCGATCCGTAATCCATCATCCCATGACTAACTACTTAGTCACATTTAGCTCATTATGATGATGTCTTACCGAGTGGGCCCAGAGGTACCTCTCCGTCATACGGAGTGACAACATCCCAGTCTCGGTTCGTACCAACTCAACAGACACTTTCGGAGATACCCGATGCGTACCTTTATAGCCACCCAGTTACGTTGTGACGGTTGGCACACCCAAAGCACTCCTACGGTATCCGGGAGTTGTACAACCTCATGGTCTAAGGAATAAATACTTGACACCGAAAAGCTTATGCATTACGAACTATACGATCTCGTGTTATGCTCAAGTTTGGGTCTTGTCCATCACATCATTCTCCTAATGATGTGATCCCGTTATCACCGACATCTCATGTCCATGGTCAGGAAACCGTGACCATCTGTTGATCAACGAGCTGGTAACTAGAGGCCTACCAGGGACTCATTTTGGTCTATGTATTCACACATGTATCGCTGTTTCCGTACAATACAATTCAAGCATGAATAACAGACAATTATCATGAACAAGGAGATATAATAATAATGCTTTTATTATTGCCTCTAGGGCATATCTCCAACAGTCTCCCACTTGCACTAGAGTCAATAATCTAGTTACATTGTGATGAATCGAACACCCATAGAGTTCTGGTGTTGATCATGTTTTGCTCGTGAAAGAGGTTTAGTCAACGGGTCTGCGACATTCAGATCCGTATGCACTTTACAAATATCTATGTCTCCATCCTGAACATAATTCCGGATGGAGTTGAAACGGCGCTTGATGTGCTTTGTCTTCTTGTGAAACCTGGGCTCCTTGGTAATAGCAATAGCACCAGTGTTGTCACAGAAGAGAGTCATCGGGCTTGAAGCGCTTGGAATGACTCCTAGGTCGGTGATGAACTCCTTCATCCAGACTCCTTCCTGTGCTGCTTCAGAAGCAGCTATGTACTCCGCTTCACATGTAGATGCTGCCACCACGCTTTGCTTGCAACTGCACCAGCTGACTGCCCCTCCATTCAAAATATACACGTATCCGGTTTGTGACTTAGAGTCATCCAGATCTGTGTCGAAGCTAGCATCGACGTAACCCTTTACGACGAGCTCTTCGTCACCTCCATAAACGAGAAACATATCCTTAGTCCTTTTCAGGTACTTCAGGATGTTCTTGACCGCTGTCCAGTGTTCCGTACCGGGATCACTTTGGTACCTCCCTACCAAACTTATGGCAAGGTTCACATCAGGTCTGGTACACAGCATGGCATACATGATAGAACCTATTGCCGAGGCATAGGGAATGACACTCATCTTTTCTCTATCTTCTGCCGTGGTCGGCGACTGAGTCTTACTCAATCACATACCTTGCAAAACAGGCAAGAATCCTTTCTTTGACTGATCCATATTGAACTTCTTCAATATTTTGTCAAGGTATGTACTTTGTGAAAGACCAATGAGGCGTCTCGATCTATCTCTATAGATTTTGATGCCTAATATGTAAGCAGCTTCTCCAAGGTCCTTCATTGAAAAACTTTTATTCAAGTAGGCCTTTACATTTTCCAAGAATTCTATATCATTTCCCATCAGCAATATGTCATCCACATATAATATGAGAAATGCTACAGAGCTCCCACTCACTTTCTTGTAAATACAGGCTTCTCCATAAGTCTGTATAAAGCCAAACGCTTTGATCACCTCATCAAAGCGAATATTCCAACTCCGAGATGCTTGCACCAGCCCGTAAATCGAGCGCTGGAGCTTGCATACCTTGTTAGCGTTCTCTGGATCGACAAAACCTTCCGGTTGCATCATATACAACTCTTCCTTGAGGAAGCCATTAAGGAATGATGTTTTGACGTCCATTTGCCATATCTCATAATCATAGAATGCGGCAATAGCTAACATGATTCTGACTGACTTCAGCATCGCTACGGGAGAGAAAGTCTCATCGTAGTCAATCCCTTGAACTTGTCGATAACCTTTAGCGACAAGCCGAGCCTTATAGATGGTCACATTACCATCCGCGTCTGTCTTCTTCTTAAATATCCATTTATTTTCTATGGCGTGCCTATCATCAGGCAAGTCCACCAAAGTCCATACTTTGTTTTCATACATGGATTCTATCTCGGATTTCATGGCTCCAAGCCATTTATTGGAATCTGGGCCCGCCATCGCTTCTTCATAGTTCGAAGGTTCACCGTTGTCTAACAACATGATTTCCAGGACAGGGTTGCCGTACCACTCTGGTGCGGAACGTGCCCTTGTGGACCTTCGAAGCTCAGTAGTAACTTGATCTGTTTCTTCATGATCATTATCATCAACTTCCTCCCTTGTCGGTGCAGGCACCTCAGGAACAGTTTCCTGCGCTGCGCTACTTTCCGTTCCAGGAGGGGTGACTGTCACCTCATCAAGTTCTACTTTCCTCCCACTCACTTCTTTCGAGAGAAACTCTTTCTCCAGAAAGCATCCATTCTTGGCAACAAAGACTTTGCCTTCGGATCTGTGGTAGAAGGTGTACCCAATAGTTTCCTTTGGGTATCCTATGAAGACGCATTTTTCCGATTTGGGTTCGAGCTTTTCAGGTTGAAGTTTCTTGACATAAGCATCGCAACCCCAAACTTTTAGAAACGACAGCTTCGGTTTCTTGCCAAACCAAAGTTCATACGGAGTCGTCTCAGCGGATTTTGACGGAGCCCTATTTAAAGTGAATGCGGCAGTCTCTAAAGCATAACCCCAAAAAGATAGCGGTAAATCGGTGAGGGACATCATAGATCGCACCATGTCCAACAGAGTACGATTTCGACGTTCGGACACACCGTTACGTTGAGGTGTTCCGGGCGGTGTCAATTGTGAAACAATTCCACAGTTCCTTAGGTGTGTGCCAAATTCATGACTTAAATATTCACCCCCACGATCCGATCGCAAGAACTTTATTTTTCTGTCACGTTGATTCTCAACCTCATTCTGAAATTCCTTGAACTTTTCAAAGGTCTCAGACTTGTGTTTCATCAAATAGATATACCCGTATCTACTCAAGTCATCCGTGAGGGTGAGAACATAACGGTAGCCTCCGCGAGCCTCAACACTCATTGGACCGCACACATCGGTATGTATGATTTCCAACAAGTTGGTTGCTCGCTCCATTGTTCCGGAGAACGGAGTCTTGGTCATCTTGCCCAAGAGGCATGGTTCGCACGTGTCAAATGATTCATAATCAAGAGACTCTAGAAGTCCATCTGAATGGAGCTTCTTCATACGTTTGACACCAATATGACCAAGGCGGCAATGCCACAAGTATGTGGGACTATCATTATCAACTTTACATCTTTTGGCATCTACACTATGAATATGTGTATCACTACGTCCGAGATTCATCAAAAATAAACCATTGACCAGCGGGGCATGACCATAAAACATATCTCTCAAATAAATAGAACAACCATTATTCTCCGATTTGAAAGAATATCCATCTCGCATAAGACGAGATCCAGAAACAATGTTCATGCTCAAAGCTGGTACTAAATAACAATTATTCAGGTTCAAAACTAATCCCAAGGGTAGATGTAGAGGCAGCGTGCCGACGGCGATCACATCGACCTTGGAACCATTCCCGACGCGCATCGTCACCTCATCCTTCGCCAGTCTCCGTTTATTCCGCAGCTCCTGTTTTGAGTTACAAATGTGAGCAACTGCACCGGTATCGAATACCCAGGAGCTACTACGAGTGCTGGTAAGGTACACATCAATAATATGTATATCATATATATACCTTTGACGTTGCCGGCCTTCTTGTCTGCTAAGTATTTGGGGCAGTTCCGCTTCCAGTGACCCGTTCCCTTGCAATAAAAGCACTCAGTCTCTGGCTTGGGTCCATACTTTGGCTTCTTCCCGGCAACAGGCTTGCCAGGCGCGGCAACTCCCTTGTCGTCCTTCTTGAAGTTCTTCTTACCCTTGCCTTTCTTGAACTTAGTGGTTTTATTGATCATCAACACTTGATGTTCTTTCTTGATGTCAACCTCCGCTGATTTCAGCATTGAATATACCTCGGGAATGGACTTCTCCATCCCCTGCATATTGAAATTCAGCACGAAGCTCTTGAAGCTTGGTGGGAGCGACTGGAGGATTCTGTCAACGACCGCTTCATCTGGGAGATTCATTCCCAGCTGAGACAAGCGGTTGTGCAATCCTGAAATCTTGAGGATGTGCTCACTGACAGAACTGTTCTCCTCCATCTTACAGCTGTAGAATGCGTCGGAGACATCATATCTCTCGACTCGGGCATGAGCTTGGAAAACCATTTTCAGCTCTTCGAACATCTCGTATGCTCCATGGTGCTCAAAACGCTTTTGGAGCCCCGATTCTAAACTGTAAAGCATGCCGCACTGAACCAGGGAGTAATCATCACTACGTGACTGCCAGGCGTTCATAACGTCTTGAGTCGCTGGGAAAACGGGTGCATCACCTAGCGGTGCTTCTAGGACATAAGTTCTCTTGGCAGCTATGAGGATAATCCTCAGGTTACGGACCCAATCCGTATAGTTGCTACCATCGTCTTTCAGCTTGGTTTTCTCTAGGAACGCGTTGAAGTTGAGGGAAACTGGAGCGTGGGCCATTTGATCTACAAGAGATATTGTAAAGAATTTAGACTAAGTTCATGATAATTAAGTTCATCTTAATCAAATTATAATGAACTCCCACTCAGAATGACATCTCTCTAGTCATCTTAGTGATACACGATCCGAATTGAGTAGTCCGTGTCCGATCATCACGTGAGACGGACTAGTCAAAAACGGTGAACATCTTCATGTTGATCGTATCTTCTATACGACTCGTGTTCGACCTTTCGGTCTTCCGTGTTCCGAGGCCATGTCTGTACATGCTAGGCTCGTCAAGTGAACCCTAAGTGTATCGCGTGTGTAAATCTGTCTTACACCCGTTGTATGCGAACGTTAGAACCTATCACACCCGATCATCACGTGGTGCTTCGGAACAACGAGCTTTAGCAACGGTGCACAGTTAGGGGAAACACATTACTTGAAATTTTAGTGAGAGATCATCTTATTTACTACCGTCGTTCTAAGTAAACAAGATGCAAAAACATGATAAACATCACATGCAATCAATTAAAGTGACATGATATGGCCAATATCATCTTGCTCCTTGGATCTCCATCTTCGGGGCACCATGATCATCTTGTCACCGGCTCGACACCATGATCTTCATCATCATGATCTCCATCATCGTGTCTTGAAGAAGTCGTCACGCCAACTATTACTTCTACTACTATAGCTAACGTTTAGCAACGAAGTAAAGTAATTACATGGCGTTATTCAGTGACACGCAGGTCATACAATAATTAAGACAACTCCTATGGCTCCTGCCGGTTGTCAAGTTCATCGACATGCAAGTCGTGATTCCCTATTACAGAAACATGATCAATCTCATACATCACATATATCATTCATCACATCTTCGTTCTTGGCCATACCACGTCACAAAACACATGCTGCAAAAACAAGTTAGACGTCCTCTAATTGTTGTTGCAAGTTTTACGTGGCTTTTATAGGATTTCTAGCAAGAACGTTTCTTACCTACGCCAAAACCACAACGTGATTTGTCAACTTCTATTTACCCTTCATAAGGACCCTTTTCATCGAATCCGATCCGACTAAAGTAGGAGAGACAGACACCCGCCAGCCACCTTATGCATCTAGTGCATGTTTGTCGGTGGAACCAGTCTCATGTAAGCGTACGTGTAAGGTCGGTCCGGGCCGCTTCATCCCACAATACCGCCGAATCAAGATTGACTAGTAACGGTAAGAAAGTTGAACAAGATCATACGCCCACAACTGCTTTGTGTTCTACTCGTGCAAGATGCTACGCATAAAACCTAGGCTCAGATGCCACTGTTGGGGAACGTAGCATAAATCAAAAAAATTCTACGTCTTCACCAAGATCCAACTATGGAGACATCTAGCAACGAGCAACTAAGAGTGCATCTACATACCGTTATGTAGATCGCGTGCGGAAGCTTTCAACGAAGTGGGGATGAAGTAGTCGTACTCTTCACGTTCTTCGTCACCGATGATCTAGCGCCGAACGGACGGCACCTCCGCGTTCAACACACGCACGGTGCAGCAACGTCACCTCCTTCTTGATCCAGCAAGGGGGGAGGAGAAGTCGTCAGAGATCCGGTAGCACGACGGCGTGATGACGGATGCAGTGGAGATCGCAGCAGGGCTTCGCCGGGTGCCCTGCGTTAGGAGTTGGGAGGTGTGACGGGAGGGGGAGAGGCGCCAGGGCTGAGGTGCGGCTGCCCTCTCCCCCCCCCACATATATATAGGGGGCCAGGGGGGCGCCAGCCCCTTGCAGATCCAATCTGCAAGGGGGGGCGGCGGCCAGGGAGGAGTCCTCCTCCCCCAAGGCAAGTGGTGGCCCCCCTCCCCTTAGGGTTTTAACCCTAGGCGCAGGGGAGGTGGGCCTCCCTTAGTGGTGCGCCAGCCCAGAGGGCTAGACACATCCCCTTGCGGCCTAGGGGCCCCACCGGGATGGGTGGCCCCACCCGGTGGACCCCCGGGGCCCCTCCGGTGGTCCCGGGACGCTCCCGGTGACCCCCGGAGATCACCCGTTGGCCGAAACTGGACTTCCCATATATCAATCTTTACCTCCGGACCATTCCGGAACTCCTCGTGACGTCCGGGATCTCATCCGGGACTCCGAACAACTTTCGGGTTTCCACGTGCATTAATCTCTACGACCCTAGCGTTACCGAACCTTAAGTGTGTAGACCCTACGGGTTCGGGAGACACGTAGACATGACCGAGACCACTCTCCGGTCAATAACCAACGGCGGGATCTGGATACCCATGTTGGTTCCCACGTGTTCCTCGATGATCTTCATCGGATGAACCACCGTGTCAAGGATTCACTCAATCCCGTATGTTATTCCCTTTGTCCATCGGTACGGTACTTGCCCGAGATTCGATCGTCGGTATTCCCAATACCTTGTTCAATCTCGTTATGGCAAGTCTCTTTACTCGATCCGTAATCCATCATCCCGTGACTAACTACTTAGTCACATTGAGCTCATTATGATGATGTCTTACCGAGTGGGCCCAGAGGTACCTCTCCGTCATACGGAGTGACAACATCCCAGTCTCGGTTCGTACCAACTCAACAGACACTTTCGGAGATACCCGATGCGTACCTTTATAGCCACCCAGTTACGTTGTGACGGTTGGCACACCCAAAGCACTCCTACGGTATCCGGGAGTTGTACAACCTCATGGTCTAAGGAATAAATACTTGACACCGAAAAGCTTATGCATTACGAACTATACGATCTCGTGTTAGGCTCAAGTTTGGGTCTTGTCCATCACATCATTCTCCTAATGATGTGATCCCGTTATCACCGACATCTCATGTCCATGGTCAGGAAACCGTGACCATCTGTTGATCAACGAGCTGGTAACTAGAGGCCTACCAGGGACTCATTTTGGTCTATGTATTCACACATGTATCGCTGTTTCCGTACAATACAATTCAAGCATGAATAACAGACAATTATCATGAACAAGGAGATATAATAATAATGCTTTTATTATTGCCTCTAGGGCATATCTCCAACAAACATCCCGTCTTTCTTACGGTCCTCACTGTGCCATCGCATCAACTTGGCATGCTCTCTGTTTCTAAACAAACGTTTCAACCGTGGTATTATAGGAGCATACCACATCACCTTCGCAGGAACCCTCTTCCTGGCGGGCTCGCCATAAACATCACCAGGGTCATCTCGTCTGATCTTATACCGCAATGCACCGCATACCGGGCATGCGTTCAGATCGTTGTATGCACCGCGGTAGAGGATGCAGTCATTAGGGCATGCATGTATCTTTTGCACCTCCAATCCTAGAGGGCATACGACCTTCTTTGCTGCGTATGTACTGTCGGGCAATTCGTTATACTTCGGAAGCTTCTTCTTCAATATTTTCAGTAGCTTCTCAAATCCTTTGTCAGCCACAGCATTCTCTGCCTTCCACTGTAGCAATTCCAGTACGGTACCGAGCTTTGTGTTGCCATCTTCGCAATTGGGGTACAACCCTTTTTTGTGATCCTCTAAGATGCGATCGAACTTCAGCTTCTCCTTTTGACTTTCGCATTGTGTCCTTGCATCGACAATGACCCGGCGAAGATCATCATTTGGTTCCTCTTGATCTTCAGCAGCTTCACCCGTTGCAGCATCATTGGGCACATCGTCTGGTTCCTCTTGATCTTCACCAGCTCCCCCCATTGCAGCATCACCGTATTCAGGGGGCACATAGTTGTCATCGTACTCTTCTTCTTCGCCGTCTTCCATCATAACCCCTATTTCTCCGTGCCTCGTCCAAACATATAGTGTGGCATGAAACCCTTGTAAAGCAGGTGGGAGTGAAGGATTTTCCGGTTAGAGTAAGACATCGTATTCACACATTTAGTGCATGGACAACACATAAAACCATTCTGCTTGTTTGCCTCTGCCGCATTTAGAAACTCACGCACGCCCTTAATGTACTCGGAGGTGTGTCTGTCACCGTACATCCATTGGCGGTTCATCTGCGTGCATTTATATATAATTAAGTGTGTCAAAAACCATTACAGAACATCATAAATAGATAATTAAGTGACCAAATGGATAAAAGTTCATCATCACATTAAAACCAAAGTACATACATATATAGTTCTCATCTAACAACATATAGTTCTCCATACACATCGAAACTATGTAAAACATTTCAACGCGAAAACAAATGCTATCATAATCGCAACCAAGGTAACAATTGATCCAACGGCATAATGATACCAAGCCTCGGTTTGAATGGCATATTTTCTAATCTTTTTAATCTTCAACCGCATTGCATCCATCTTGATATTGTGATCATCGACGACATCCGCAACATGCAACTCCAATATCATCTTCTCGTCCACAATTTTTTTTATTTTTTCCTTCAAGAATTTGTTTTCTTCTTCAACTAAATTTAACCTCTCGACAATAGGGTCCATCTTGATCTTGTGATCATCGATAACTTCCGCAACATGCAACTCCAATTCCATCTTCTCCTCCTCCATTTTTTCTAATTTTTTCTTTAACGAAATGTTTTCCTCTTCAACTAAATTTAACCTCTCCACAAGAGGGTCGGTTGGAATTTCCGGTTCAACTACCTCCTAGACATAATAAAACATCTATGCATGTCAGGTTGGTCGGCATAACTATCATAAGCACTAAAACAAATAGTTATAAATTAACGATTATATACCACATCTGAATCGTAGACCGGACGAGGGCCCACGTGGGCGGATATCAAAACCATCGCACTATATAATAACAAGCAATAATAAACGTAAGAAAATTAGACAAATATCTATCTAAAGCAATAATAAAAGTAAGAAAAGCATGGACATAACAAGAGGCTCACCACGGTGGTGCCGGTGACGAGATCGGCGGGGGCGATCGACGGCGGCGAAGACGGGGACGGGACGTGACGGACCGCTAAACCTAGACAAATCTCGGAGAAAATAGAGCTTCCAGAGGAGAAAAGCTTAACTAGTGTGGCTCGGGCATTCCACCGAACACGTTGTGTGCATAGGAGGTGAGCTAGAGCACCACTAACCCCTCTCCCCCTCGGCCAGAAAAAAAAACAGAGCAGTGAGCTCTACTCTTGAGTGAGGGGGTTTATATAGGCAACTCACTGGTCCCAGTTGGTGCTACAAACCGGGGCTAAAGGGATGCCTTTGGTCCCGGTTCATAAAACCAACCGGGACCAATAGTGGTGGGCCAGGAGCAAGAGCCATTGGTCCCGGTTTTTAGCTCCAACCGGGACCAATAGGTCCAGACGAACCGGGACCAATGGCCCACGTGGCCCGGCCGGCCCCCTGGGCTAACGAACCGGGTCCAGTACCCCCATTGGTCCCGGTTCTAGATTGAACCGGGGCTAATGGGCTGGACCAATGCCCTGTTTTCTACTAGTGAGTGTGACTTTGGGAAGAAATTCCTAGCCGCACTGCCATGCATTAAGTGCATGATATTCCTAGCCTTACTTCCACGCATTAAGTGCATGGTAGCATATCTTGAGATGACCAGGTTGTCCTTGACTTAGGCTGCTCTTTGCTCGGACACGGGGCTGTTCTTTGCTTGGAGATGGGGTTGAAAACCCAACATTCTCCATCTCAACCTTGTCAACGGGGTTGAATCTTGATGATCCCGACCTTATTGAGTAGCTCCTAGAACCGGATGTGAGGATGTTTGCCTTCTACTCACCATTCTTGATGAACTCCATAGCCTCCGCGCCCTTCTCGACGCAGTCTAGCGCGGACGGTGGTGCTCCCGCCATTAGAAATGCGGCGCGGTGCATAACACACAAAAGTCGATGCACGTGGACGACAAAGTGGACCCCGTGCCGCGACGCTACGTCCTGAAGGGGCGGCGCAGAGGTAGCGCTCGGGTCGGCGAAGGCAGGGAAGACATTAAGGCGGAGGTAGGGACCACGTGCCTTGCTCAATAAGGCCCTATGGGAAGACGCAACAACAGCGCGAGGGTTCGTGCAGCCATTAGGACAGCCTGGACCAGACGGCTCGGAGCGGCGGTGGACAGCGGGCCACGGCATAACCATCCGAACAGGCGACGCAACGACTGCGGGTGGGTCGGTGCAGTTGTAGGGAGAACCACTGGGTGGCCGTAGAGACCACACGTCACGCTCACTACAGTCCATTGGCACCACGTAGCCGCAGCAGGATGGTCGATGCAGCCAAGGGGACAGCCAGAAGTGGATGACCTTGGGACGGTAGTGAACCATGGGCCGCGGCACTACGGCCTGAAGGGATGACGCTGCAGCAGCGCCGATCGGTGCAGACATGGGGAGAACCGTGAGACAGTGACACTGCCGTCCGAAACAACCACACAGTAGCAGCCCGTAACTCGGTCGGATGGCGGGAATACGTGTTGAGGAACTTCAGTGCGCTGTAGCACATAAATGCGGAGCAGGCAACGCGGAACCGGACAGAAGATGCACATGTGTTAGTAGCCAAAACAGAAGGATACGCAAATTGCACATTTTAGCTATATGTCAGGTGACTGAATTTTTCATTTTGGGTCAGTCAAATTTGTAGCCCTTGATTTAAGGTGCTTTGTGATACGTGTGGAAGCTCAGCATGGATGTGACTCACCCGTTATTTGTCCAGTCGATTTCTTGTCTTTTCTTGCTGAGTGCATGATGTCCTCTTCATGCATGCATGTCTTAAGCTCAGGGCTCTTGCACGTATATGGATGGATGGAATGCGTGTCAATTTTAGTCTCTCTGTGTGTGCATGCTTCTTTTTTCCTTGTGTTTTATGTTTGCTTCATTTTTTGTTTTTTAGTCGGGTTTCCTTTTTCTTTTCTTTATGTGTATCTTTGGATGTTGAGTGTGTGTAAATATGTACGTGCAAGTTCTATAAAAATATTGGTATAAATTATACTGTCGTGTGGAAATATCACTATTTTATGTTTATTCTTATGTATTATAAAAAGTGCATTTTTTTGCTAATTGTGTGGAAGTTTTTGTTTTTAGTTTTTTATTTTCTTTCATCTTTAATGGTAATACCAAGACAACTAAATTTTTTTCTTACAAAATATCATTTATTATTAATATTTCTGTGTGTAAGTATGCACACATGTAGTAAAACAATGTATGTATAAATTACACTAGATTCTGAAAATTGCACTATTACATATGTATCCTTGGATATTACAAAAAGTGAAATTTTAGTGCAAAGTTATGTGCAATTTTTTTTGTTTTCTTTGTTCTTCGAGGGTAATACCAATGCAACTAATTTATTTTTCCTTGGATTTTTAATTTTGTTTTATTTTTTTCAATTTTCTATCTTCTTAAAGGGTAATACACTAATACCAATGCCACTAATTCAATCTTTTAAAGGAAAACTTCATTATTATTTTGATTTTGTATTTTATTTTGTTTTTTTAAGGGGTAAACCAGGGTCACTAATTCATTCCTTCTTAGTATTTTTTTGCAAAAAGTCCACTATTTATATGTTTATTCTTGCATATTATCAAAAATGCAATTCCGATGTAAAATTTGTGCAATTCTTGAAGCCCGTTACCCCTTGCCTCTTTTCCTTAAGTTTCCATTCATTTTTGCTTTGTATTTTTTTTTCTATATGGTTATTTGTATGGTGTTGGATGAGTGTAAATGTATACACACAAGTACTAAACAGTATGTGTGTAAAAAAATTATATGCTTATTCTTTACATATTACAAAAAAAAAATGTAATTTCCAATTTATAGATGTGTGCAAGTTTTTGAAAGATTCGATTTCATTTTCTTGCACCTTAAAGGGTAATACCAATGTCACTAATTTATTTTTTATTTGAAAATTTATTTTTTGCAAAAATTCCACTATTATTTGCTTATTCTTGCATATTATAAAAATGCACATGTTTTTTGCAATTTGTTTTCAATTTTTCTTTCTTTCTTTCTTCTTAAAGGGTAATACCAATGTCTCTAATTCCTTTTCCTTATAAGCTTCATTATTTGAGTTTGTTCATTGTTCCTATTTAAGGGTAATTTTTTTGACATTTGAAAAAAAAAATCAAAAGTGGGCCCGGGTGCAAATGCACCCCGGAGCCGAATTGATTTTCGGGGAAATAAAGCAAAATATAATGGATCAAGAGACTCGAGGACACAGCTCAAGACTAACCGCTTCTAATTACTACTCCCTTTGTAATGCTTTTATATTTCTTCACATAGGGAGTAGTAAATTATTACTACTCCCTCAACTCTTGCCAAGATCCTCCCTCGCACCGTCGTCTCGCCTTCCTAAGTAGAACACAAATTGTGCCCGACTCCGCGAGGGAGGATCGATGATGACGGCGCGTCTTTGGCTCGCTTCAGTGTTTTCAATCGTTGCTATGTGGTCTACGGATCTGGATGTAATTTTTATTATTTTTTATGTTCATTATACTACCATGATTGAAGATAAATAAATGAAAAGTTTTTCTGAAAATAAAAACTTGCTGCTGAATGCCTCTTTGCGTTGCACACTAACATGGCACACTGTCGACGCGCCTCCTCTCGTGCCTGATTCATTATACTGGCTCGCACTTCTACTTCAGATCTAAACTTAGTTTAGTCCTGTCATTTGTTTTTTGCGGGCTAGTTTAGTCCTGCCATTGTGGATCAATCGATATCAGATCTTGGCAACAAGTAGTTAATTGTCAACTTCTCGGTTGCCTCCCGTCGTCAAGCTTAATCAGGCTGTACCTCCACTGGCAGGGCTCCTCGCCAGTTAAGTTAAAATAGACCTATAGAGCAGAGCAATGGGCGGATATGATCAAACTCGGTATTGACTTGTACGAATCTCACCACCACACCATCCAGTCCATGCATGTCACCATGGCCATCCCATGTATGCATGGCATGTTGGTACATGCGAGCGCATGCATGTCACCTCAATCAATGACCGGTAAAAAAATTTCAAACCACACGGGTGCCTCAAATGTGCCTCAAACGGTCAGGCATCTCCTATAGCCAGCCAAAAATGTAGTGTAGATATGGATTTGCCCGAACGCGGCCCACATCGGACCCAACAGGCCTACCTTATCACAAATTCCACCAAATCCATCACCTCGCGGATACATTTGTTCTATTATGCCTTCTTTCTCCTTTATGCCGTACTTTGTTATAAGATAACTTCGCAAAACAAGTCCGCGATTGAGCTTGCATATTACTGAAAGAGAAATAATCAATTATCGATCTCAAGTTGTTCATTATTACGATATATGTGGAATCAAAGCACAAGACATCTGTTAGATCGAGATCCTGATCGCTTAAACAGGCCAGGCACTACCTCAGAAGATGGCAAATTATTTGACTTATGCACATCTCTATCGACCTAATTAATTAAGTGCACATGTGGGGAAAAAGTACAGGACGGTCCGAAATATGAATGTGGCAAAGCTATAGAACTTTCACAACGAATCATAACCTTGATGAAACACTACTTCTCAGGGATGTGTTAAACGATATAGAGCACAACTAGAAGACTACATACACGACAACTGTCAGTTCATGTAAAATTGAATTTGGCATAACAACCTAGGTGAGTAGAAAAATAAAAAATGTGAACCACTACATGCATGCTTTATAATATTTTTCTGAAATACTATATTTTCCATTCATACAAAAACTCAATTACAATGGATTTAATTAATCTTTTCCGTGTTCAAAATTGCTTGCCGTTCTCTCATATGATTAATGGCTTGCCGGGATGTATTCCTCTTGGCCTATGTTACAGTAGGTCATGACAACATGCCAGATCAGGTTTTAGCGCATGCGTTGGCAGGATTCTCTCCCGCCGGCTCGATGTGGGGGAGGGGCACCCTATGTCCCGGACCTTCTTGCTGGACTATCTAGTTTGTGAGGCAAGTGCCGCATAAAAGTTGTGCATTGGGTATTTAAACAACACACCACCTTTTCATAGATATATCTAACCCACATTTAGATGGGTTTTGTCTTCGGACCTCCCTCGCGCGGTTATCAACGCCGCGCCCATCGGTTGGTCCGGACGATCTATGACATTGACTGACATCGAGAGGGCTTGGACAGGGGGATACTCCTCTTGTTCTGTGTTAAGGTTGGTCATGGCGAGGTGCCCGACTAAGTGTTAGCACATGCGTTCACAGGATTCCCTTCCATCGGAATGAGGTTGGGGTACGAGCACCCTATGTTCTGAACCTTCCTGCGGCATTGTCCGGTTTGTGAGGCTGTTCAACATGATTGTAAATCTCTGGTAATGTAATAAAGCTTTTCTTTCCATGTAAAAATGTGGTAGATGTACACTTGTTAAAAAATCTCTTGGAGCGCCAACGAACTAAAACATGTGGAGATTGATCTACACTTGATCCGGGATGTCCGCTGCAAGCACGTTCGAGCGCACATATGTTGACCAAGGGGCTTCCCAGGAGTATTATTTCTAACGACTTGAGGTCCAGCCTCTCAACGTTCGCGATCGCCACGTCTCATCACCAAATGGCTATGGAAACGATCTTTCGGTTCACGCGGGAGCCACCGCGCCACGCCAGCGCATCATGTGCGTCTCCATTCCGGAGTACACGACCTCTCCTCAACCCACCTTGTTGCAAGTTTGACATAAACATATCCATGTAATCAATTCAAACAAGGCGCGGAGAGACGTTCGTAAATGGGCACAACTCCTTGATTTTGCTGTTTCAGAAATAAACTATTCTACACGTGAGAATTGTGTAAATGTGCGGGCTCGACTTGGCGCTACTATATATACCTGTGGCAACTCGCCAATTTAAACCAACCAAGCCAACAACTTGCTAGCCCTTCTCCTCTCCCGCCGGCCGGCAACCCCTCACAAGAGCGGTAAAATGGGCAGCCTCAGCACCGCCAACCCCGCGGTCGTCTCTGATTTCGCCGTCACAGCTGACGACAAGGCAACGTTCCAGCCGCTCAACCCCGAGGACGTCCGTGCCTACCTGCACAAGGCCGTCGACTTCATCTCCGACTACTACACCAACATCGAGTCCATGCCGGTCCTCCCCAACGTCGAGCCGGGGTACCTTCAGCGCGAGCTCATGGCATCCCCGCCAACCTACTCCACGCCGTTCGACGTCACCATGAAGGAGGTCAGGGCCTCGGTCGTCCCCGGCATGACGCACTGGGCCAGCCCAAACTTCTTCGCATTCTTCCCCGCCACCAACAGCGCCGCCGCCATCGCCGGCGATCTTATCGCCTCCGCTATGAACACTGTCGGCTTCACGTGGCAGGCCGCCCCGGCGGCGACCGAGATGGAGGTGCTAGCGCTGGATTGGCTTGCGCAACTCATGCGCCTGCCCGCAACATTCATGAACCACACATGCACTGGCGACCGTGGCACCGGTGGGGGCGTCATTCTCGGCACCACTAGCGAGGCAATGCTGGTCACCCTCGTCGCTGCTCGTGACGCCGCGCTCCGTCGGACCGGCTCCATCGGCGTGTCCGCCTTACCACGTCTGGCAGTCTACGCCGCTGACCAGACCCACACCACCTTCTTCAAGGCGTGCCGCCTCGCTGGCTTTGACCCCGCCAACATCCGCTCTATCCCCACCGGTCCAGAGAATGACTACGGCCTCGACCCGGCGAAGCTGCTCAAGGCCATGCAGGCTGACGTTGATGCAGGCCTCGTGCCAACGTACGTCTGCGCTACGGTGGGTACTACGTCCTCCAACGCCGTCGATCCGGTGGGAGCCGTCGCTGATGTTGCTGCATTGTTCTGCGCATGGGTCCACGTAGATGCTGCCTATGCCGGCAGCGCCTGTATATGCCCGGAGTTCCGGCACCACCTTGACGGCGTCGAGCGCGTTGACTCCATCAGCGTCAGCCCACACAAGTGGCTCCTCACATGCCTTGACTGCACCTGCCTCTATGTCCGTGACGCTCGCCGTCTGAGTGACTCCATGGAGACCAACCCGGAGTACCTCAAGAACGACGCCACGGACTCGGGTGAGGTCACCGATCTCAAGGACATGCAGGTCGGCGTGGGCCGCCGCTTCCGTGGGCTCAAGCTGTGGATGGTCATGCGCACCTACGGCACCACCAAGCTCCAGGAGCACATCCGCAGCGATGTCGCCATGGCCAAGATGTTCGAAGGTCTTGTCCGCGCCGACCATCGGTTCGAGGTAGTGGTGCCTAGGAACTTTGCCATGGTGTGCTTCAAGATCAAGGCCAGTGGAACCATGACGGAGGAAGATGCCGATGAAGCCAACCGTATGCTGATGAAGAACCTGAACAAGACCGGCAAGGCGTATCTTGCGCATACGGTGATCGGCGGTAGGATCGTGCTCCGGTTCGCGGTGGGATCGTCACTGCAGGAGGAGAGGCATGTGAGGAGTGCCTGGGAGCTCATCAAGAAAACAACCAACGAGATGATGATGGATTAAGTGGTGTGCAATTGCAGAGAATTTGAGATGAAAAAATAACTTCCAATTATTATTTTAAATAATAATGGTTTTGCCGTTATATTATTATTGTTCTTCCTCTTTGTGGGTGAAATAGTACGTGGCAGTAAAAGGACTCAATTCACGTGAATGCAAGATATGCTATTTCTAAGCCAGTTGTTATAACTTTTTTTAGATTAAGCCAATTGTTATTTTAGGTCTGACCATTGCACATTGTGAGAGCTAGAGTTGCAACGAAGGCTGCAAGCAACTTTTTTACGAGAAAACTTTCGATCCATTCATTTATTGTCTAGGTAGTAAAAAAAAACTAGAAGTAAAGTTTACATCCAGGTCCATAAACCACCCAGCGAGGACTACAAGCACTAGAACGAGACGAATGTGCGCCGCCGTCATCATCCCTCCCTCGTTAGAGTCGGGCATCATTGTTGTAGTAGACAGTCGAAAAGTCGTCATGCTAAGTTCCCGTAGGACCAGCGCACCGATAAAGAGAAGCATAGATAGGAAGAATCCAACCCGCATACACATAGACGTAGACGAACAAAGACCGGATCCAGTCGGTTCCACCGATGACAAATGCCGACTGGATCCTACGAGATCCGTCGGAGACAAACCTCCACGCGCCTTCCAACATTGCTTGAAATGTTACCGGGACGAGGGCTAGGCAGGGAGGATCCATTGTCGCCTCGTCTTCTTAAGCATGACACAAATCCTAATAAAGTCAAGAAAAGCATCTGAGACCAGAGCCCTCCTGCCGGTAAGGCCTGTGATCGACCGCGCATGCATGGTCCAAGGACCATAGGACACTAGACGGACTGACGGACCGGCAAGAGGCTGGAAACTCTAGATGAGAGTTCGCATAGAGGCAGGAGCGAAGACTGCATGCAACTTTATAGGTCTATAAGTGCAGCTACACATTTCTAATAGTAAGGTTGCCCTAATTAAAAGGAAAATGGAATAATCCAACCTCCAATGGAAAAACCATTCAAGGTGAGGACTATCCTCGAAAAAAGAGAATTTCTCAATAGACTTGGAAATACCCTCTTTTACAGCAATTTCATGTGAGAATGTTGGAAAATAAGAATTTCTCAATCGACTCGGATAATCCTATTTGTCACTTTAGTAGCTACTGAATCTGCAATGAATTTAGCATGACTTATGAATACGTGAAATGTGTACCTTATGTCTCTTTGAAGGGTTTGGTCATAAGAAGCAAAAATGACTGCAAAAGAATAAGAAACGAAGAAGTAAATGCAGTGCAGCAATACAAAAGGTTGAGGTATTATTTTTGGGGTTCCATCAGCCATTTTCTTCCACCTACCGTTATCTACCAAGCATCATGTAATAAGGATATAGAACATGAATAATTTATCAGTTCCCTTACAGGTCATTTGGCAGCCCTCATTTGGTAGACATGAAATGAAATGAAGTCTCCATGGGGATTTCATTTGGTTGGAATGAAAATCAAGTTCCAAGGATCATATTTGGCCGCCACAAGGATTTCTAGATTGAAATGACTACCATATCCTGTTTGGCTGTGCTATCTCTTGAGCTTGCGTTGGTTTTTCCCTTGAAGAGGAAAGGGTGATGCAGCAAAGGAGAGTAAGTATTTCACTCAGTTAGAGAACCAAGGTGTCAATCCAATAGGAGACAACGCGCAAGTCGCCAAATACATGCACAAACAATAAACAACTTGCACCCAACGCAATAAAGGGGTTGTCAATCCCTTCATTGTTATTTGAAAAAGTGAGATCTGATAGAGATAGATAAACTGTAGAGTAAATATTTTTTGGTATTTTTGGTTTATAGATTGGAAAGTAAAAGATTGCAAAATAGTAGATCGGAAACTTATAAGATGGAAAATAGACCCAGGGGCATAGGTTTTACTAGAGGCTTCTCTCAAGATAGCAAATATTACCGTGTGTAAACAAATTACTGCCAAGCAATTGATAGAAGAGTGCATAATTATGACGATATATAAGGCAATGATCATGAATATAGGCATCACGTCTGTGTCATGTAGACGGACTCCGGCCTGCATCTACTACTATTACTCCACACATCGACCGAAGCAATTCTGCATCTAGAGTATTAAGTCCATAAAGAACAGAGTAACCAATTAAGCAAGATGACATGATGTAGCCAAATTAACTCAAGCAATATGATGAAAACCCCATCTTGTTATCCTCGATGGCAATAATACAATACATATCATGTCCCTTTCTGTCACTGGGATTGAGCACGGCAAGATTGAACCCAAAGCAAAGCACTTCTCCCATTGCAAGAAAGACCAATCTAGTTGGCCAAACCAACCCGATAGTTCGAAGAGAATTATTAAGATATCAAATCATGCATATAAGAATTCAGAAAAGAATCAAATAATATGCATAGATAATCTAATCATAAATCCATAATTCGTCAGATCTTGGCAAACACACCGCAAAAGAAGATTGCATCAGATAGATCTCCAAGAACATCAAGGAGAACATGGTATTGAGAATCAGGGAGAGAGAAGAAGCCATCTAGCTACTAGCTATGGACCCGTAGGTCTGTGGTAAACTACTCACACTTCATCGGAAGGGCAATGGTGTTGATGTAAATGCCCAGCGTGGTCGAATCCCCCTCCGACGGAGTACTGAAAAAGGTCTCTAGATGGGATCTCGTGGATACAGAAGATTATGGCGGTGGAAAAGTGGTTTCAATGCCTTCTCACTACTAGAAAAAAGCTCATTAGTGGCGCACCACTTTTGGGTATTAGTGGCGCACCTCTGGTGCGCCACTATTACCACGCCACTAGTAATGTGTATTAGTGGCGCACCAGAGGTGCGCCATTACTAATCCAGATATCAGTGGCGCACCACCTGGTGCGCCATTGATATCCCACCTGGTGCGCCACTACTAAGTATAAGGGTGCGCCACTGATATTTTTTCAGAATTTTTTTTTTCAATTTTTTTTTCAAATTTTATTTCAGAATTGCTACAGGTGCGCCACTGATATTGCTACAGGTGCGCCACTAGTAACATTTTTTTTTTCAAATTTTTTTCCAGAATTTTTTTTTTCAATTTTGGCGGGAATTTTTTTTCCTTAATCTCGGGTCAATATGGCTTAATCTCGGGTCAAATCGCACTCCGTGGTCAAACTTCGCAGAAGGTCACCCATCCTACACTACTCCAGCCCAAGCACGCTTAACTTCTGAGTTCTATCCAACCCCAGCACCAGCTCACTTAGCAGGCACTTGTTGATATATCTATCATATCAATCCTATTAAACCTTGTTGATGTCTAGGAGTTTGTTCATGTTCATGAGTGTGATGAAATTTTGAAAAAATATTTCAAACTTCCCGGTCATTTTACATATCATATTTTGAATTTTTAAAAAAAAAACCATTTTTTTTCAAAAAAACTATTTTTTTTCAAAAAAACATTTTTTCAAAAAAAACCATTTTTTTCCAAAAAAAATATTTTTTCCAAAAAAAATAGTTTTTCAAAAAAAAAAACTATATTAGTGGCGCACCACACCCACGGTGCGCCACTACTATTTTTGAATTTTTTTGAATTTTTTTGCCTCTAGATCTTAAAAGCCCCGTATCTTTTATTCGGTTAGGTTTTTGGGGATTCTAAGAATCTTCAACGGGGTTCCCCCGGTTGAATTCGGATGTAACTTTTCGAGTAGATGCTTTTTCATATAAAAAACTTTTTCATCGGAGTTCGTATGCAAAAGTTATGCCCATTTTACAAATTCTCGAGAGATTTTGCAAAAAAAGTCGAAATTCATGTTTGTAAATTTTGCTAACAACTAGACCACAAATCACATTGGAATCTTATTTTTTTTTATTTTTTTGACATTTCTATCATTTTCTTTTATTTTTTTTTAAACTGAAAAGGCGGTCCGGGGGTGCATTTGGTGAAAATGCGTTAAATCTGAAAAATGATAGAAATGTTAGTAGTGGCGCACCGTGGCAGAGGTGCGCCATTACTAGTTAAAACTAGTAATGGCGCACCTCTGCAACGGTGCGCCACTACTACCTTTGAAAAAAATTTTAAAAAATAAAATGTTAGTAGTGGCGCACCGTGTGGAGGTGCGCCATTACTAGTTCAAACTAGTAATGGCGCACCTCCACACGGTGCGCCACTACTAACTTTGATTTTTTTTTTTAAAAAAAATGTTAGTAGTGGCGCACCGTGTGGAGGTGCGCCATTACTAGTTAAACTAGTAATGGCGCACCTCCACACGGTGCGCCACTAGTATGTCTGGGGAGGGGGGTGTGCACAGAACAAACTTACTAGTGGCGCACCACACACCAGGTGCGCCACTAGTAAAAAAATAGTAATGGCGCACCTGTTTATGGTGCGCCACTGCTATATAGCAGTGGCGCACCACATCCACGGTGCGCCACTAATAGTGATATTACGGATAGCCCTTTTTCTAGTAGTGTCTCTAGGGTTTCTGGAATATATGTGAATATATAGGTAGAAGAAATAGGTTGTTGGAGCAACAAGGGGCCCACATGGGTGGGGGTGCGCCCTCCGTCCTTGTGGCCGCCTCGTGGCTCCCCTGACGTGCACTCCAAGTCCTGTGGATGTCTTCTGGTCCAAAAAAAATCCTCGTAAAGTTTCGTTCTGTTTGGACTCCGTTTGATATTCCTTTTCTGCGAAACTCAAAACAAGGGAAAAAAAACAGAAACTAGCAATGGGCTCTAGGTTAATAGGTTAGTACCAAAAATATTATAAAATAGCATATTAATGCATATAAAACATCCAAAACAGATAATATAATAGCATGGAACAATAAAAAAATTATAGATACGTTGGAGACATATCAAGCATCCCCAATCTTAATTCCTGCTCATCCTCGTGTAGGTAAATGATAAAAACAGAATTTTTGATGTGGAATGCTACCCAACATATTTATCAATGTAATTCTTTTGTATTGTGGCATGAATGTTCAGATCCATAAGACTCAAAACAAAATTTTATCAATATCAAAACAATAATACTTCAAGCATACTAAAAGCAATCTATAAAGCTTCAAAAAATAACATGGACAAAGAAATTTATCCCTACAAAATCATATAGTCTTTTATGCTCCCTCTTCTTAACACAAAGTATAAATCATGCCCATCCCGGTGTCAATCAAGCAATTGTTTTCATACTTTAACATTCTTTAACCTTTTCAACTCTTCACGATATACATGAGCGTGAGCCATGGATATAGCAATGGGTGGAATAGAAGGTGGTGATAGACAAAATGATGGAGAAAGTCTCACATCAACTAGGCAAATCAATGGACTATGGAGATGTCCATTAATCGATATCAATGTGGGTGAGTAGAGATTGCCATGTAACGGATGCACTAGAGCTATAAGTGTATGAAAGCTCAAAAGAAAACTAGTGGGTGTGCATCAACTTGCTTGCTCATGAAGACCTAGGGCATTTGAGGAAGCCCATCGTTGGAATATACAAGCCAAGTTCTATAACGAAAAATTTCCACTAGTATATGAAAGTGACAACATAGGAGACTCTCTATCATGAAGAACATGGCGCTACTTTGAATCACAAGTGTGGAAAAGGATAGTAACATTGTCCCTTCTCTCTTTTTCTCTCTTTCTTTTTTTCTTTTTTTAGGTTCCTTTTTTTAGACCATTTTCTCTTTTTTTCTTTGGAGACTCTTTTGGCCTCTTTATTTATAACCTCACATGGGACAATGTTCTAATAATGATGATCATCACACTTTTATTTACTTACAACTCAATATTACAACTCGATACTAGAACAAAGATATGACTCTATATGAATGGCTCGGGCAGTGTATCGGGATGTGCAATGATCTAGAGTGACATGTATAAAAATATGAACGGTGGCTTCGCCACAAATACTATGTCAACTAGATGATCATGTAAAGCAATATGACAATGATGATGCGTGTCATAATAAACGGATCAGTGGAGTTACATGGCAATATATATCTCGGAATGGCTATGGAAATGCCATAATAGGTAGGTATGGTTGTTGTTTTGAGGAAGGATATAAGGTGGTTTGATGCACCGGCGAAAGTTGCGCGACACTAGAGTGGCAAGCAAGGTGGAAGGGTGAGAGTGTGTATGATCCATGGACTTAACATTAGTCACAAAGAACTCACATATTTCTTGTGAAAAAAATTATTAGCCCTCGAAGCAAAGTACTACGACGCATGCCCCTAGGGAGGAGGTTGGTAGGAGTTAACCATCCGTGCCCCGACCTTCATGCAATGATAAACAATCAAGATACAATGCGCTCCAATTTGGTTACATAGTTCGGAGACCGCACGTGCATGCTACGGGAATCACAAACCTTAACAAAATTATTTCTTTAACTTCACAAACTAGCACTAGCATGACTCTAATATTATCATCTTAGAGAATCTCCAGCCGTTGCCCCCCAGGAGGCTTAAAAATCGCCGCCTGGGGGCGAGCCGGCGCTAAAATCGGCGCTGGGGCAACTTGGTTCCCAGGCACCGCCCCCAGGTCGCCCCCGGGCGCCGATAACGGCCCATTTTGGGCGCAAATGTCATCGGTTTTCGGCCCAGTTTGGCGAAAAATTGGCCCTTTATCGGTGCAAATCGGCCCGTATTCACCGTGGTTCGGCGAAAATTCAACTAAAATATATTTTTATCACATAGTTCATCACAGAAAATCAATAGAAATCAAATAGTTCAAAAAAATAGTTTAATACAAATTATATTGTTCAATAAATAATATTTCATCACACGTCGAGCTAGGCATTGCCCTTGAGCCTCCATAGGTGCTCCACCAGATCCTGTTGCAGTTCTTGATGCACCTGTGGGTCTCGGATCTCCTGACGCATATTGAGGAAGGTAGTCCAGGTTGCCGGTAGCTGGTGATCAACATGCGCAAGAGGACCCTACCTTTAATATGGTTCAATATCAAACACTGGCTCTTCCTGCTCGCTGATCCAGTTGTGCAAGATGACACATCAAGTCTTGATCTCCCACATTTGATCTTTCGACCAGATCTAAGCGAGGTACCGGACAACAGCAAATCGAGATTGGGGCACACCAAATGCCCGCTCGACATCCTTCCTGCAAGCCTCCTGAACCTTTGCAAAGTGGGAGTTCTTGCCTCCTGGCACATGATTTGAGATAGTCTTCATAAATGTGGACCATCTCCGATAGATGCCATCTTCTAGGTAGTACCCCTTGTTGTAGTGCTGGCCATTGACCTCAAAATTCACCGGAGGAGCATGACCTTCAACAAGCTTGGCAAAGACAGGGGAGCACTGCAGCACATTGATGTCATTGTGAGTTCCTGGCATGCCAAAGAAGGAGTGCCAAATCCAAAGGTCCTGTGTGGCCACTGCCTCAAGTACCACACTACAACCGCCTTTGGCGCCTTTGTACATCCCCTGCCAAGCAAATTGACAGTTCTTCCATTTCCATTGCATGCAGTCGATGCTTCGAAGCATCCCTGGAAATCCTCTTGCTGCATTCTGTGCTAGGATCCGAGCAATGTCGTCAACATTGGGTGATCGCATGTATTGCGGTCCAAACACTGCCACCACTGCCCTGCAGAACTTGTAGAAACACTAAATGGTCGTGGACTCGGCCATGCGCCCGTAGTTGTCAAGTGAATCACCGGGAGCTCTGTATGCAAGCATCCTCATAGCTGTCGTGCACTTCTGGATTCAGGTGAATCCAAGTGTGCCGGCGCAATCCTTCTTGCACTTGAAGTAGCTGTCGAACTCCCCGATGGAATTCACAATCCTGAGGAAAAGCTTTCGGCTCATCCGATAACGGCAACAAAATACTTTGTCGCCGTGCAACAGAGCGTCGGTGAAGTAGGCCGGCTTTTCATTGCTCACGAGCAGGCCGGCGAGGGCGGCGAGGACCATGAGAAGCTCCTCGTCCTTGACATCGGCATCGACTTCCTCCTCCATCAATGCCGTGATGGCCGCCTCGTCATCCTAGTCCATCGTCTGAGCAAGCAAACGCCGAATACCTGGTGGGCGCGGTGGGCGTGGAGCCACCGGTACGCCGCCCTGCGTGGCCTGAACGACTAAAACCTTGCCCGGAAGGTGGTGGGCAGGCTGCTGCGTGATACGTTTCCAACGTATCTACAATTTTTGATAGTTCCATGCTATTATATATGATGTTTTGGATGTTTAATGGGCTTTATTATACACTTTTATATTATTTTTGGGACTAACCTATTAACCCAAAGGCCCAGTCCAGATTGCTGTTCTTTGCCTATTTCAGGGTTTCGCACAAAAGGAATATCAAACGGAGTCCAAGCGGAATGAAACCTTCGGGAGAGGTATTTTTGGAACGATATCTTCACGAGAGACTTGAGAACCAAGGCAGAGGGGACACGTGGTGTCCATGAGGCACCAGGGCGCGCCCCCTCCCCCTGGGCGCGCCCCCACCCTCGTGGGCCCCATGTTTCTCCACCGACGTACTCCTTCCTCCTATATATACCCATGTACCCTGAAAACATCGAAGCAACAGAGAAACCCCTAATTCCACCGACGCAACCTTCTGTTCCCGTGAGATCCCATCTTGGGGCCTGTTCCGGAGCTCCGACGGATGGGGATCTTCCATGGAGTGCTTCTACATGAACACCATCGCCTCACCATGAGTTGTGAGTAGTTTACCCCAGACCTTCGGGACCATAGTTAGTACCTAGATGGCTTCTTCTCTCTTTTTGGATCTCAATACCAAGTTCTCCTTGATACGTCCAAAACGTATCTATAATTTGTGCTTGCTCCATGCCACTTTTGGGTGATATTGCTATGATATTCATACACTTCCATACACTTTTGATCATATTTGGACTAACCTACTAATCCAGTGCACCCCGGTGCCAGTTTCTGTTTTCGGCTGTTTTTGTATTTCAGGTTTTCACGTTACGAGAACTGCCAGGAAAAATCCAGAAAAATTATATAAAAAATCAGCGTTCCAGAACCTACCTTGCGCCCGAAGGACAGCCGGGGGGGGCCACCAGGGCTCCAGGCGCCCTGGCGGCGCCCCCCCCTGGGCCGCGCCGGGGGGGCGCCTGGGCCCCCCGAGCCCCGTCTGGTGCCCTCCTTCGGCATATATTTAGAGCGTCCTTCGAAACCCTCGGGACGGGAACTCTTTTTCGCGATCTCATCTCTGTTCCGCCGCCGCCGCCGCTTCCAAGATCGGGAGCACCAGGAGAACTCTTCCCGGCACCCTACCGGAGGGGAGGATCACCATCGGGAGCCTCTCCACCACCATGGACGCCTCCTGGATGAGTTGTGAGTAGTCTCCCATGGACCATGAGTCCATGACCAGTAGCTATGTGATGTTCTCCTCCCGTTCTTGTGCTTCACTAATTAGTCCTCGTGAGCTGCCCTACATGATCGAGGCACAACTGTAATCCTTATGCTGTTGCTATGTTGAGTTTTCTGGGATCCGATGGATTATGAGATTATGTTCAGATTGTTCTTGAGTAATATATTTGATCTACCTCTTTTATATTTATGTTCATAAGTAATTCTTGCATGTTCTCCGTTGTTATTTATTGCTTTGGCCAAGTAATACGTAGTGACTCCAAGAGGGAACGTTATGCTTGATTGTGGGTTCATGCCCCTCGATGACTAGCTTGAGTGACAGAAACATGAGTCTAGGGGGATGTGCTGTTGCCACAAGGGGGAAAACAACGGTGCTTGTGCCCGCGGGTGCAAGGATTGTTTACTTTACGCAAAGTTCTTTTAATGCAGTTGTCTGTTGCTTTGAGTTTACACTATGGGTGGGGCTCGCAACTTAATACCAGCGAGATGTTCTGGATAGATATCTCAAGGTGGATGATTAGTAGTAGATATTGATGGATTTCGGTCTACTTACTTTGGCGTACCGCCCATGCTTTGAACCTCAACCTTTCTTGCAATGTAGTCAGCATTGGTTTGCGTTCGTGGTCCTGTCAATTGCCCAGCTGTAATTCGTTTACCTCACATAGCTGTTTTATCATCTTTTGGGAGAGAGACATCACTAGTGAACATCATGAGAATCCGGTCCATATTACCATCATTGATCACATCCGCTATTTACTTTTTGCTATTATTTACTATTGCAAACATTATCTATCACTACTATCATTTGCGTTTAATCCTTTGTGAACTACAAGGCCGGAGGGATTGACAACCTCTCTGTACTCGTTGGGAGCAAAGTTATTTGTATCTGTGTGCAGGTCCACGTTGATTGCTAATATCTGGCGCCGTTAGCAGTTGACACCTACTTGTTGAACCTAGGAGTCTCTGGGGATTCGATCCTTGGCATCTTTGCTAAGGGATAAACTTCCACAACACTGCATCTTACACCTTCCACTTGGGGTAACCAACGAGGGGTTAGAGGCCCATCAAGGAGTTTTTCTGGCGCCGTTGCCGGGGACTCCACTCTTCAGGATAGGGGAGTTGCATGCTATCTTTTACCTTTGCATTTTAGTCTTGTTAGTTTACCTTTCAGTTTTTGCTTTAGTACCTTTTATCGAAAATCACAAAAATAGTTATCTTGCTTGCTTGCTACCATGGGTTCCACCGAGAACACCAAGTTGTGTGACTTCACTAGTCACAACAACGATGACTTTATCAGCACACCTATCACTACACCTGCCACTTCAGCACCTTCATATGAAATTAAACCTGCTTTACTGAACTTAGTCATGAAAGATCAATTCTCCGGTGCTGGAGATGATGCTGCTTTACACTTGAACAACTTTGTTGAACTTTGTGATATGCAAAAGTACCACGAAATAGATGGTAATATTGTTAAGCTTAAGCTTTTTCCTTTCTCCTTGAGAGGAGGAGCTAAAATTTGGTTTCAGTCTTTGCCTAGAAATAGCATAGATTCATGGGACAAGTGCAAAGATGCTTTTATCGGAAAATACTATCCACCTGCTAAAATTATCCAACTTAGAAGTAACATAATGAATTTTAAACAATTGGATAATGAACACGTTGCCCAAGCTTGGGAACGTACGAAATCTCTTATCAAGAACTGCCCTACTCATGGTTTGACTACTTGGATGGTTATCCAAACTTTTTATGCAGGCTTGAACTTTACCTCGCGGAACTTGTTAGATTCGGCCGCGGGAGGAACTTTTATGTCAACTACACTTGGTGCTGCCACAAAGCTTCTCGATGAGATGATGACCAACTATTCCCAATGGCACACCGAACGCGCTCCAACAGGTAGGAAGGTAAACTCTGTCGAGGAGATTTCCTCCTTAAATGAAAAAGTTGACTTAATCATGTCTCTACTTTCGAAGCAATCTTCTGTTGATCCTCGTGATGTTCCTTTAAATTCTTTGATTGCTCAAGAACAAGTAGATGTGAACTTTATCTCTAGAAACAATTTTAACAACAATGCTTATAGGAGTAACTTTGGTAGCAATCCTAGACCGTTCCCCTCTAATTCTTATGGGAACAACAATGCTTATCCTATCACCAAGAACTCCACTACTGAACTAGAGATTATGCTTAAAGATTTCATCACTACCCAAAAAGCCTTTAATAAGAGTGTAGAAGAAAAACTACATAAACTAGATGATCTTTCTTTTAAGGTAGACCATTTAGCCAATGAGGTAAAATTGCTAAAAATTAAAACTTCTCCTCTTGAGGAGAGGGAAGTCACTCCTATAAATGCTATTCAAATGCGAATTAATGAAAATATTAGGATGATGGCTAAACATAAAGAGAGATGGGCTAGAGAAAGGGAGGAAGAAGATAGAATTAAGAGCCTTCCTACCCACCACACTGTTGCTACTATCCAAGTTGTTGAGGATATCCAAACTCTTAGCACCCAATGTACTCCTGGTCCCAATGGACCTATTAATGGTGATGCTATGACTATAGAAACTACCAAACAAGTGAACCTAAAGGACACCACTACCACTTTAGTTGATGCTCGTGACCTTGATTTTGATAATTGCACTCTTACCGAAGTTATTGATTTCCTTCACAAGATGTCTAGAGACCCCCGCACTAGCACGCTTAACCTTGCCTTTACAGAGCATATCACTAATGCTCTCATCAAAGCTAGGGAGGAGAAACTTAGAATAGAAGCCTCCATACCTAGAAAGCTAGAAGATGGTTGGGATCCTATGATAAAAATTAAATTGAATGACTTCTCTTGCTATGCATTATGTGATGTTGGAGCTAGTACCTCTGTTATGCCCAAAAGAATATATGATATGCTTAAATTGAAACCTTATGATTCTTGTTCTTTTGGTGTTCGTCTCGTTGATTCTTCCATAAAGAAACCTTTGGGGAGGATCGACGATGTTCTTATCGTTGTCAATGGCAACTTTGTTCCTGTTGATTTTACTATTATGGATATTGAAGGTGATCCTTCATGTCCAATTATTTTGGGACGTCCCTTTTTACGCACCGTTGGTGCTATCATTGACGTGAAAGAGGGTAATATAAAATTTCAGTTTCCTCTCAAGAAAGGGATGGAACACTTCCCTCGAAAGAAGATCAAGTTACCTTTTGAGTCCGTTGTACGGGCTAGCTATTCTTTTACTCTTGATAAAACTTGATCTATATGCATTATGCCTAGCTTAAAGGCATAAAAGAAAGCGCTTTTGGGAGGCAGCCCACATGAATAATTTTTTATATTTTGCTTTTGTTGTGTCTTGATGTTGTTTACTATAGTAGCATCATCATTGTATCTTTGATTTTCATATTTGTGCCAAGTATAGCCTCTGATTGCTAGAAAGTTCAAAAGTTGTGAGGTGCTGTCCAGGAAACAGATTCTGTCCTTGGATAGAAAACTTCGTATAAAATCACCAGATCATCTTTTTAGTCTGAATTTTTTCGACAGCGTTCTCTATATAATTGTCTTTTGTGCATCTGTTCTGAGTTTTTTGATTTGAGTTGCAGAAGTGCCCCGAACAAATCAATTACTACCTGCTGTTCTGTTTTTCACAGATTCTGTCCTGTTTTGCCTTTCCTTCATTTTGCAAACCAAGAGCTTGCTTTTTCTTTGCAAAAACCTTTTGGCAATCTTGAGAAACAGTAGAACTTCAAGAATATCTTTATTTCCAGCAAGGTATAATTATTTTATTAAGGGTACTAACCTCGCTAATCAGATTATAATGAGTTATGTATGAAGGGAGTTTTCAAGTGTGCGAGGGAAGATGATAAAAAGATTCAGGAGTGTCAAGCGCTCAAGCTTGGGGATGCCCCCGTGCACCCCCAAGAAATATTCAAGGAGACTCAAGCGTCTAAGCTTGGGGATGCCCCCGTGCATCCCCTTCTCCATCAAAATTATCAGTTCGTCTTTCGTTCCACTATATTTTTATCACTTCATGTGTTATGTGCTATGCTTGGAGCGTCTTGCTTTTAGTTTTCTTTTTAGTTTTTCATAACGAGTCGGAACTCAGCGTTCTTTATGTGGGAGAGAAACACGCTCCGCTTCTACCTAGAACATAACATAGAATTTTCATGTCTATCTTTGCTGTGTGTGTTCTTCGTCTTTTAAATAGCTACTATCATGCTCTGCTCTTAGTATTCATGCTTATCTTTTCAAAGAGCTTTTGTTTAGTTGGTTGCTTGAACTCTCTTTAATTATCATGCTCACCTTATTAAGAGAGTTTGCTTCCGTTGCATTGGTTGATATGTCTGTGATAAAGATGCTACGTGCATGATTGCGCTTAGTAGTTCATGTTTTCTTGTGGTTAGTCTCAAATAGCTGGGGGATTCCCAATGTGTTATTGGAGTACCAACATGATTTGTTTGCCAATGATGTGGTATGGTTTAGTAATATCTTCCTTTGAGAATTTATTTTGATTGACTTGGCGTATGCTCACGCATATTTAAGACTGTAGAGAAAGTTTGTCAAGCCTTGATGATCTTTTATTTCTGAGTAGCGATATAACTTCCATGCCTGATTCAATACTGCTTTGTCGCTCTGCATGATTATGACCGTCATTGCTCTCTTAGTTGGTCGCTTCCAGTCTTTTGCTAACCTCCACCTGTACTAAGCAGACTAACTTTGCAATACATAGCTCATGGGAAAGTAGCTTAAAAACTATTGTGGTAAAGAATATGTTCCTTATGTATCTTATTTCTTATAAGTTGCTTGCTGAGCGGTAACCATGTTTTTGGGGACGCCATCAACTGTCACACTTTTGTTGAATATCATGTGAGTTGCTATGCATGTTCGTCTTGTCTGAAGTAAGGGTGATTTGCCATGGGTTGAATGAGTATGCATATTGTTAGAGAAGAACATTGGGCCGCCAACCAAAGCCATGTATCATGGTGGAAGTTTTAGCTTGGACATTAATCCTCAATCTCTTATGAGAATATGCTTATGCATTAAAGAGGAGTCCATCATCTATTTTCTATGTTGTCCCGGTATGGATGTCCTCAAGTTGAGATCTATCAAAAACGAGAAATCAAATGTGATTTATCTCCTTGGACCTTTGTACAGGTGGCATAGAGGTACCCCTTTGTGACACTTGGTTGAAACATATGTAATGCAATGATAACCCATGGAAATCCAAGCTAATTAGGACAAGGTGCGAGCACTATTGGTATTCGATGCATGAGGCTTGCAACTTATAGGATGTCTTATGCATGACACATATGAAGTACTACTACCGTTGACAAAATTGCTTCTATGTTTTCAAAATAAAAAGCTCTAGCACATAACCATTCTTTTACTTTTATGTTGAGTCTCCACCTTCTTTTAAAAGCACCAACTACTGAGAGCATGATTGTCATTCTGAGTGTAATGTGCATTGTCCCAAAGTAGCATTGTCTTTTGCATGATTGTGATATCGTTTATTTTGAAATCATTGTATCTAGTCATCACTTAAACCTTGAAGGTGCCCCTGCATTTATGTTTTGCTTCACTAAATGGGGCAAGCTAGATATCACTTTATCATATTTGCACATCATGTTCATTGCAAATCTATTTGATGCTTCAATGTCATGTAGTAAAACTTTCAGTCATTTGTGATTTTCTCATGAGGCAACTTAATTACTATAGATTCATTGTCTCGGTAAGCTTTTGTCATATGACTGTAAAAAGTCCTATATGGTTAATAGCATGTCACCACAGAAATTATGCTTGTTATCATTTACCTACTCGAGGACGAGCAGGAATTAAGCATGGGGATGTTGATACGTCCAAAACGTATCTACAATTTCTGCTTGCTCCATGCCACTTTTGGGTGATATTGCTATGATATTCATACACTTCCATACACTTTTGATCATATTTGGACTAACCTACTAATCCAGTGCACCCCGGTGCCAGTTTCTGTTTTCGGCTGTTTTTGTATTTCAGGTTTTCACGTTACGAGAACTGACAGGAAAAATCCAGAAAAATTATATAAAAAATCAGCGTTCCAGAACCTACCTTGCGCCCGCAGGACAGCCGGGGGGGGGGGCACCAGGGCTCCAGGCGCCCTGGCGGCGCGCCCCCCCTGGGCCGCGCCGGGGG
>LR738714.1:848689411-848706256 GCA_902687465.1 Secale cereale | reverse complement strand
GGCCCCCCCGAGCCCCGTCTGGTGCCCCCCTTCGGCATATATTTAGAGCGTCCTTCGAAACCCTCGGGACGGGAACTCTTTTTCGCGATCTCATCTCTGTTCCGCCGCCGCCGCCGCTTCCAAGATCGGGAGCACCAGGAGAACTCTTCCCGGCACCCTGCCGGAGGGGAGGATCACCATCGGGAGCCTCTCCACCACCATGGACGCCTCCCGGATGAGTTGTGAGTAGTCTCCCTTGGACCATGAGTCCATGACCAGTAGCTATGTGATGTACTCCTCCCGTTCTTGTGCTTCACTAATTAGTCCTCGTGAGCTGCCCTACATGATCGAGGCACATATGTAATCCTTATGCTGTTGCTATGTTGAGTTTGCTGGGATCCGATGGATTATGAGATTATGTTCAGATTGTTCTTGAGTAATATATTTGATCTACCTCTTTTATATTTATGTTCATAAGTAATTCTTGCATGTTCTCCGTTGTTATTTATTGTTCACAGATTATTCTTGCATGTTCAGATAGTTCTTGAGTAATATATTCTAGCTGTTTTATCGTCTTTTGGGAGAGAGACATCACTAGTGAATATCATGAGACTCCGGTCCATATTACCATCATTGATCACATCCGCTATGTACTTTTCGCTATTATTTACTATTGCAAACATTATATATCACTACTATCATTTGTGTTTAATCCTTTGTGAACTACAAGTCCGGAGGGATTGACAACCTCTCTGTACTCGTTGGGAGCAAAGTTATTTGTATCTGTGTGCAGGTCCACGTTGATTGCTAATATCTGGCGCCGTTAGCAGTTGACACCTACTTGTTGAACCTAGGAGTCTCTGGGGATTCGATCCTTGGCATCTTTGCTAAGGGAAAAACTTCCACAACACTGCATCTTACACCTTCCACTTGGGGTAACCAACGAGGGGTTAGAGGCCCATCACTCCTCGATCTTCGAGGTGATCTATTCGATGTAATCTTTTTGCGGTGTCTTTGTCGACATCCGATGAATTGTGGGTTTATGATCAAGATTATCTATGAGAAATATTTGGTTCTTTTCTGAATTCTTTTATCTATGATTATAATATCCTTGCAAGTTTCTTCGAATTATCGGTTTGGTTTGGCCTACTAGATCTATAGTTCTTGCAATGGGAGATGTGCTTGGCTTTGGGTTCAATCTTGTGGTGTCCTTTCCCAGTGACAGTAGGGGCAGCAAGGCACGTATTGTATTGTTGCCATCGAGGATAAAAAGATGGGGTTTGTATCATATTGCTTGAGTTTATCCCTCTACATCATGTCATCTTGCTTAAAGCATTATTCTGTTCTTATGAACTTAATACTCTAGATGCATGCTGGATAGCGGTCGATGTGTGGAGTAATAGTAGTAGATGGAGAATCGTTTCGGTCTACTTGTCTCGGACGTGATGCCTATATATAATGATCATGCCAAGATATTCTCATAATTATTCGCTTTTCTATCAATTGCTCGGCAGTAACTTGTTCACCCATCGTAGAATTCTGCTATCATGAGACAAGCCACTAGTGAAACCTATGGCCCGCGGGTCTATTCTAAACATATCATTCTACAATCTACTTTACTTTGTTGTTTTTACTTTCTGTTCTTATATCCAAAAATACCAAAAATATCAAACTATCCTATCTATCAAATCTCACATTCGTAAGTGACCGTAAAGGGATTGACAACCCCTTATCGCGTTGGCTGCGAAGTTCTTATTTGTTTGTGCAAGTGCGAGGGACTCACGCGTGGTCTCCTACTGGATTGATACCTTGGTTCTACAAAACAGAGGGAAATATTTACGCTACTATGCTGCATCACAATTTCCTCTTCAAGGGAATACAACGCAAGCTCGAAAAGTAGCAAGAAGAATTTTTGGTGCCGTTGCCGGGGAGGCTTACGCAATAGTCATATACCAAGTACCTATCACAAACCCTTATCCTTCGCATTACATTTATTTGCCTCTTGTTTTCCTCTCCCCCACTTCACCCTTGCCGTTTTATTTTCCCTTCTTTTGTCGTGTGTTTATCGTTCGCTTGCTTCTTGTTTGCTTGTGTGTTGGATTGCTTGCTTGTCCCTATGGCTTAGAACAATACCAAATTGTGTGACTTCTCCAATACCAACAATATTGATTTTATTAGAACTCCGATTGCTCCTATTACCGATGCTGAATCTTGTGAGATCAATGCTGCTCTGTTGGATCTTGTCATGAAATATTAATTTTCCGGCCTTCCTAGTGAAGATGCCCCTACCCATCTAAACAACTTTGTTGATTTGTGTGATATGCAAAAGAAGAGGGATACGGATAACGATATTGTTAAATTGAAGTTATTTTCGTTTTCACTTAGAGATCGTCTAAAACTTAGTTTTCCTCTTTGCCTAGAAATAGTATTGATTCATGGAATAAGTGCAAAGATGCTTTTATCTCTAAGTATTTTCCTCCTCCTAAGATCATCTCCCTTAGGAACGATATTATGAATTTTAAGCAACTAGATCATGAGCATGTTGCACAAGCTTGGGAGAGAATGAAATTAATGATACGTAATTGCCCTACACATGGTTTGAACTTATGGATGATTATACAAAACTTTTATGCTGGCTTGAATTTTGCTTCTAGAAATCTTTTAGATTCGGCCGCAGGAGGCACTTTTATGGAAACTACCTTAGGAGAAGATACCAAACTCCTAGATAATATTATGGTTAATTATTCTCAAAGGCACACCGAAAGATCTACTAGTAAAAAAGTGCATGCTATCGAAGAGATTAGTGTTTTGAGTGGAAAGATGGATGAACTTACGAAATTATTTGCTACTAAGAGTTCTTCTTCTGATCCTAATAATATGCCTTTATCCACGTTGATTGAAAATAATAATGAATCTTTGGATGTGAATTTTGTTGGTAGGAATAATTTTGGTAACAATGCTTATAGAGGAACCTTTAATCCTAGGCCTTCTGAATTTGAAACTTTAATTCCTCTAATAATTATGGTAATTCCTACAATAACTCTTATGGAAAGATGCCTTCTGAATTTGAAACTAGTGTTAAAGAGTTTATGAATTCGCAAAAGAATTTCAATGCTTTGCTTGAAGAAAAATTGCTTAAGATTGATGAATTGGCTAGAAGCGTGGATAGAATTACTCTTGATGTTGATTCCTTGAAACTTAGATCTATTCCACCTAAGCATGATATCAATGAGTCTCTCAAAGCCATGAGAATTTCCATTGATGGATGCAAAGAAAGAACCGCTAGGATGCGTGCTAAAAAAGAGTGCTTTATAAAAGCGTGTTCTTCTAGCTATCATGAAAATAAAGATAAAGATCTGAAAGTTATTGATGTTTATCCTATTAGATCCTTGTTTTCTAGTATGAATCTTGATAAAGGTGGGACATGAGATGAGTCTACTTTAATTAAAAGGCGTCCCAATGATTCAGAGTTTTTAGATCTTGATGCTAAAATTGTTAAAAGTGGGATTGAAGAGATTAAAACTTTGCATAGTGATGAACCCACTAATTTGGATTTCAAGGGATTCAATTATGATAATTTCTCTTTGATTGATTGTATTTCCTTGTTGCAATCCGTACTAAATTCTCCGCATGCTTATAATCAAAATAAAGCTTTAACCAAACACATAGTTGATGCTTTGATGCAGTCTTATGAAGAAAAACATGAACTAGAAGTTTCTATCCCTAGAAAGCTTTATCATGAATGGGAACCTAGTATTAAAATTAAAATTAAGGATCATGAGTGCTTTGCTTTGTGTGATTTGGGTGCAAGTGTTTCCACTATCCCAAAAACTTTGTGTGATTTGTTAGGTTTCCATGAGCTTCATGATTGTTCTATAAATTGCATCTTGCGGATTCTACTATTAAGAAACATATGGGAAGGATTAATGATGTTCTTATTGTTGCCAATAGGAATTATGTGCCCATAGATTTCATTGTTCTTGATATAGATTGCAATCCTTCATGTCCTATTATTTTCGGTAAACCTTTCCTTAGAACGATTGGTGTAATTATTGATATGAAGGAAGGAAATATTAGATTCCAATTTCCGTTAAGGAAAGTCATGGAACACTTTCCTATAAAGAAAATTAAATTGCCATATGAATCCATTATGAGAGCCACTTATGGATTGCCTTCCAAGGATGGCAATACTCGATCTATCCTTGTATCGTGCCTATCTAGGGGCGTTAAACGATAGCGCTTGTTGGGAGGCAACCCAATTTTATTTTCTTTGTTTTTGCTTCTGTTTAGGAATAAATTTTGCATCTAGCTTCTGTTTAGATGTGGTTTTGTGTTTTAATTAGTTTTTGTGCCAAGTAGAACCTTTGGGGAGACTTGTGTGAAGTTTATATGATCTTGCTGTAAAAAACAGAAACGTTAGCGCTCACTAGAATAGTCACTAGATTTTACTGGAGAGTGCTATTTAGTTGATTCTTTTTGTAGAAGATTAATAGAGAAATTCCTCACGTTTACCAATTTATTTTATTTTTTTGGAGTTACAGAAGTATGTGAACGTTACAGATTACTACAGAATGTTATGTTTTTGACATATTATGTTTATTGTTGTGTTGTTTGCTTATTTTGATGAATCTATGAGTAGTATTGGAGGATATGAATCATAGAAAAGTTGGAATACAGTAGGTTTAACACCAATATAAACAAAGAATGACTTCATTACAGTACCTTACTTGAGTGGTGGTTTGTTTTCTTATACTAGCGGAGCTCACGTGATTTTTGGCTAAGTTTTGTGTTGTGAAGTTTTCAAGTTTTGAGTATTGCTTTGATGGACTATGGAACAAAGAGTGACAAGAGCCTAAGCTTTGGGATGACCAAGGCACCCCAAGGTCATATTCAAGGACAACCAAAAGCCTAAGCTTGGGGATGCCCCGGGAAGGCATCCCCTCTTTCGTCTTCATCTATCGGTAACTATACTCGGGACTATATTTTTATTCACCACATGATATGTGTTTTGCTTGGAGCGTCATGTATGATTTGAGTCTCTGCTTGTTAGTTTGCCACAATCATCCTTGCTGGACACACCTTTTTGAGAGAGATAATTATGGTCTAGAATTTGTTAGAACACTCTATGTGCTTCACTTATATCTTTTGAGCTAAATAGTTTTGCTCTAGTGCTTCACTTATATCTTTTAGAGCACGGTGGTGATGTTATTTTGTAGAAATTGTTGATCTCTCATGCTTAACTTATATCCTTTTGAGAGTCTTTTAGAATATCATAGTAATGTGCTTTGGTTATAAAACTAGTCCTAATATGATAGGCATCCAAGATGAATGTAGTAAAAACTTTCATACAAAGTGCATTGAATATGATGAGAAGTTTGATACTTGATGATTGTTTTGAGCTATGAGGATAGTGATATTAGAGTCATGCTAGTGGAGTTATTATGAATTTGAGAAATACTTGTGTTAAAGTTTGTGATTCCCTAGCTTACACGTATGGTGAACCGCTATGTGACGAAGTTAGAGCATGAGGTATTTGTGGAGTGCCAACCTTTGTGTGGAGGTCAGCGGCGCGCGATGGTTAACTCTTACCAACCTCCCCCCTAGGAGCATGCGTTGATTGCTTTGTTTTGATGACTCGTAAATTTTTGCAATAAGTATATGAGTTATTTATGACTAATGTTGAGTCCATGGATTATATGCACTCTCACCCTTTCACCATTGCTAGCCTCTCTTGTACCGCGCAACTTTCGCCGGTACCATACACCCACTATATACCTTCCTCAAAACAGCCACCATATACCTTCCTCAAAACAGCCACCATACCTACCTATCATGGCATTTCCATAGCCATTCCGAGATATATTTCCATGCAACTTTCCACCGTTCCGTTCATATGACACGCTTCATATTGTCATATTGCCATGCATGATCATGTAGTTGACATCGTATTTGTGGCAAAGCCACCATCCATAATTTTTCATACATGTCACTCTTGGTTGATTGCACATCTCGGTACACTGCCGGAGGCATTCATATAAAGTCATACTTTGTTCTAGTATCGAGTTGTAATATCGAGATGTAAATCAATATAAGTGTGATGATCATCATTATTAGAGCATTGTCCAAAAGAAAAAGGAAAAAGAAAAGAAAAGAAGGAAAGGCCAAGAAAAAAAAGGACCAAAAAAAGAAAAAAAAAGAAAATAAAAGGGACAATGCTACTATCTTTTTTCCACACTTGTGCTTCAAAGTAGCACCATGTACTTCATGATAGAGAGTCTCATGTTTAGTCACTTTCATATACTAGTGGGAATTTTCATTATAGAACTTGGCTTGTATATTCCAACGATGGGCTTCCTCAAATGCCCTAGGTCTTCGTGAGCAAGCAAGTTGGATGCACACCCACTTAGTTTCTTTTGTTGAGCTTCCATACATTTTTAGCTCTAGTGCATCCGTTGCATGGCAATCCCTACTCACTCACATTGATATCTATTGATGGGCATCTCCATAGCACGTTGATACGCCTAGTCGATGTGAGACTATCTTCCTCCTTTTGTCTTCTCCACAACCACCACTCTATTCCACCCATAGTGCTATATCCATGGCTCACGTTGATGTATTGCGTGAAAGTTGAAAGGTTTGAAAAATATTGAGTATGAAAACAATTGCTTGGCTGAAATCGGGGTTGTCGTAAAGGCAATCGACCAGATGCGCCACCACCATGGCGTACTCGGCCACCACCCCACCGATCCCGGCGCCGCCTACCGCCCAGCACCGCTAGATAGGCCATTCCCCCGCTGGAAAAGAGAGAAGGTCTCGCCGCGGTGCTACTTCTCGAGCTTGCATTGTATTCCCTCAAAGAGGAAAGGGTGATGCATCACAGTAGCGTAACTATTTCCCTCGGTTTTTGAGAACCAAGGTATCAATCCAGTAGGAGACCACGCGCGAGTCCCTCGCACATGCACAAACAAATAAGAACTTCGCAGCCAACGCGATAAGGGGTTGTCAATCCCTTTACGGTCACTTACGAAAGTGAGATCTGATAGATATGATAGTTGATATTTTTGGATATAAGAACAGAAAGTAAAAACAACAAAGTAAAGTAGATTGTAGATTGATATGTTCAGAATAGACCCGGGGTCCATAGGTTTCACTGGTGGCTTCTCTCATGATAGCAGAATTCTACGGTGGGTGAACAAATTACTGTCGAGCAATTGATAGAAAAGCGAATAATTATGAGAATATCTATACATGATCATTATATATAGGCATCACGTCCGAAACAAGTAGACCGAAACGATTCTCCATCTACTACTATTACTCCACACGTCGACCGCTATCCAGCATGCATATAGAGTATTAAGTTCATAAGAACATAGTAATGCTTTAAGCAAGATGACATGATGTAGAGGGATAAACTCAAGCAATATGATATAAACCCAATCTTTTTATCCTCGATGGCAACAATACAATACGTGCCTTGCTCCCCCTACTGTCACTGGGAAAGGACACCGTAAGATTGAACCCAAAGCCAAGCACATCTCCCATTGCAAGAACTATAGATCTAGTAGGGCAGACCAAACCGATAATTCGAAGAGACTTGCAAGGATATTATAATCATACATAAAAGAATTCAGAAAAGAACCAAATATTTCTCATAGATAATCTTGATCATAAACCCACAATTCATCGGATCTCAACAAACACACCGCAAAAAGATTACATCGAATAGATCTCCTCGAACACCGAGGAGAACTTGGTATTGAGATCCAAAAAGAGAGAAGAAGCCATGTAGGTACTAACTATGGACCCGAAGGTCTGGGGTAAACTACTCACAACGCATGGTGAGGCGATGGTGTTGATGTAGAAGCACTCCGTGGAAGATCCCCCTTCGGCGGAGCTCCGGAACAGGCCCCAAGATGGGATCTCACGGGAACAGAAGGTTGCGGCGTGGGATTAGGGTTTTCTCTGTTGCTTCGATGTTTTCAGGGTACATGGGTATATATAGGAGGAACGAGTACGTCGGTGGAGTAACGTGGGGCCCACGAGGGTGGGGGCGCGCCCAGGGGAGGGGGCGCGCCCTGAACCCTCATGGGCACCAAGTGTCCCCTCTGCCTTGGTTCTCGAGTCTCTAGTGAAGATATCGTTCCAAAATAACTCTCCCGAAGGTTTCATTCCGTTTGGACTCCGTTTGATATTCCTTTTCTGCGAAACCTTGAAATAGGCAAAAACAACAATCTAGACTGGGCCTTTGGGTTAATAGGTTAGTCCCAAAAATAATATAAAAGTGTATAATAAAGCCAATTAAACATCCAAAACATCATATATAATTGCATGGAACAATAAAAAATTATAGATACGTTGGAGACGTATCAAGCATCCCCAAGCTTAATTCCTGCTTGTCCTCGAGTAGGTAAATGATAAAAAACAGAATTCTTGATGTGGAATGCTAACCAAAATAATTTTCAACGTAATTTCTGTATTGTGGCATGAATGTTCAGATCCGAAAGATTCAAGACAAAAGTCTATATTAAGATAAGAAATAATAATACTTCAAGCATACTAACAAAGCAATCATGTCTTCTCAAAATAACATGGCCAAAGAAAGTTATCCCTACAAAATCAGATAGTCTGGCTGTGCTTCCTCTTCATCACACAAAATATTCATCCCCTGACGCCGGAGCCCCCGAGCGCCCCCAGTGCGCTAGATTCGGGATGGGATCGCCGAGCCCAAAACGGAACGAGCCAGCGGATTTCGGCGTCTTGGGGACGCGACTGGGTTTTATTCGGCGTAGGCATGGAAAAAGTCACCCAGGGGGGCCTGTTGGGGGCACGGCTAGAGATGCTCTTAACATCTCAAAACAATTACAAGGAGTCTTACTTTTCATAGTATTCAATACTATATATATATGAAAGTTTTTATTGTGTCTCCTTTGGATGCCTATCATATTAGGACTAGATTAATAATCCAAGAAAATTACCATGCTGTTTAGAGACACTCAAAATAATATAAGTGAAGCAAGAGAGTTCAACAATTTCTATAAAATGAAACCACCACCGTCCTCTAAAAAGATATAAGTGAAGCACTAGAGCAAAATTGCCTAGCTCAAAATATATAAGTGAAGCACATAGAGTATTCTAATAAATCATGATTGAAACGTGTCCCTCTCAAAAGGTGTGTACAACAAGGATGATTGTGGAAAAACTAAAAAGCAAAGACTCATATCATACAAGACGCTCCAAGAAAAACACATATCATGTGGTGAATAAAAATATAGCCTCAAGTAAAGTTACCAATAGACGAAGACGAAAGAGGGGATGCCTTCCTGGGGCATCCCCAAGCATAGGATTTTGGTTGTCATTGAATTTTTCCTTGGGGTGCCTTGGGCATCCCCAATCTTAGGCTCTTTCCACTCCTTATTCCATAGTCCATTAAATAGCTTACCCAAAACTTGAAAACTTCACAACACAAAACTCAACAAAAATCTCGTCAGCTCCGTTAGTAAACCAAAGCAAATAACCACTCAAGGTAATCTTAGGCTGTTGTGCTCCTATTTGTAATTTTTTGGGTTGCGATGTGGTTTATTTCAAAATTATTTGGTGTACCGTCAATTATTGGCCTTGGTTCACTCACTTGAGTAACTGGGGTCAACAAACATTTAGTTGATTTTTTTTGTATAATCAGTAAGACGTACCAATATGAGCCACTGAAAAAAATGAAGGGTGGAAATGACAGAGCCCTCTAAAATATTCCCCTCTACAATAATAAATATTATATGTACACATATTTTTGGTATTTTAAAATGTGTTGCAAGTGCATATACAGAAATTTGCCTTATTACAGATTTTGGTGAATGATCCTCGGTGACATAAGCTCTCTATAATTTATATATCTGTTGTGCTCCTATTTGCAATTTCTTGGGTTGCGATGTGGTTTGTTTCAAAATTATTTGGTGTACCATATCAATTATTGGCCTTGGTTCACTCACTTGAGTAATAGGGGTCAGCATACATTTAGTTGATTTTATTTTGTATAATCAGTAAGACGTACCAATATGAGCCGTTGAAAAAAATGAAGGGTGGAAATGACAGAGCCCTCTAAAATATTCCCTTCTACAATAACCAAAATTATATGCACAATTTTTTTTATTTTAAAATGTGTTGCAACTGCATATACTGCAATTTGCTTTATTACATATTTTGGTCATCCTCTGTGACATAAGCTCTCTATAATTTATATATGTGTTGTGCTCCTATTTGCAATTTCTTGGGTTGCGATGTGGTTTATTTCAAAATTATTTGGTGTACCATCAATTATTGGCCTTGGTTCACTCACTTGAGTAATGGGGATCAACAAACATTCAGTTGATATTATTTTGTATAATCAGTAAGACGTACCAATATGAGCCGCTGAAAAAAATGAAGGGTGGAAATGACAGAGCCCTCTAAAATATTCCCCTCTCCAATAAACAAAATTATATGTACACATATTTTTTCTATTTTAAAATATGTTGCTAGTGCATATACTGCAATTTGCTTTATTACAGATTTTGGTCCATGATCCTCGGTCACATAAGCTCCCTATAATTTATATATGTGTTGTGCTCCTATTTACAATTTATTGGATTGCGATGTGCTTCATTTCAAAATTATTTGGTGTACCATCAATTATTGGCCTTGGTTCACTCACTTGAGTAACAGGGGTCAACAAACATTTAGTTGATTTTATTTTGTATAATCAGTAAGACGTACCAATATGAGCCGCTGAAAAAAAGGAAGGGTGGAAATGACAGAGCCCTCTAATATATTCCCCTCTACAATAAACAAAACTATCTGTACACATATTTTTTGTATTTTAATATGTGTTGCAAGTGCATGTACTACAATTTGCTTTATTACAAATTTAGGTCCATGATCCTCGGTGACATAAGCTCTCTATAATTTATATATGTGTCGTGCTCCTATTTGCAATTTATTGGGTTGCGATGTGGTTTATTTCAAAATTATTTGGTGTACCATCAATTATTGGCCTTGGTTCACTCACTTGAGTAACAGGGGTCAACAAACATTCAGTTGATTTTATTTTGTATAATCCTATAAAACGTACCAATATGAGCTGCTGAAAAAAATGAAGGGTGGAAATGACAGAGCCCTCTACAATATTCCCCTCTACAATAAACAAAATTATATGTACACATATTGTTTGTATTTTAAAATGTGTTGCTAGTGCATATACTGCAATTTGCTTTATTACAGATTTTGTCCATGATCCTCGGTGACATAAGCTCTCTATAATTTATATATGTGTTGTGCTCCTATTTGCTATTTCTTGAGTTGCCATGTGGTTTATTTCAAAATTATTTGGTGTACCGTTAATTATTGGCCTTGGTTCACTCACTTGAGTATCAGGCATTGTTCATTTACTCTCAGTTAACTAGAAAGAAATCTGGTGTCAAGCATGATAAGAAATCTGGTATCACCTATTTGAGTAGAATGGAAAAAAAAAGTAAAAATTTATGATTAAGGAAACATTTTTTCCACACGGTATTTTTTTCTAAATATAATACTACATACATATCACAAATAGGTGATGTTTTTCTTAAATATAAGGACTAACAACAACAATGTCACTTTTTTGAGATAGTTACTGTTCAAATCCATGTATGCACGAAAGAATTATGTCATTTCTAATTATCTATGTTAATGAAATGAAAGTAGAAATAATATACATTCTGGTAGCAGTCTATCTCAAACCATATATATTTTTCACCAAATTAATTTTACCGATCAGTCCAATATACACACAACTTATTCGTAGAAATACGTCCTATATCAATCACTATCTTCCATATTATATGGATTCTCAAATAATAGCAAATACCTAGCCCGTGCTTCCCCACAGGTTCACGACTATTATTTACTAGTTGGAAGCACCATACGAGACTCCACGTTAATCCTGAAGGTTAAAAAGTTACATCCATCGGATTGATTTAATGACCGGTCTACCGCCGTTGGATGATTCCTGGTCCGCTTTCTTGCAGTTGGGTGGCTACTTGAGATGGACTCTTCCACATCAACATAATTAATTTGGACACTATATTTATATTTGAAAGGTCCAAATCAACTAAGTGGGCCTTGCCATATGTTTGAATAGAAAAATTCCACACGTACATAAAAATGATAAAGCCTAAATGCTAGCATGGAAAAGAATCCTAGATGCCCACGGTCACCTCCCGGACAATAAAAAATTAATTTGCCATCTCCTTTCTAAAAAAAGATGTAATATAGAAAAAGATACGAACAAATGAAAAGCCCTTTGGCCCCACGCTATGAAAAGTGTCCATGTCCAAATACCACAAAAATAAAAAAAAGGCAGGTAAGTGTTCCCCTGAAAAAAAAGTATTAAAGTCTGGTACAAATAAATGCTCCTCAAAGTAGCACGTTTAGAAAAAAATACTACGCAGGAATAATTTTCACCCAAAGACACGTCAAATAGACGCTAATAAAAGCCTTATGTTTAGATTAAAAAAGAGTCCATGCATCAATATTTTTTTCCTTCTGTAAGGAAAGAAACTAGATGAGGATAAAATAAATGACACACGAAAATGCGAACTGAGCCTACAAGGTTAAGTTTTAGACATGATGATGATCCTGACATTTTCCTAGATTCATTTGAAGCTTTATGGCGATGTTCCTTCAGTGGAATGAGACGTTCTAGTCGACTACAGAGACACGTGTGGTGACTTCTTCATCTCAAGATGTTGTGTCAGCACAGTTTAGAAGGTGCTCATAAGGGGTAGGATGTGCATGCGTGTGTTCATAGAGATGGGTGTATGTATGTATGTATGTATCAGCGTATGCATCTATAATGTGTTAAAAGAGGTAATTAATCAGACACCTATTCGAAATTTTAATGGTGAAGAGTAATGAGGCGGCCTTCACATATGTATGAGTGTATATATACACAGACACAAAAATTACAAAAATAGGATTAAACCCATATGCACCAAAATGACACCTAGATGCCCAACTCAAGTCCTAACGAAAACAAAATGCATTTAATTTCCTCCCCATTTACAAACAAAAAAGAAGATATGTTACAAGAAAAGATAGACAAAAATGAAAAGTCCTTATACCACAAGCTAGAAAAAGAGTACACGTCCCAAATACAATGAAAATAAAAAACGTGTGGGAGTTTCCTTCAGAAAAAAGAAATTAAAAACAGGTTCCCCAAAGCTTTGAGATTAGAAAAAAAATCTATCCTTGAAAGTTTTTTTATCCACGTGCATGTTCCCATGAGAAAAATGAAATTAAAAAGACATGTACAAATAAATGGTCCGGAGTAAGAAAAGAAACTTTCCCAAGATAAAATAAATAAAAAATGAATATTTTTCTCCCTAAAAGCTTCCAAATTTTAGTTGAGAAATAATTTTTATAAGCTTTGACCTGGTATTTGTACCAATTACAGGAAGACTCCGCGGTAGCACAATAAATCAAGAAATCATATGAAAATATTTTTGATGTAAGATGACAATTGTAGGCTGATGTTAAACCTACGTACTTATATATTTTGGGTTACAATGAACAGATGATTCATAACTACCACATTAGTGTAGTCAGTAGCTCATAAATTCACAAGTTTTCCTCACACTACAAAGAGCAATGGGCGTGACCATGTAAGGACAGGAATATATTCGTTGGCGCTATTAAGAAATGGCATTTTTGCATGATAATAAGAATATTAATTTATTGAAATCTGTAATCAAAATTTCTATCTTCTTAATGTAATTATGAGAATAATGAAATTGGCTTAGCTTCAAAGTATACATCTTATGTGTGCATAATGCCGATCCAAGGGTGGACGTTAATTCTATTATTTTCGCAAGAAATGTTCAACTGATAAAACTTATTAGAATGTATCTACACTTCTATTCTTCTATTATAGGACACATAATGCCGACTTACTTATTGAAAAAAATATGTGAAAACATGGAATTACAAAACATTGTTAAGACATCAATTTCTAGCCAGTGCAGTGGCACGGGTTGACACTAGTTAGTTCTAATTGATCAGCACATCAAATGAAAGTACATGCTAACCCTCATCAGGAAAAAGGGTTGAACTGAGCTTATTTGCGTATGGGTGCATCCCTCTTTGGAAAAGCCTACTAATAAGTAATAAATCCTAAAAAAGAAAGAGGCAAAATTGGATGTAAACGAGGGAGAGCATCGAATCTGGATAAACAAAAGGCAGATCCATGCATAGCACGATGCGAGAAGAAAAAAAAAGGAAAAAAGTTTACCGATTTTATGTATGAGAAAGAGGTGAACATACGAAGAGGCATTCGTCTCTTTGCTGCCAATGGAAGAGAAAAGAGAAGAGAAAAGGAATGGGGTTTTTTTTGAGAGAGAAAGAAGTGAAAAGGGAGTTTTTGTTTTTTAGGCAAAAGAGAAAAGGGAGCGGAGTCGCTGTCTGCCCGTGCATGTTCATTCTACTGAGTTCAATCTTTCACACATGTCTCTTCATTCAACTGAGAACGAGCCGATCCCACGTGATGATCGATAGGCTGAATTTGCTGGAATATAAATGAAGGAATGAGCCTACTTTGAAGTGCACATGGGCTTAAATAACAAGTAACAGATAAATACCATGTTTTCCCAGAAAAATAAAACACATGCTATCTCTAGCTCCTGTGCTAATCCAATAATGGTATGGTACATAGATTTTGAAAAACGAAATATTCCTTCAATTGTTTCCACAAACACACTAAATAACTTAGATATTTTTCCATTGCGCCTGATTTAAAACATGCATGTATTCATGAAATGATAGGCATACCTTCATTTCCTTCATAAGAAGAGGTTAAAATTAATAACAAAGCTATGTGGAACCCCCTCTTATGAAGCTTTGGAAAAATAGGCTTCGTTACTAACAAAGCCTGGCCACCATAAAATTTCCAAACTGGCGCAGAAGCCAAGTGGTGCAATCGGCCATCTAGTTTCCTTTATTAGCTATTACAACCATCTCACTTGTTTATTTTGGTCTGTGGAATAGAAACGACATGCGATAACAAAGACTTAAACAAGTCTTTTCTTTATTTGCGAATGAAGACTTGCAGAAGTCACCTTGCCAAACTTAATCACTTCCTGGATAGATAGTTCCAAAGTCTCTAAGAAAAGAAGGCAATGACTACATCCGAAACTGAATCAAAATTGATAACTTTCGTGGAGTGTCCCTCTATGGAGATGGGAAATTTCATGGTGGCGAGGCCCGTCCATGAGGATCGGCGAACTGTGCCATGGCATAGGTCCCTCAAAATTGGAGGACCGCCGATCATAGAGAAAATTGGGGAAATCGTTCTGGTTTGTTCGCCCGCTGGCTAACTTGCCACTACCTGTTCGTGATTGTAGAGAAAACTATGGTCGGGTGAGTGGTCGAGGCACCCACCCAATACATGTCCAATAATAAACAATTAGGCCCCAATTAGTCGCATGACTATATCTTACTTTAAAAGAGAGCAATTTTTGTCTCGCTGAAGCGAATGACCCTGCGCTATAGCTATTGGGCCGGACTATTAACACATGATTAAAAGAAAGCAAGAAGAAGAATTGGGAGAAATCATGATTCAAACCTAGGTCTCCTAGCTGTCGTGCAACTCTGCTAGCCACTAAGCTAACTTCAGCTTCGTGTAAAGTACTACGGCAGGAACTAGTTGAGGGTAAAATAGCCGGATTTCCAGTTCCTTTTTCCTGTTATTTTTGTCTTTGTTTTCTCACCTATTTTCTTTCTTTGTTTCTTTCTTTGGTTTCAGTGCCTTTTTTCCTTTTCTACTGTTTTACTCAGTTTTCCCTTATTTTTGTTTTCTTTTCGTTTACCATTTGGTTTTTCTTCTTGCATTTCTTTTTTTGCATATATTTTGATTTTCAATCTAGATTTTTTATATACATCAAGAACATTTTTCTAATACATGCTTAACACTTTTCAATACCAATTTAAATATTTTTAATATATGGTCCATATTTTTAAAATCATCTATTTCTTTTCTAATACAATATTAAGTTTTTATTACATAGTCTAAATTTCTGTCATATATTTTAACATTTTTTAAAGGCATGATTAATTTGTTTTCAAACAATATTAATTATTTCAATACACGCTCAACAATTTTTACACACATTTAGCGGTTTCTAAATGCCCAATTAACATTTTTCAAATACTTTTTCATCATTTTTACAAATGCTTGATTAACATTTTTATATAGGTCGTCAAATTGTTTCATCATTTTTTAGTACATGGTCAAAATAAATTATATAAACATTAGATATTTTCCAAATGCTTGATTGACATTTTTGAAATACTTGTTCAATATTTTTTCAAATGATTAAATAAAATATTTTATATAGATGATTAAATTTGTTCATCATTTTTTAATACATGCTCAATATTTTTTTCTAGAAACACTTATCATTTCTGAAACGCTTGATTGACATTTTTAAACTACTTGTTCAACATTTTTCTAAATTATTGGTTAAATTGTTTTATATACATGATAATTTTTTTCATCCACATTGTTTTTTGTATACATTATTCGTATACATGATAAATATTATCTCTATACGCATTTAACATTTTCAAATGCTTACTAACATTTTCCAAATATTTTTTAGATATTTTTTGTTATATATATATATATAACTATAATCAAAATTTTAAAAAATTTAAAAATTTAGGCAAGAATTAAAAACAGAAAACAGAAAAACGATGATGTGGCATCCTGCACATCTGGGCCAGCCGACCTCGCTCTCCCCCTTCGGTGAGGGTTCCCTAGGTCTTGCTTAATGCAAGACATAGGGGCACCCCTAAACGCAT
>LR738714.1:848585506-848689340 GCA_902687465.1 Secale cereale | reverse complement strand
GGAGGAGGATAAGGTGGTGCATACCTGTGACGGGCGAGCGAGATCACCTACCACCGCTATTAATCGCCAGCGTAAGATTTTAGAAGAAGGTAGAAGTGACGGGTTCTTGTTAGCGACCACCACTGCAAACTCTAGGTAAATTTGAAAATTTGGGTGTGGGTCGCCCAAATATAACTGTGGCGAGCGCGATGCACCGTGCGCCACTGTTTTATGACAAACCGGTGGTGGGCGCATACGTACTGTCCGCCACTACTATTTCCATTCCGCGGGCTAATTTGAAAGAGTTTACATATGACGGGTATTAGCTAATGCCGCCACAGGCGTGTCCGTAGCTATGGCGGGTCTGTCTTGTTATCGGTCACTGCGATTTTGGAAAAGTAGAAGTGGCTGGTACCTTGACCTTGCGCGTCATTAATTTGAGTTCACCGATAGGGCTCAGCAGCCAGCACCCTGGAAAAAATACGTACATAGGCCTGTATATAAAAATTTGGAGCCCCCAAAATATTTGGGCCCTGTGCGGGCCGCACTGTCCGCACACCTATGGGCCCAGCCCTGTTGTAGTGGTCTCCGTTTTTGTTGGTCCTTATGTACTTGGATTGTTTTTTTGCCGGAACATGTACTTGGATGTTAACAAGGTGTGACTACCTATAGCTACCTCATTGCAGCTATTTTAAGTTATAATCAAGAGAAGCATGCCTGGTCCGAATTAGGTTAAACTACCTAGAGATGTGCATGTCCTTGATTCAGGATGCCCACTTAATTAACGGTCGATTGATTTGTGCACGATTCAAGCACCACAGGTCATCTCGACCGTTGAATTGCCTCATTTTTTTGAGCGAAAAGTATGTTTTTCGTCCCTCAAGTTCTTAAAAATTATAGACTTGGTCCTTCAAGTCATGCACTAATCGCCTATCAACATATCGTGTGGACAGCACTGTTGTTTCATTAATCTGTGTGGCTTCTAATCAAGTCGTGCACAAATCGGCTGTCAACATATCATGTGGACAGCACTTTTGTTTCTTTAATCTGCGTGGCTTCTACTCATGTCGTGCACAAATCGTCTGTCAACATATCGTGTAAACAGCACTTTCGTTTCTCTAATCTGGCTTCTAATCAAGTCATGCACAAATCGTCCATCAACATACCGTGTGTACATCACTTTCGCTTAATTAATTTGGATATGACAGCTGAAGAGTGCATAATCTGGCATCAACTTATGCCAAATCATCTTTCAATAGCAGCAAGGGATCTGTTTACGAGATCGTGATCTCGATCTCGAACGAACAGCTTTGATCTTGAACCGAGCAACACTTCCTCTCGTCGTCACGTTCTGGAACCAGCATGCTAATACAGGTCAGAGCGTGGATCATGAATGCCTCATTTATACATTATGAAAGAGATTAAGAGAATCTGATGCGTCATATCCAGCAAATTCAACTCTGTACAGAACACCAAAAAAGTTATTGAGTATATTTCGTCCGTGAAAGCAGGTGCATATATACAACTACAGAAATATAAAACATGAGACATGGACAGAAGTGTGATATATGAAACACCATTTTGCCATACTAGTGATGGGTTCCAGCAATGCTGTAAGAATATAAAACATGCGTCAACCGAAGAGCTTGAGGACAGATCATTCGATAGCCGCATGTGCCATTACTCCACGCCATGCCAAAAAGGCACTAGAAAATTGGTGGAAAGTGTTCCCACCCTAGACAACCCCCAGGATCGTGAGGCGGCAACCCATGTCCCGGTGCGGAAGTGCCAGCTCCCAGTTCAGACCTACACGAGTCACGCTGTTTCTTCCACCATGCCATCACACGAAAATCAAATCGTGTGCCCAAAAGAGAATTGTGTGCGATCGCTAACCATTCCGCACAGGGACGAAGCTAGAATTTTTTTTTTTTGCTAGGATCATGCATGTCCATGACAATGGGGTCATCTTCAGTAAATAGGTAGTGCTTAGTACTAAACTAATGAAGGAATTCCTAATTTCATTGGGGTCAATTGACCCTAATGCCTACAAGGGAGCTTCGTCCCTGATTCCGCACGATTGGTTTAGGTCAACCTTGTGCGATGTGTTCCACATGGTTTCACCATGCAAAGCGTGTGTGATGACTGGCATTGTGACACACGAAATGGCAAAAGCAAATCATGTGCGGTGTCTAACAAATGGTTATGGTAATCTAAACGATACAGATGATGTGGTGCGCTGCACATATTTTAGCTCGGTTCATTGTGTGCGTTACCGGGCACACGGTTTCTAAGTCAACCAAGTTCTATGTTTCTTACCATCACAGATATGTCCTCAAAATTAGTTTTGTTCACCCAATTGATTTTTTCGAAGATAAACATAGACCGTAATTCAACATCGGAATTACTTTTATGATAAAATATCAGACACGCACCACATTTACATAGAATAAATATACAAGTTTAAATCAAATTTTCTATCCTTGGAGTTTCAGAAGGACGGAAGAAAGACTTTGAAATTTCGGTTAGTGCTTTCAAACAAATGGAGATAGACCGGTTTAGGGATGCTCCTAAGTTGTCAACAAAATGAACTGACTTCGGTGCACAAGGATGTTCCCGTGCCAAGGCTCATATGCACCCAGTTAGAAACGGGATGTTGAGTTTCTGCACCCAGGATCAAATGCTCCTGATGTGAAAAGTAATATCAGAAAAATAAAAAAATCTGATTTTTTTTTTGTGTGGCATACTTTCACAAATGTTAGTTGTGCATGCAAAATTTCATCACAAAATCACATTGACGGAAGGCGTGGTAAAAAAACAAAATCGATGCTCTGAAAATGTTACTTACAAAAGCATTTTAGAGCTTTGATTTTGTTTTTTGGCACGACTTGCACCAATGTGATTTCATGATGAAATTTTGTGTGCACGACAATCATTTGCGAAAGTATGTCCCTAAAAAATATCAAAAAATTTAATTTTTTTTTATGTTTGTACTATTCACACCAGGAGCATTTGCTCCAGGGTGTAGAAAGGTACTTTCGCCAATGCATCGGCCTAGCACGATTAGGTAGTTAATATGGAATGTAGCAACTGTACGTGGGATTAAGAGCTAATGTGACAGCTAGAAAGACATAACTAAAAGTGATGATCGAACGGCTGGTAATGCTGATGGCGTGTGAGGGCTGGAAAAGTGTACAATTTTAAATGTCTCTAAATCCGTTCTAAGTTTATGCATGGCTCTGAGGGCACTTGCCCATGGCGTGTCTCTGACGTCGGGGTCCATGCAGATGTTTCAGCCTTTTATTTCTTTTTTAAGCGAGCCTTTTATTTCTTTGATGACCACAACTTCTCGAACAATCTAGGAACAAAAATAATCATATGCTCTGGCTCTTCCTCCTCTACTCCGATACGTCGCCTCTGACGCCTCCATTGTCAATTTGGATGGCTTCCGTCACAATCCCCACCAACCCTTCAGGAGGAGAAGCAGTGCGACGGCAGATCCGCCGCCCGAGGGGCAAGCCTAGTACATGAGCCTGACAAAGTCATGGAGAATTCAGAAGGATCATTTTTCGTGTTACCATACTAGCTTGTTTGTCACTGTAGATTAAGGGAAAGAAATACAACTAATGGATACTTCTATTTACATACAACGAACCTGTATAACATAGGGCCGGAAGTAAGATTATTTTTCTTTATTAAGTAATGTGCGCCAATGCAAGCATATAATTTATCTAACTAGCTTTTAGAGGGACACAATTTGCAGAGGAGAAGTTTGAAGTTTCTATTGGATAGGCAATTAAGGATGTTGCTCGTGTGTTGTGGCACTGCAAAGTCTTTATTTGTATTTCAACTCATCGACAATAGAAGTCAGAAATACCAAAGACAGAAGAGACAAAAGTGAAAAGTAGGGACTAATCTGCTCCTTAACACACAATGAAGTGGATAAATTGACGCCTCAATTGACAATGAAGAGGCGAAATTTGCCAGCTTTCCTATCGATTGTTATAAGAATATTGTCAAGATGCCCAGAATTAGGATTAAAATGTACAAGGAGCAGAAACAACTACTCCCTCCGTTCCCAAATATAAGTCTTTCTAGAGATTTCAACAAGTAACTACATACGAAGCAAAATGAATGAATTTATACTCTAAAATATGTCTACACACATCCGTATGTTGTAGTTCATTTGAAATGTCTAACATGACTTATATTTAGGAACGGAGGGAGTATTTATGTTCCAGTGAGGTGATTTCTTATGAAATATAAATTTTCCCCTTGAAGGAAAAAAAGCCTATAAATAGTCTGTATAGATGATTTGAATATATCATCTCCATCTTTGTTGAACATCTTATTACGACATCTATAACTTTGTTTAGATTTTCTGCTACCTGATTTATTAATTTATGAAGCTCCATTATTTGTGCTACAGGAGCTGGGTTTTCATACCTTTAGAGATTTTTGCTGATGTTGCTCTTGGTTTGCTTAGGAAGCATAGTAGTTAGCTGGCTCCATCTTAGTAATAACTACTCCCTCCGTTCCTAAATATAAGTTTTTGTAGAGATTTCAATAGGTGGGCTACATACAGAGCAAAATGAATAAATCTACACTTAAAATGCATCTACATGCATCCGTATGTGGTTCATAGTGAAATCTCTACAAAGACTTATATTTAGGAACGGAGTGAGTAATAAGCAACCAGCGCCAACGATAGCGGGCGCGGTGAAGCGCGCCTACCCATCCAGTAATAGATATACCTCAAAGACGTTGCCGGCGCATTTGCGCGTGCCACACTGCTAGTTAGACAAGACAACAGAATAAAATTTGGTCTATGGAAGGGAGGCATGAAAATGGAATCCAACTGGCCTCACAAACTCAAGCACTCAGATTTTTTTTTAGACAAACTCAAGCACTCAAGCACTCAGATACACGGGTATATTATGTTCCAGGCCGGGGTGAGCCACACACAAGGATCGATTGTGGGGCTGGGCCGGTACTTTGGCAATAATTGATTGCGGGCCCATAGGCCCTGGCCGCCCACTTTTAAGCAACGCAAAGTTGCGGGAGTAAGTAGTTAACGAGCGCTTCTTCGGGAGCTTCGCAGCGATCAGCCACTTGGCGCGCTCTTAGCCATTAGTCACGTGTCGCGCTTTGGGCGCTTCATCCGGATTTATTTTTTATTTTTTCGCAAGCGTTTTCGACTTATTAAACTGTTTTTCCCCTTTTTTTCGAGCTTTTGGTTTCTCACCGGTCTTTCATAGCTTTTTGATAAAAAAATATTTCGAAAAAATATTTTTTTGTGCGAAAAAACACGTTTTTTCGCGAGAGTCCGAATATGTTTTATGTTTATTTCCTTTCGCGAGAGTCACGGTTTTGCTTCCACGAGAGTCCTAGTTGTGCTTTCGCGAGAGTCACGGCCGTGCCTCTCGGAAACGGAACAAATATGCATTTTCTGTTTTTTTTCCTTACGCGAGAGTCACGGTCGTGCCTCTCGGAAATGGAAAAAAAATGTGTTTTCTGTTTTTTTAACTTTCGCGAGAATAACGGTTTTGCTTCCGCGAGAGCCACGGTTGTGCTTTCGCGAGAGTCACGGCCGTGCCTCCTCGGAAACGGAAATAAACGTGTTTTCTCTTTTGTTTTTCTCTTCCGCAAGAGTCACAATTTTGCTTCCGCCAGAGGCACGGTTGTGATTTCGCGAGAGGCACGGGCGTGCCTCTTTTTGAAAGGGAAAAAACCAGTGCGCCCGGTTCGGTTTTTTCGTCCGTTTTTTTTCGTGAAAAAAAAGTTTGTCAAAACCTATCAACATGGGATCTAGTTTTGAAGATCTCAATGCAAGGAATTCAACGGTGAAAACGATATGAGATTTAGACGCACGGTTTAAGAGATAAAACGTTTTGAATAAACGGAAATACGAAAAAGGTGAAAACGCCCAGGTTATGACAAGTGGCGCCCATGCAGCGCGCCACTTGTCGCAACATTGGGGTTTGGGGCGGTCTTTGCAACGAGTACTCCTCAATTAGTGATTTCGCAAAGTCCGAATATTTTATTAATAGTAATTAATAATCACAGAATTATGAAACATGGGAAGGAAATTTCCTAATTTGAGAAATAGGAAGGACTCTAGGCAATACAGCGTCCACATGAGGACGCTAGTATAAGCGACGTCCAGATCGGGACGCTAGCATCGATCACGACCACCGTTAGGTTGGGCCACCTCTCCACGGCGGCCGCCGCCGCCGCCCTCCATCTCTCGTCCCCGCGACCACGTATGCACGGCCGTAGCCGCCGCCGCCCTCCACCTCTCATCCCCGCGACCACCTATCCACGGCCGCCTCCGCCCTCCATCTCATCTCTTGCCAAACTCCTCAAGGCCGCCTCCCTGTAATCCGCTAGTTCATCTACTCACTGTCGAAGTAGGTTGCGCCACCACGGCGAGATTGGCGGAGTTGACGGCCCTTCTCTCTTCTCTCGACCGCGGTCACCACATCTGTTCCGTTCCTCGTCCCTGCGTTCCTCGCAGCCTGAATCGTCATTCGACGGAGCACTGGACAGTAGGTACTGTTAGTTTTCCCTGAAACTGTATGTTCTTCCTGATCTCCAATTGAATAGCACACTACAGTAGATGCTATTACTGAATTTTCATGAGTGTAAGTGTGTAACCTGGTATTTGTATTACTGAATAGCACACTACAGTAGCTGCTATCACTGAATTTTCATGAGTGCAAGTGTGTAACCTGGTACTTGTATGTAGTTGACAGTAAATGATTGATATTGTTGATGCGGCTGCTTTAGTGATTTGTCATTGGTTTCACTAGCAAAAGAGCCCGTGCATTGCAACGGGAGAGAAAACATAACACACGATCTTAACCCAGCAACCATCACTCAAGACCACAATAGGTCCATCTCCTTTATTTTTGTGAGGCATCGTATTAGTGTTACCACTTATCCTCCTTCTCACCCTCGCCGGTGATGGCCTCAGTGTTCACACAAAACAAAGCAAAAAACGTGTTTAAATATGGTTAATCCTAAGGCGTCTCTCTCTCCTCTCCCTACCCCTCTCTCTCTCTCTCTCTCTCTCTCTCTCTCTCTCTCTCTCTCTCTCTCGCTTTCTCTCACTCTCGCGATGAGAAATCTGTTGTTTTCCCCTGCGACATTTTTCAGAGGTATGCATGGGTAGTTATCGATGTTTTCTTTTCCCTATATGATTATAATGGAGTGCTTATTTGCAATCCGGATCGGCACCGGTACGAAAGAAAAAACGGATCTTGCGCTATAAATTGTAAGTTTGCTTCCAAAACAATATTTTAAAAATATTTAGCAGGTAAAATTAACATCATATTTGGATTCTACACATTTTTTAAATAAAATTTCATATACAATATGTTAAAATCGAAATTACGGTTTAAAAGATACGTATAATTTAGAAAATCATTTGTTTGACTTAAATATATTCCAAAATAATATTTAAAAATACTTAACAGGTAAAAATAATATCATATTCATATTCTACATATTTTTCTAATCAAATTTCATATATAACATGTTCAAATTGGAGTTACGGTTTAAAAGATATGGATGATTTAAAAAAAACATGTATTTGACTTAAATATGATCCGCGGATGAATTACCTAAAACATCAGGTTTTTTTCGAAAATTGTAAAATAACGGTTCGGGTATGACTTAAATCCGGACTGCGGGTTGATTTTAAGAAAACACAGGGACTTTTGTGTAAAATACGAAAAAACGATTCGCTTTAACTTAAAATAGGACTGCGTGTTGAATTCTGTGAAGTAGAGGGACTTTTCTGAAAAATGCCATGATGGACGGGAAGAAACCCAATTTTCTTTATTATTAGGTAAAGATAAGCATAGCTCTTAGTGAGAGAGAATATGACTTACTGAGGTTTATCTAATACTCTGAAGAATAAATGCAAATGATTGATGTAGTGCACTCCGAAGGCTTACTTGTTCCTTTTATCTTGTGACAGGGTACTGAAATGAATACAAATGGGCGTTTTAGTGATTTATTATGGATGCCTCACAGCCAGCATAAAATATCCAAAGCTTGGGAAAATGTGAGTCTTTGTTGAATTTGCATGTGGTGTGTTACACTTGGTGTTTGGCTTAAACTGATTTTTGTTTGTATTAATGCAGCCTAATATTTCCTTGAACGTACGGTGTCATCGTGTTGGCATCCCATTTGATCCCCTATGTAGGCCAGCTTTAGAGAAGCTTGGTTTTTATCAGATTGCAAAGATGAAGAAGATCAATGTCGACAAATACTTGATATCAACATTGGTGGAACGTTAGCGGCCCGAGACAAATAGTTTTCACTTACCTGTAGGAGAAATGCCTAATACACTGCAAGACGTCAGTTGTTTGTGGGGGTTGCCTATCCATGGTAAACCACTTGTTGGCATAGCTGATGCGCCATGGTCGGAATTAGTTGAGAGGTTGCTTGGGATTCCCGTGGATGAACAACACATGAAACAAAAGAAAAGGCGAAAAAGTGATGATAATATTGTTGTGAGGGATTCACAATACTCTATAAATTTGGGCAAACTACGAGAACGCTTCCATGTGTTGCCGGATAATCCAATGGATAGGGAGATTAATTGGCATGCTCGAGCACTTGTTCTAGAAATCCTTGGATCCATAGTCTTTACAGATACATCTGGAGATGGAGTGCCAGCTATGTATCTCCAATTTATGCAAAATTTAGGACAGCAAACAGAGTATAATTGGGGAGCAGCTACTCTTGCTCGGTTGTATAGACAATTGAGCATGTGTGCTGAGAAGGAGAGACTAGAAATTTCAGGGCCTTTATTGCTGCTACAATTATGGTCTTGGTCCCGTTTGTCACTTGGTCGTCCTAAAGTTATTTTTGAGAAGCCTAAAGACGGAGAGGAACCTGAAGAAGAGGAAGATGAAGAAGTACATTTGGATTATAACCTGTTTTTGGAGCAAAGTGGTGTGTTGCACACATGTTTGATGTCCCTCATAATGCCGGTATTGTAGTCTAATAACTAAATTTATTACACATCATTTGTGCTACCACAAATATTTTTCTTACCTTGCAATGAATTATATATAGGTACTGAATATTATCGGAATCAGATTGATTTGATTCGAGAAGGTGCAATTGATTTGCAACCATATGATGATCTTCTTGGGCAGATGCCTGTCCAAGTTCATGATGATTCTGGTTGGTGGTATGCTAGAGTACCACTCATGCATTTTTCGATTGTGGAGTTTCACTATCCAGATAGGGTGATGCGACAATTTGGATTAAGACAGGCCATCCCACCTTATGTTCCACGTGGCGAGGCAGAGGTTCGGAGACTGCGAAAAATTAAGCATTGTGCAGGAAAATCGCATAATTGGGAGGAATTCCATGCCAATTATGTTCAAGAATACAATCGCGTTCAAGCAAGTGTGTTGCCAGAGGAAATTCCCTTCGATGTAGCTAGTTTACCTGATTACAGACATTGGTTCCAACAAAATGGTATGTATACAGTATTCTTCGATTCTCAGTGCTTGGGCGGCCTAGATAAACCTATTCCATATCCTCGAGATAGCATCGAATGGACTGGCTACATGCCTAGTGGTCTACCACTGGCTCGAATTGTAAGTGTGTGCAACAGTTTCATTGTATTATCTGCATTATATAGTAATAAATGTGTAATTGAATATTTCTTTTGTCACTTGCAGGGGTTACGTGAGTTAAAGAATGCCGCATGGGGGATCAAATGTGCTACTACTAGTGGATGCAAGAAGATAGGGAAATCTGTATTGAGGTCCCGTGTAGGAAATTTGTTAGATCTGAACTTGGAGCCTAGGCTGCAAAGCATGCTCACTGAGGCTAGGTTACCACTGAAGATTGAAGATATTCCATCTGACGATGATGTTTCCTATATGGCTCAGCCACCAAGCCCCCCAAAAGCGAGCAATTCTAATGTGTTTAATGAATGGATATACTCCGGCAAAGGTTTTACAACATACTTGAAGGCTGATGAAGCAGTGAGCGATGGAGAATCTACAACACAAGATGTAGGACATGTTACCCAATAGACCAACTCTAATGAGTTGGTTAGAACTTGTAGGCATCAATCTAGGAGTCCGTAGTGAGTAGTTGATTAGAATGGACATTCCCAATATGGATTGTAATAGTTGTCACGAAATGCTAAATTTGTGTGAGTTTGATTCAAGACATTTTCTACTTCATTCTTGCTGTCTAGTGCAACATGTTATGTACCGACTTAAACTGAAAGCTGGAAAGTATGACTGATGTTGTACTGAAAGTATCCTGCCAAGGTTACTAAAGAATGGCTTTCAAGTCAGAATTCTTGGTACTGCTTCAGTTTTAGGTTGTTGCTACAGTTCCTGTTAAGTGAACATATTTTGTTTGTAAACTTTTTTGCCTTTGTTGTGCCACACATTCATGAGAATATTCCAGATTGCTACATTGAAAGGAAAATAAATCGAATGTCATGTTTGCGGGGAGGTCAGGTTCTTGAATTTGCTGCAAATATGAATTTCTTCACTCAAAGTTATTTTTTTTGGTTCGTTTCTCACATCCAGAAAATAATTTCAAACTCGTATCCGGAGTATAATTTTGTTTACATCTTCAGGAAAAATGTGCGAACATAAATGCAAATCAGTAAGCACGTCCATCATTGGCTGCGTGATGTGCTTTTCTTATTACTCGACCTCTTCTCTCTGGATGATATGCTCGTCCCCTGACATGCCCTCTTTCCATTGGATGTTGCGATTTTCCCTTGACTCGGCCTCTTTCCTTTGGATGATGTGCTCTTCCCTTGACTCGGCCTCTCTCCGATCTGTCCTCGACTGGATGAAATGGTCTGTCTTTGGCTACATGATGTACCTACAGTGAAATAGTACATACAAAATATTAAAATCAGAAGAAAATAAGTTTGCATCTAAGCCACCAGTACATAAGTACTTTATATACCTGTTTGGTTATTGTCTACAGTTGAACGTCGGGCTTGGTGTCCCATTCTCCTTCCTTGCATCTCATCCATCTACATCGGAATCCTTTTGTGTTGACGCCGCCCACGATTAATTAAGTTCTCATCAGGAATAATAATTGGGCCATTATATGTTGGCCACTCATTTTGGTTCCCATAAGGATGAAATTGTCCAGCCCAAGTGTTTGCAAGTACTTCAGAAGAATAGTATGAATTAACTATTTGATTTTCATTTAGATTCCTGTACTTGCAAACAGCAAGCAAATGAGCACATGGCACACCGGTCAGGTTTGGCTTTAGGCAGTCACAAGATGGAGCAGTATCTGATTGGAGAGTTACCTTGTACTTGAAGTCTTTATGAATAAAAAGAACATGATCTCCATTGTGTAATGCAACTCTCTCATTGTCAACCTTGACCTCAAATATTTCAACTTCATCACCATATGAAATAACATGCATATGTACTGCCTTGTCGGCCCTTTTAACCAATAGCTTGTCCACCCGTTCGGACCATTGGTTGCCTCCGTCAACCAAGCTGAGAGCACTTCGCCTTCTTTTTACAAACCACACTAAGCACTTTCAAAATGTCTCCTCCACAATTGCTGCCACCGGTAGCCTTCGGGAATGCCTGAACACATTATTTAAGGACTCGGACCCATTGCTTGTCATGATCCCCCACCGGTAACCCCCATCCTTGCATTGAAATACTTTCTCAGGCTTCTCTTGCTCATTTTTGTCTTCCTGCAAATACTTACCGACCTTTCTAAGATATGTTATTGTATCAGGACAAGTATGTTCAATAGATGACATGACCTCCTCAAACCTACGAGGTTTCTTTTTCTTGACTGCCCACTTGAAATTTTTTAAAATGTTATCATCACGAAAAGCTTTGTAGAGGTTCTCTGCGACATGTTGAGAGCAAAAACGATGCACACACTCGCCAGCACTTTCGTTCCACCTAAGGTGTGGCTGCTTAAACACCCATTTAATTGCTTTGTGGCGATCTGAAATCACACACATGAACTTTCCAACACCAATTACCTCCCTCCGCAACCATCTCATGAACCAGCCCCAGTTCGTAGCGTCCTCTTTCTCAACAATGGCAAATGCAAGAGGTATTAACCTATTATTAGCATCATATCCACAGGCCATTATCAATCGGCCCTTGTATCTTCCTGATAGAAATGATGCATCCACACTTATTACAGGTCGAAGGTGGGGAACTGCTGCAATGCAAGGTCCAAATGCCCAAGCAACACATCAAAAATTCTCTATGCCCTTCTAATCTCATGGGTTTTGATAGAAGAACATACTTTGTACCTGGATTTTTTACTCTAATAGCCTCGAGGAAGGGGATGAGAAGATTGTATGATCCTTCCCAGCTACCAAAAAGTTTTGCTATGGCCTTCTCCCTTCCACGGCACAACTTATTATATGATGGTCTCACATTTCTGTAACGTTGTTTGACCAATGCCCGCACATTTTTTATACTCAACTCTAGGTCATCCTTGAGTGCTTCACGAATAACATATGCAATTCTAGAGGCCGATAACTGAGAATGGTCAGTTCTATTAGCCGGTGCACGACAAGTGTGAGAATAAGGACATCTCCTTATTTGCCAACATGAACCGATTTTTGTTGGTATTGCATACAACCTCCACATGCAACTGTCATCAATACACTCTGCTACAAGTTTAGATTGACTGCTTGTGCTATACTTCACTACCAGGTTCATGTTTATGTGAAATTCACCAATCGCAATTTTTAGGTGCTCTTTTGAATCAAAAATTTGTTGCTCTGACAATGGGCTTTGAAAGTGCGTCTTGCATCCAAAAAAACTTTCATCTGCTGTCATCTCTGTTAGTATAGATATGTCACCAAAGGCTTTCACACCATTCTGTCCACATGTACGCATGAATGGAAATGCATTAACATGATGTGTAACTCTTGGTTCTGGCTCTTCGTCTGAACTCTGGGTAGGTGGGGCATCAGAATCATACTCATCGTCATCATCATGTCCCATAGAATCCTCATCTGGCTCTGTATCCTCCTGATCATATGGGTCATTGGCAGTACTTGTTGGAAAATCATTTGTCACAGTACCATGAGTAGAAGATGGAGCATGTGCCATGTCGACATCAGGACCACGTGAACTAGAATTTGGAAAACCACTGATAGATGTTTGATGCAATGACGAGTGCACTGCACTTCCATACCTTTGTGATTGACTTTCAATTATTGGTATGTTGCTTCCACCGTTGACTTGGCTCAACATGTCTTGATTTGGCGTGATGTTAACATATAACTCTATCACTTGCCACGTTGTCTGGGACTTGGTTTTCTCAAAAATCATGTTCCATCCTCTTTCCTCATATATTGGAATTAACTGAAAATAATGTGGTCCAGGAGCTCCAATATCAAAGCGAGCTTGGATATTCAGGTTTGTTTGAGCATTGACATTAACATGTCCAAGTCCTCGACATGTCTCACTCTTGATATCTTCAAAAGTGGTATTCTCGGATGCTCGAAATGTTAATTTGGGAGGAATGGTATACTCCACACCCATGGATCCATGTTGCACTTCACCATCCACGTAAACCAGAACGATTAACATGTTCTTATATGCACCTACAAACATGAACATGCAGCAAGTAAATATCAAATTTTCAAATTGATCTACCATAGACTCACGACTGAAAGTTTGGTTTCTCACGAACCAACCAATTAAGGACCGTAATTCAGGAATAACAATCAATTGGAGATTAAACAAAGAAGATTTGATAGAACAGTACAACAACTAGCATGAACCAAGCACAAAATGAATTGGAGAATCCTAATGGCGAGCGGCTGATGAGACCATGTCGCTCCCGTGATGATTGATCGGCGTTGCCGGCTGCCAGAGATTGCTTACCGTATGACGAGGTCCAGGAGCGCAGATTGCATCCGTACTAGGCTTTTACACCTCGCGTGACTTCTATCTGACATTAGGAAAGACTCGATTTAGTCGGATCTGATGGTTAGGCGAAGCACTTGACTAGACGCAGTAACTAACAGCGTCCAGACCTGGACGCTATCCTCGATAGCATCCAGATGTGGACGCCATTGTACTTAGCGTCCTTCCTATTTTTAAAATTTCCACCTGCCTGGCACTAGTTTCCAAATTACTAGGTTATTAATTACTATTAATAAAAAAATCGGAGCAAAGTTGCTCTGTTCTTCTTCCTTGAAAACAAATGCATATTAATTTTCATCCAATGATTTGTTATTTTCTTTTTGCGGGATGAACTTCCAGTCTATTCATCTTCTATCCAGTGGTTTGTTCTTCGAACTGCTACTTCAGTTTCAGATCTGGCTTAGCTTAGCTTAGCTTAGTGGAATGCTTGAAAACATCGCATTGATGCGCACCACTACATGCATGATGCATGGCCCAAGGTAAAAGCCCGAATAAAGGGGGCGGCGTTTTGGCTCCCGGGTGCATTTGCACCTGCATGAACAATACCCCAATAAAACAAATTAAATGTTTTCAAAAAGTTCTAAAATTTTTTGTACATGATCGTGTTGGTGTCGCAAATATGCTTGACGAAATTCGCGCGGAACAGAGCAGCGGTGTTTCGCCGGCGAAAATAAATAAATTTTAGGTGACATTTGGTCTTTGATATTTTTTTTCGCAAGCCAAAATGATTGACATTTTTTCTCAAAATTTGCAGGTCGCATTTGTATGTGTCAAAGATGACAAAAAAATATTGTCTCAATTTTTTTGACATTTGAAAAAAAAAATCAAAAGTGGGCGTGGGTGCAAATGCACCTCGGAGCCGAAATGATTTTCTGGGAAATAAAGCAAAATATAATGGATCAAGAGACTCGAGGACACAGCTCAAGACTAACCGCTTCTAATTACTACTCCCTTTGTAATGCTTTTATATTTCTTTATTTACACAGGGAGTAGTAAATTATTTAGTTCCGGTTGCAGCTAGCACCACTGTCTACGGGGGTCACATCGAGTCGACATGGCAATGCCTTGCTGCTAGATATTGGCAAGAGCCGGGGGAGTTTTGTTAGGGTTTGTGTTCTATTTTGGAAGCCGAGACGACTGTGACGTCTTAAAGATGGATTCAAGGTCTCCCCGCCTAGCCCTCATTCCGCTGGTGTGTCTAGCATCATTTATGGGCGTGTGGAGGTGTCTCTCCGCCAGATCTATCCTAGACGGATTTGCTTGGATCTGGTTATTGTTCGTCTATGTTCCTGTGCCTTCAGGTTGGATCCTTTCGATCTATGTTATTCTTCATCGGCGATGGTTGTTGTTCTGGTGCGTTGGTCTTATGGGGCCTTACACAACGACTTCTTGATTGTCTTTTACAACAAGTTGTGTCCGACTCCGCGAGAGAGGGGTGATGCTGACGGCGCGTCTTTGGCTCGCTTCAGTGATTAGTTATACTGGCTCGGATCTCGTTGTTGTTCGTCTATTTCATGTGTATTCTGGTTGGATCCTTTCGATCTACGTTGTGCGTCATCAGCGGCGGTTGTTGTTCTGATGCATTGGTCCTATGGGGCCTTAGCACGACGATTTCCCGATTGTCTACTTCAACAAGTTGTGCCTGACTCCGCGAGGGAGGGGCGATGATGGCGGCGCTCCTTTGGCTTGCTTCAGTGTTTTTAGTCTTCGCTATTTGGTCTACGGATATGGACATATTTTTTTATTATATCTACTGTTAGTTATGCTGTCATGTTTGAAGATAAATAATCAAAAGTTTTTATATAAAAATAACTTGATGCTGAATGCCTCTTCGCGTTGCACACTAACATGGCACACTGTCGCCGCGCCTCCTCTCGTGCCTGATTCATTATACTGGCTAGCACTTCTGCTTCAGATCTAAGCTTAGTTTAGTCTTGCCATTGTGGATCAATCGATATCAGATCTTGGCAACAAGTAGTTAATTGTCAACTTCTGGGTTGCCTCCCGTCGTGAATAATCCAACTTACTTAATCAGGCTGTACCTCCACTGGCAGGGCTCCTCGCCAGTTAAGTTAAAATAGACCTATAGAGCAGAGCAATTGAGAAACGGTATAATGAGACGACCTACGAGCCACCACAGTGACTTGAACTTCTTAGCCATTCGATAATGCTCATGAACATACCAGATCCATCCGCCATCCCGCAAAGCGTTTTTGCCCCTCGTTCATTGCCTTCACGGATGACTTCGCACTAGATGGCCAGCCCAGATGCTGCTCCGCACACTGACCCAGGTGTCATCTCGTGAACTGGGCTAACAAGGTGATCCAGCCCACCAAGCGCTTTCAATGATTCACCCAGCCCAACAACCGTTGATGGTTATTTTTTATTCGGTGAGTCTGCTTACACCCGTACGTCGCTCAAAAAAGGTTACACCACCTACATTAGTCCAGTCTGCTTATTCACGCTCTAAAAAACAGAACTGTTTGCAATTTGTTTAGTTGCTTGCAATTGTAGTGGTAAAGTTTGTCAGTATTGTGGGAAAAATGATTGAATGCACAATGTTGCGTCATGGGATGCATCCTCCCTCCCCCAACTTCTAGATTTTACTCCATTTTGAGCCCTCTAAAATAGTATATCCTAGATAAAAAGAGAAGCAAAATCTACTTCTTTGGATATTCAAAACAAGGGTTGAACTCACATGCTCTTTGATAAACAGTAAATTCACAAGAATAAATAGAAATAAAAAATACATATACTTTTTTTGCATCAAACATGTCCATGAGTCCTAACTCCGTGTGAATTTTCGCTTAGAAATAACATTTGTGTTGCCTTTGGGGGGGCAGTGTTCCATGCAAATTTGCATGCATGTAGAACACATGAAAATATATGTTGTTAATAAATATTTGCGTAAATTTTTCACTTTAATTGTAAACCACCTTCGTACTTATTACTATTGTGGTCTGTTCATGCTCAACTTATTGTTTCAAAAAGTACTTCATGGAAAAGGATTTAAACATTTATTTTTTCACCGTAAAAATATGTAACTTCATAAATCCAAAAATTCATTTTAGGCCAATTCACTCTCTCTTATTGCATGGACACTGAATATATGGGTAGATCGCATTTGATAAAATTCTTGGTTTGCTCAAAGTTGTCAAATATTTGTAACGTACTTTCGTCAAAGTAGACGGGCGCCGCAACGCGCGCTTTTACGTTCTAGTGGGAGGATATGATCAAACTCGGTATTGACTTGTACGAATCTCACCACCCCTGCACCCCACCATCCAGTCCATGCATGTCACCATGGCCATCACATGTATGCATGGCATGTTGGTACATGCGAGCACATGCATGTCACCTCAATCAATGACCGGTAAAAAAAATAAAACCACACCGGTACCTCAAATGTGCCTCAAACGCTCGGGCTTTCCCTGTAGCCAGCCTAAAATGTAGTGTGGATATGGATTTGCCCGAACGCGCCCCCATGTCGGACCCAACAGGCCTACCTTAACACAAATTCCAACAAATCCATCCCCTCGATCTACCGGATACATTTGCTCTATTCCCCCTTCTTTCTCCTTTATGCCGGACTTTGTAATATGATAACTTCGCAAAACAAGTCAGCGATTGAGCTTGCATATTACTGAAAGAAAAATAATCAATTATCGATCTCAAGTTGTTCATTATTACGATATATGTGGAATCAAAGCACAAGACATCTGATAGATCGAGATCCCGATCCCTTTAACAGGCCCGGCACTACCTCAAAAGATGGCAAATTATTTGACTTATGCACATCTCTACGTGGCTCGACCTAATTAATTAAGTGCACATGTGGGGAAAAAGTACAGGACGGTCCAAAATATGAATGTGGCAAAGCTATAGAACCTTCACAACGAATCACAACCTTGATGAAACACTACTTCTCAGGGATGTGTTAAATGATTCGAAAACATACAAGGATATAAAGCACAACTAGAAGACTACATATACGACAACTGTCAGTTCATGAAAAATTCTATATAGCATAACAATCTAGGTGAGTAGAAAAATAAAATATGTGAACCACTACATGCATGCTTTATAATATTTTTCTGAAATACTATATTTTTTATTCATACAATAACTCATTTACAATGGATTTAATTAATCTATGACATGTTCTCAAAATTGCTTGCGGTGCTTTCATACGATTGATTGCTCGCCGGGAAGTATTCCTCTTGGCATGTGTTACAGTAGGTTGTGACAGCATGACAGATCAAGTTTGAGCGCATGCGTTCATAGGATTCTCTCCCACCGACTCGATGCGTGGGGGGGGAGCACCCAACGCCGTGAACTTTTTTCCTCGACTATCTGGTTTATGAGGCACGTTGCAAGCACGTTCGAGCGCACATATGTTGACCAAGGGGCTTCCCAGGAGTATTATTTTTAACGACTTGAGGTCCAGCCTCACAACGTTCGCGATCGCCACGTCTCATCACCAAATGGCTCTTGGAAACGATCTTTCGGTTCACGCGGGAGCCACCGCGCCACGCCAGCGCATCATGTGCGCGTCTCCAGCACACATGCTTGGCCCACTTGCTGTTTCCGTTGTACACGACCTCTCCTCAACCCCCCTTGTTGCAAGCTTGACATAAACATATCCGTGTAATCAATTCAAACAAGGCGCGGAGAGACGTTCGTAAATGGGCACAACTCCTTGGTTTTGCTGTTTCAGAAATAAACTATTCTACACGTGAGAATTGTGTAAATGTGCGGGCTCGACTTGGCGCTCCTACTATATATACCTGCGGCAACTCGCCAATTGGAACCACCCAAGCCAACAACTAGCTAGCCCTACCAGCAAGCTCTTCTCCTCTCCCGCCGGCCGGCAACCCCTCACAAGAGCTCTAAAATGGGCAGCCTCAGCACCGCCAACCCCGCGGTCGTCTCTGATTTCGCCGTCACAGCTGACGACAAGGCAACGTTCCAGCCGCTCAACCCCGAGGACGTCCGTGCCTACCTGCACAAGGCCGTCGACTTCATCTCCGACTACTACACCAACATCGAGTCCATGCCGGTCCTCCCCAATTGCAACGTCGAGCCGGGGTACCTTCAGCGCGAGCTCATGGCATCCCCGCCAACCTACTCCACGCCGTTCGACGTCACCATGAAGGAGGTCAGGGCCTCGGTCGTCCCCGGCATGACGCACTGGGCCAGCCCAAACTTCTTCGCATTCTTCCCCGCCACCAACAGCGCCGCCGCCATCGCCGGCGATCTCATCGCCTCCGCTATGAACACCGTCGGCTTCACGTGGCAGGCCGCCCCGGCGGCGACCGAGATGGAGGTGCTAGCGCTGGATTGGCTCGCGCAACTCATGCGCCTGCCCGCAACATTCATGAACCACACCAGCACTGGCGACCGTGGTACCGGTGGGGGCGTCATTCTCGGCACCACCAGCGAGGCAATGCTGGTCACCCTTGTCGCTGCTCGTGACGCCGCGCTCCGTCGGAGCGGCTCCATCGGCGTGTCCGCCTTGCCACGTCTGGCGGTCTACGCCGCTGACCAGACCCACACCACCTTCTTCAAGGCGTGCCGGCTCGCCGGCTTTGACCCCGCCAACATCCGCTCCATCCCCACCGGTCCAGAGAATGACTACGGCCTCGACCCGGCGAAGCTGCTCAAGGCCATGCAGGCTGATGTTGATGCTGGCCTCGTGCCAACGTACGTCTGCGCCACGGTGGGTACTACGTCCTCCAACGCTGTCGATCCGGTGGCAGCCGTCGCCGATGTTGCTGCATTGTTCGGCGCGTGGGTCCACGTCGACGCTGCTTATGCCGGGAGCGCCTGCATCTGCCCGGAGTTCCGGCATCACCTCGACGGCGTCGAGCGCGTTGACTCTATCAGCGTCAGCCCACACAAGTGGCTCCTCACATGCCTTGACTGCACCTGCCTCTATGTCCGTGACGCTCGCCGTCTGAGTGACTCCATGGAGACCAACCCGGAGTACCTCAAGAACGACGCCACCGACTCGGGTGAGGTCACCGATCTCAAGGACATGCAGGTCGGCGTGGGCCGCCGCTTCCGTGGGCTCAAGCTGTGGATGGTCATGCGCACCTACGGCACCGCCAAGCTCCAGGAGCACATCCGCAGCGATGTCGCCATGGCCAAGATGTTCGAAGGTCTCGTCCGCGCCGACCACCGGTTCGAGGTAGTGGTGCCTAGGAACTTTGCCATGGTGTGCTTCAAGATCAAGGCCAGCGGAACCATGACGGAGGAAGATGCCGATGAAGCCAACCGTATGCTGATGAAGAACCTGAACAAGACCGGCAAGGCGTATCTTGCGCATACGGTGATCGGCGGTAGGATCGTGCTCCGGTTCGCAGTGGGATCGTCCCTGCAGGAGGAGAGGCATGTGAGGAGTGCCTGGGAGCTCATCAAGAACACAACCAACGAGATGATGATGGATTAAGTGGTGTGCAATTGCAGAGAATTTGAGATGGAAAAATAACTTTCAATTATTATTTTTAATAATGATTTTTTGCCGTTATATTATTATTGTGATTCCTCTTTGTGTGTGAAATAGTAAGTGGCAATAAAAGGACTCAATTCACGTGAATGCAAGATATGCTATTTCTGAGCCAATTGTTATTTTAGGTCTGACTATTGCACATTGTGAGAGCTAGAGTTGCACCAAAGGCTGCAAGCAACTTTGTTTTAGAGAAAACTTCCGATCTATTCATTTACTGTCTAGGTAGTACCAAAAAAACTAGAAGTAAAATTTACATCCATGTCTGTACTCCCTCTAGCGAGAACTACAAGCACTAGAGCGAGTCGAGAGGCGAGAGGCGATCACGGCGGTGACCGTGGGGGCGACCGCGGTGCCGGCTGCCGGCGGCGCCTTCCGGCCGCGGTGGGAGTAGGTTCTGGGCCCTCGCGGCCTCGGACCCGGACGACTCCGACGAGGAGGATGACTTTGCCGGCGGCTCTCCGACGCCGAGTGACAACGTTTGCGAGGTGTTAAGTGAGAACCCGGAATTATCTTCCAGATCCTCCTGTGTATATTTGTCAACCCCAGGATCATTGTTGACAACACAGCGAAATGATATCATTGCACAATACGTAAAAGTATAACAAGTTGTATACTTGTCACAAGACATACCTAGCGAATTGTCTCATGACATTTACAATCAGAAAAACAGCGGAAAGTACAATGCGTAGCGACTCCATCTCAACCACAGGCAGTCGATGTAGTCCACGAGACCTCACTCCTACGGGTCGCCATTGTTGTCGTAGTCATCACCTTTGTCTTCATGAAACTCTGTTGTCAACAACATTATTGCCATGAGTACATTACGTACTCAACATGCCTCCCACGAGGAAGGACCTAATAGCTACATGTGGCTTCAAAGGATGGTTGTATGGCTCATTTGCATAAAAGCTAATTTTGTTTGAAAAATATAGCAGTTCGACAATAGCAGTTTTAGATGAAAACATTTTTTGTCTCCAGAATAACTTTCATCAAAGTGAGGATCCTCGATCAACTCACACTCTTCATAGGTTCCAAGAATAGGGGAAAGAGGGAATAAGAAAGACAGGTCCAGTATGTCAAGAAAGATTCATGTGCCGTCCATGACCGTGGACACGGCTATTCGAATAGTTTTATACTCTGCAGAGGTTGTACACTTTACCCACACGACACAATCCCGACTTGTTGCCACTAGCCGTCGCTAGCGTAGTACACCATTTGGTATACCGGCAGGGAGATTGTGACGAGGTCTTTCATTAGACCAAACTTACTGTGCCAAGCCCACTAGGTTTCAACACGGAAGTAACCGCAGTTCACAGTCCGAGCCCCCTTTTGTGCCGAGGACACTCCTCGCAAGACAGCTATCCCATCTGCGGTACGGCAATGACGACAATAAGAGTGAGCTAACTAATTAACCAAGCCAGTGCCCATATAGCATGTGGCTGTACTGTTATCACAATCTTCAAATCCAAGACTTATTAGGCCTCATGCGGCACGGACGACTGATTGCCCCCTTCAACTCGTGAAGGGCGGCCAATCGCTCCTTCAATCCTTGATTCAGCTGTCGCCCGCGCCAGTATTCAGATGGTAAGTTTCACCCAGAGTAGAAGAGAGTAGAGAAGGTCAACAAGGTCAACCGACCTAGCTCAGCGAGCTCATCAACAAGTTCCAAGTGTCAATGATCCGAAGATCATTCAAATAAGGACCTATAAAATAATAAGCATGGCTAAGAATTTCTACTCTACCGGAATGATATATAATTCTACTCAGATGTCAAGTGAATAGGCGACAAGCGGATCAAGGCATGTGTCAATCGACATGCTAGCTACGAGATTAAAAGCATGCATATAGTAACTATAAAACTCAATGCAATTTTGTAAAACATAGGATAAGTATGATCAAAGAAGGAGACATGCCTTCGTTGTTGAGTCCTTCTTCGGTAACCTGATTCTGTCCATATCCAACATCGTCGCCACTCCCTACTCGTCGTAACGATAGCAACAGACAACAATAAATACCAAAGCAATGGCAAATCCAAATAACATCCAAAACAAATTAAGAGTAGATGGATAACAAGATATTGATCAGATGGAAATTCAAAATGAGGTAGCATGATCGGGTGGTGAGGGAGATGATTCAATGAAATGACATGGTTCGGTGGACATGACTAAAGAAGGCTTAGCGATCAAGACTAACGCTCTAGTATGAATTGTTCTACTAAGCAGTAGTAGTGGCCTCTACACATCTGAGCTAAGGTATAGGAAACTACTACATAACAAAGGCAATTGCATCAACACATATGAAAAGAAACCATCCTATGCATTTAACTACGCAATCACAACAGGACATGATAAAGGTAAAAGTTAACCACAAGTAAATATTTGAATATAATCCAAATATTTATAATGATCAATAGTAGTCAAACATATACATCAACTATAATAACTTAAAAGACAATAGTTCATAAGGCAAACAAACAACCATTAGAAATCATACTAGTAAGCAATGAAACATCATACAACAACATGAATTGAGTTGGATCTAGATTCTATCCTAAAGCAAAACTAAAGAGAATAGGGTCAACTTCATTATATCAGACCAATACTATGGCCACACAATTTTAACAAGAGGACACATATTACACATGGTATGTGAATGATAAGTTATAAATACGTATTCACTAATATCACAAGCATCAAGCATAAAGTGACCATGGCAATATACTACACTAGGACATGCTCTTTATGATAATAAATAACAAATGTCTAATTAACCACTACCAACAACATTATCAGCACATGATTGTAATAACATGGCAAACTATGCACACTTGGCATATGAGAAAGACACAACTCAACTAACGAATGGTAAACTATCCAAACCATGTGATGAACTAATGAAACAAGTATTAAACACTCATAATACTAACATGATATAGAGGTAAACATCTATAAGAAAGAACTGACCTAGGCAACTGTAATACACCAAACATCATAAAGCATGAAAGATGTCAATGCATAGAATAACGCATTAGCGAGGTAAACATTGTAATGTCTAAACATGGATGATCGAGATACCACACTAGGCTACCAATAGAATACCGTAACTATGAGATAACTAACATCGCGATCAAGTAGGGTAGTAGCAAGCAACCCTGCACAATATTTATGACATGTAAGAACATGGAAGCATGGCATTATCACACAACACTATCATGCTTGTTATAAAATATAACCACACCGAGAAAGCAAAATGAGCATGTAGGCATGTAATACTAGATAATGGCATCAACCAATGAATATGTATTCTACCAGAACGAATTAGCAAGATGACATGCATTTCTATCTAGTATAACTTACTATTGTAATGACAAATGATACACAACTAGAAATGATCTATAACATGAACTGATACAAAACACTATGTAATCTAGTTATACAAGCATAACAACATGGCATATTGATTAATCAACAACCTACTACGATATATATCTACCAAGTAAAATCTAATCACATGTATGAACATAAGGTACAAACTACCAATAATACAACACATTATATGCATACAACCAAATATGTATTTTACTTTGATTAAGTACTAACATGGCTCGTCAATCAACTAAGGATGCATAGGTACCATCCTAGGTGAATGAAACAACTTGGATAAATAACAAGAAGCAATAGACTAGGTTATATGCAACAAGCAAGACCTATATGTAGCAATAAAAAGAACATGCGACATTGGCGAAAATAAATATGTAAACCATATCTAAGATGTCACCATGCTAAACAAAATTAAATAGTCAAGATATGAAATATTTCATTATTCAATAAACAAAGTAATGCCTATAATAATCCTACGAATTATAAGCATGGCGAATGTTTACCAAATATTCTACGCATGCAATATAGGGCAACACGGTAAACAAAAAAATAATACCTGAGACAACGTACAAATACAATATAATATAAATAAATAAAATCCTCACAACAGATCTAATCAACGATATCTAACTCATAGAATTATGAAAATAAATAGGAGCGACTCCTAGGCATATAAAGAATACACAATATCATACTAACATAAAAGTTCACCGATCAACTACTATGCGTGTTAATAAATCACAAGAACTAATATGAAACAAAAGCCTAACACACTACTAAAGTTTGGCATGAACTATATACATGAAATCATACAAACTATATTAAAATCTATAGACATGTCTAGCACAAGACAAACAATACAAAAGAAATATTATCAACTTATGACATCCAAAAATGATCGTCGGTAAACAAATAAATTTAATAAGCCATTTGTCACACGCAAAAAATTATGAGACGAAAAGGATGCACTCTTAGGCATATCGCAATCATAAGAACAATAACATAATAATACAAAATTAACCTAATTAAAAAATGAACTATCCCAAGATAAGATAAATAAAGCAACACCTAGAAAAATTCCAAGGAATTATAAGTATGGCAAACATTCACCAAAATTTGTACGCACGCAAACAATTAATATCGAACATTACCAAAACAGTAATAATAAGATTATCCTAACAACGATCCAATCTAATAAAATAATAACAGTAGCCACGCATGCATGAACAATGATAATCCGGTACACCAATCAAGTTCTACACATGATAAACATTCATTAAAAAAACCTACACGCATATGATATGACCATGTGCCGCACCAAAGAAAAATGCCACATGGGACAACATGTTCAACAATATTCAAATAACTATAATCAGTAAAAAGATGGTTCTAACAAGCTACTTGCCACACACTAAAATTCTGAGACAAATAGCATGCGCTCCTCCGCATGTCATGAGCTCAACAAAAATATTAGACAAACTATAAAACTTATCAAACTTAAAACACTACCGAATTTAGGACAATCCGACTATATTTAAATCATTACTACAACTCTAGTTACAAAACTATTATTCTAACTCCGCAATATGATTCCTATGGTCATACTACACGTTTCATATGTTGAACACAAGATCATCCGAAGAACTAAAAAGTACGCGGACATGTCGATGGCATCCGTTCGTGCATCGACGCGAGCAACGACAGAGATAGGATGAATGATGATGTCTTCAGGATAGAGTAGATGATGTGGAGTACGAGTGCAAAAGTAATTGGACAGAAACTCACCGAGCGCGACGAATCGATCCGACGAACTCGATGAACAGTGTACGCGAACATGCAGAATTCTTCGTGTGTGGTTGACGAATCGTGTTCTTTCTTCTCTGAATGGATTCATGGCATGGATGTTGATCTTCTGGCGTGAGGGTTATTGCTGAGATTGTCCAAGTCACCGGGATCAAGCATAGGTGTCCATGGAGCACCATTATTTGGAGAGAGTTTCTGGAGAGGAAGATGAAGGGAGAGGCATGGGTGCTACGTGGGTGGAAGGGAAGATGGAGGCGCTGGATATGATGGCTTCAGTTTTGGAAACCGATGGGATTGATAGGAATTAAGATGAGGAGGAGAATTGTTGGCTGCACGTTTCCTCTTGTGTGATGTGAAGGTACAGGAAGGAGAGGAGGTGCTGGCTAGGTGGGGGAGTTGGGCCAGTTCAGCGAGGCCCATGAGGAAAAAGGTTGTTAGAGAGAAAAAGAAAAGAAGAATAAAATAGATGGGCTAGGCCTACTCATTTGAAGAAGAAATAATAAAAAAAGTAGGCTGTACTCACGTGAAGAAATATGATAAAGCTCGGGAGAGAATAAAAAATAGAACAAACGAGAGATATGGCTTGGCTCATTCGATGCACATCAAAAAATATACTATGAGAAAAAAAAAGAGACATGTTGGTTCTAAGAATTGTTCAAGAGTTTGTGAGAGGGAAAATAATTTATTTTCTCTTAGGAAAAAATAAAAGGAAAAGAAGCTCAATCAAATTTTATACGAAGTGGAACCCAAGAAAATCCAGACTCGCACATTTAAATATGTTGCGGACAGAAAATAAAAACTAGCTAAAAGAAAATACAAAACTCAATTTAATTTAAGTTGGCATTAGTTCAAATTAAATCCTCCAAATTATAAATGTCCAATTTAAGCTTTGTTAACAAATGAGAAAAAAGAAATTTTCTTGTCCCGAATTTTGGAAAACTTTTTCTTAAACATTCCGAGAATCGGAATGTTACAAATCTACCCCCCTTAAAAGGAATCTCGTCCCCGAGATTCAGGCTGACTAAAGAGAATGGGTTTGGGTTAGCATCATCCTCGGCACAGTTCTTCTCAGAAACTTGTGGAATCATAGTCGACTCTTTAATTGATGATAGGTGGCACTAGGTCTTGATTGGAGATACTTTGAATGTTGATGATGTCTCCATCTTGCTCAAGGCTTGGAAGCAGTCCTACGATCTTGGCGATGGTAATCTGATAGCTTCTCTGAGTGGTTGAACATTCTTCGCTCTTGGCGATGATAATCTGATAACTTCTCTAAGTGTTTGAACATTCTTCTGTCTTTCCCTTCTTTTGTAGGTCAAGCTTTGGTACGGATAAACTCGTTGATCCTTCCTTCAGGTTGAACTTTATGGTAGGTGTACGGAGGTACTGAAGTCTTCATCTTCTTTGATCTTGACATGGGTCATCGTCTACTACCCCCCTTAAAAGAGGTTTTCCATGGGGTTCACATTGATAATAAATCTCAAAGGATGATGTTGCAACTTCTTTCCTCTTAAAGTGATCTTCGGGGTTTATAGAGAAGAGAGAAAGGGCATAAGAGGAGTAAAAAAATCCTACACAAGGCAGAGATACCCCAAAAGATAAACAAAAGATAACACCAATATAGCCATGAAGCTATCCAGATAAAACTCAAAAGCAACTCATTTTAGCAATAGGGTTTTAGTATGACTGCATAGGAAAACACCAAAAATATGCAGACAATACTCACACAAGAAAGGTTTTGCGTCTACAAGCTACGAGTTCTTTCACTACAAGGGTGTTAACAAACCTAATCCTATATGGCTAGGCACAACATAACTTGGTGAAATTCTTCAACCTTGACAATTTAAGCATCATCATCAGTTGTTGAATTCTTGAGTTCTCGAGGTGTCTTGTTCAAGAAAATGTTGCTACTCGAAGATTCAGGGGTTGAAGTTATCCGGAAAGTCTTGGCACATCTTCTGAAGCTTCTGACTTTTCAACACCATGGCGGGGAAAAGGTTTCACATACTATAATGAAGAAGGTAAGGAAGCAGAGTTTAAACTTTATTTGAATAAGATGAGACAAGGAGAGCAATAGTGAAGGAGAAGAGTACGAGAATGATCCTTTTCAAAAATAGTTTTTCTTATAATAATAGTCCCTAAGGCTTTCCATTCTAACTAAGTCCACGCGACTAGGTCGACATCGGCTCTGATACCACTTCTGTGAGAACCCGGAATTATCTTCCAGATCCTCCTGTGTATATTTGTCAACCCCAGGATCATTGTTGACAATACAGCGAAATGATATCATTGCACAATACGTAAAAGTATAACAAGTTGTATACTTGTCACAAGACATACCTAGCGAATTGTCTCATGACATTTACAATCAGAAAAACAGCGGAAAGTACAATGCGTAGCGACTCCATCTCAACCACAGGCAGTCGATGTAGTCCACGAGACCTCACTCCTACGGGTCGCCATTGTTGTCGTAGTCATCACCTTTGTCTTCATGAAACTCTGTTGTCAACAACATTATTGCCATGAGTACATTACGTACTCAACATGCCTCCCACGAGGAAGGACCTAATAGCTACATGTGGCTTCAAAGGATGGTTGTATGGCTCATTTGCATAAAAGCTAATTTTGTTTGAAAAATATAGCAGTTCGATAATAGCAGTTTTAGATGAAAACATTTTTTGTCTCCAGAATAACTTTCATCAAAGTGAGGATCCTCGATCAACTCACACTCTTCATAGGTTCCAAGAATAGGGGAAAGAGGGAATAAGAAAGACAGGTCCAGTATGTCAAGAAAGATTCATGTGCCGTCCATGACCGTGGACACGGCTATTCGAATAGTTTTACACTCTGCAGAGGTTGTACACTTTACCCACACGACACAATCCCGACTTGTTGCCACTAGCCGTCGCTAGCGTAGTACACCATTTGGTATACCGGCAGGGAGATTGTGACGAGGTCTTTCATTAGACCAAACTTACTGTGCCAAGCCCACTAGGTTTCAACACGGAAGTAACCGCAGTTCACAGTCCGAGCCCCCTTTTGTGCCGAGGACACTCCTCGCAAGGCAGCTATCCCATCTGCGGTACGGCAATGATGACAATAAGAGTGAGCTAACTAATTAACCAAGCCAGTGCCCATATAGCATGTGGCTGTACTGTTATCACAATCTTCAAATCCAAGACTTATTAGGCCTCATGCGGCACGGACGACTGATTGCCCCCTTCAACTCGTGAAGGGCGGCCAATCGCTCCTTCAATCCTTGATTCAGCTGTCGCCCGCGCCAGTATTCAGATGGTAAGTTTCACCCAGAGTAGAAGAGAGTAGAGAAGGTCAACAAGGTCAACCGACCTAGCTCAGCGAGCTCATCAACAAGTTCCAAGTGTCAATGATCCGAAGATCATTCAAATAAGGACCTATAAAATAATAAGCATGGCTAAGCATTTCTACTCTACCGGAATAATATATAATTCTACTCAGGTGTCAAGTGAATAGGCGACAAGAGGATCAAGGCATGTGTCAATCGACATGCTAGCTACGAGATTAAAAGCATGCATATAGTAACTATAAAACTCAATGCAATTTTGTAAAACATAGGATAAGTATGATCAAAGAAGGAGGCATGCCTTCGTTGTTGAGTCCTTCTTCGGTAACCTGATTCTGTCCATATCCAACATCGTCGCCACTCCCTACTCGTCGTAACGATAGCAACAAACAACAATAAATACCAAAGCAATGGCAAATCCAAATAACATCCAAAACAAATTAAGAGTAGATGGATAGCAAGATATTGATCAGATGGAAATTCAAAATGAGGTAGCATGATCGGGTGGTGAGGGAGATGATTCAATGAAATGACATGGTTCGGTTGACATGACTAAAGAAGGCTTAGCGATCAAGACTAACGCTCTAGTATGAATTGTTCTACTAAGCAGTAGTAGTGGCCTCTACACATCTGAGCTAAGGTATAGGAAACTACTACATAACAAAGGCAATTGCATCAACACATATGAAAAGAAACCATCCTATGCATTTAACTACGCAATCACAACAGGACATGATAAAGGTAAAAGTTAACCACAAGTAAATATTTGAATATAATCCAAATATTTATAATGATCAATAGTAGTCAAACATATACATCAACTATAATAACTTAAAAGACAATAGTTCATAAGGCAAACAAACAACCATTAGAAATCATACTAGTAAGCAATGAAACATCATACAACAACTTGAATTGAGTTGGATCTAGATTCTATCCTAAAGCAAAACTAAAGAGAATAGGGTCAACTTCATTATATCAAACCAATACTATGGCCACACAATTTTAACAAGAGGACACATATTACACATGGTATGTGAATGATAAGTTATAAATACGTATTCACTAATATCACAAGCATCAAGCATAAAGTGACCATGGCAATATACTACACTAGGACATGCTCTTTATGATAATAAATAACAAATGTCTAATTAACCACTACCAACAACATTATCAGCACATGATTGTAATAACATGGCAAACTATGCACACTTGGCATATGAGAAAGACACAACTCAACTAACGAATGGTAAACTATCCAAACCATGTGATGAACTAATGAAACAAGTATTAAACACTCATAATACTAACATGATATAGAGGTAAACATCTATAAGAAAGAACTGACCTAGGCAACTGTAATACACCAAACATCATAAAGCATGAAAGATGTCAATGCATAGAATAACGCATTAGCGAGGTAAACAATGTAATGTCTAAACATGGATGATCGAGATACCACACTAGGCTACCAATAGAATACCGTAACTATGAGATAACTAACATCGCGATCAAGTAGGGTAGTAGCACGCAACCCTGCACAATATTTATGACATGTAAGAACATGGAAGCATGGCATTATCACACAACACTATCATGCTTGTTATAAAATATAACCACACCGAGAAAGCAAAATGAGCATGTAGGCATGTAATACTAGATAATGGCATCAACCAATGAATATGTATTCTACCAGAACGAATTAGCAAGATGACATGCATTTCTATCTAGTATAACTTACTATTGTAATGACAAATGATACACAACTAGAAATGATCTATAACATGAACTGATACAAAACACTATGTAATCTAGTTATACAAGCATAACAACATGGCATATTGATTAATCAACAACCTACTACGATATATATCTACCAAGTAAAATCTAATCACATGTATGAACATAAGGTACAAACTACCAATGATACAACACATTATATGCATACAACCAAATATGTATTTTACTTTGATTAAGTACTAACATGGCTCGTCAATCAACTAAGGATGCATAGGTACCATCCTAGGTGAATGAAACAACTTGGATAAATAACAAGAAGCAATAGACTAGGTTATATGCAACAAGCAAGACCTATATGTAGCAATAAAAAGAACATGCGACATTGGCGAAAATAAATATGTAAACCATATCTAAGATGTCACCATGCTAAACAAAATTAAATAGTCAAGATATGAAATATTTCATTATTCAATAAACAAAGTAAAGCCTATAATAATCCTACGAATTATAAGCATGGCGAATGTTTACCAAATATTCTACGCATGCAATATAGGGCTACACGCTAAACAAAAAAATAATACCTGAGACAACGTACAAATACAATATAATATAAATAAATAAAATCCTCACAACAGATCTAATCAACGATATCTAACTCATAGAATTATGAAATAAATAGGAGCGACTCCTAGGCATATAAAGAATACACAATATCATACTAACATAAAAGTTCACCGATCAACTACTATGCGTGTTAATAAATCACAAGAACTAATATGAAACAAAAGCCTAACACACTACTAAAGTTTGGCATGAACTATATACATGAAATCATACAAACTATATTAAAATCTATAGACATGTCTAGCACAAGGCAAACAATACAAAAGAAATATTATCAACTTATGACATCCAAAAATGATCGTCGGTAAACAAATAAATTTAATAAGCCATTTGTCACACGCAAAAAATTATGAGACGAAAAGGATGCACTCTTAGGCATATCGCAATCATAAGAACAATAACATAATAATACAAAATTAACCTAATTAAAACATGAACTATCCCAAGATAAGATAAATAAAGCAACACCTAGAAAAATTCCAAGGAATTATAAGTATGGCAAACATTCACCAAAATTTGTACGCACGCAAACAATTAATATCGAACATTACCAAAACAGTAATAATAAGATTATCCTAACAACGATCCAATCTAATAAAATAATAACAGTAGCCACGCATGCATGAACAATGATAATCCGGTACACCAATCAAGTTCTACACTTGATAAACATTCATTAAAAAACCTACACGCATATGATATGACCATGTGCCGCACCAAAGAAAAATGCCACATGGGACAACATGTTCAACAATATTCAAATAACTATAATCAGTAAAAAGATGGTTCTAACAAGCTACTTGCCACACACTAAAATTCTGAGACAAATAGCATGCGCTCCTCGGCATGTCATGAGCTCAACAAAAATATTAGACAAACTATAAAACTTATCAAACTTAAAACACTACCGAATTTAGGACAATCCGACTATATTTAAATCATTACTACAACTCTAGTTACAAAACTATTATTCTAACTCCGCAATATGATTCCTATGGTTATACTACACGTTTCATATGTTGAACACAAGATCATCCGAAGAACTAAAAAGTACGCGGACATGTCGATGGCATCCGTTCGTGCATCGACGCGAGCAACGACAGAGATAGGATGAATGATGATGTCTACAGGATATAGTAGATGATGTGGAGTACGAGTGCAAAAGTAATTGGACAGAAACTCACCGGGCGCGACGAATCGATCCGACGAACTCGATGAACAGTGTACGCGAACATGCAGAATTCTTCGTGTGTGGTTGACGAATCGTGTTCTTTCTTCTCTGAATGGATTCATGGCATGGATGTTGATCTTCTGGCGTGAGGGTTTGTGCTGAGATGGTCCAAGTCACCGGGATCAAGCATAGGTGTCCATGGAGCACCATTATTTGGAGAGAGTTTCTGGAGAGGAAGAGGAAGGGAGAGGCATGGGTGCTATGTGGGTGGAAGGGAAGATTGAGGCGCTGGATATGATGGCTTCAGTTTTGGAAACCGATGGGATTGATAGGAATTAAGAGGAGGAGGAGAATTGTTGGCTGCACGTTTCCTCTTGTGTGATGTGAAGGTACAGGAAGGAGAGGAGGTGCTGGCTAGGTGGGGGAGTTGGGCCAGTTCAGCGAGGCCCATGAGGAAAAAGGTTGTTAGAGAGAAAAAGAAAAGAAGAATAAAATAGATGGGCTAGGCCTACTCAGTTGAAGAAGAAATAATAAAAAAAATAGGCTGTAATCACGTGAAGAAATATGATAAAGCTCAGGAGAGAATAAAAAATAGAACAAACGAGAGATATGGCTTGGCTCATTCGATGCACATCAAAAAATATACTATGAGAAAAAAAAGAGACATGTTGGTTCTAAGAATTGTTCAAGAGTTTGTGAGAGGGAAAATAATTTATTTTCTCTTAGGAAAAAATAAAAGGAAAAGAATCTCAATCAAATTTTATACGAAGTGGAACCCAAGAAAATCCAGACTCGCACATTTAAATATGTTGCGGACAGAAAATAAAAACTAGCTAAAAGAAAATACAAAACTCAATTTAATTTAAGTTGGCATTAGTTCAAATTAAATCCTCCAAATTATAAATGTCCAATTTAAGCTTTGTTAACAAATGAGAAAAAAGAAATTTTCTTGTCCCGAATTTTGGAAAACTTTTTCTTAAACATTCCGAGAATCGGAATGTTACAAATCTACCCCCCTTAAAAGGAATCTCGTCCCCGAGATTCAGGCTGACTAAAGAGAATGGGATTGGGTTAGCATCATCCTCGGCACAGTTCTTCTCAGAAACTTGTGGAATCATAGTCGACTCTTTAATTGATGATAGGTGGCACTAGGTCTTGATTGGAGATACTTTGAATGTTGATGATGTCTCCATCTTGCTCAAGGCTTGGAAGCAGTCCTACGATCTTGGCGATGGTAATCTGATAGCTTCTCTGAGTGGTTGAACATTCTTCGCTCTTGGCGATGATAATCTGATAACTTCTCTAAGTGTTTGAACATTCTTCTGTCTTTCCCTTCTTTTGTAGGTCACGCTTTGGTACGGATAAACTCGTTGATCCTTCCTTCAGGTTGAACTTTATGGTAGGTGTACGGAGGTACTGAAGTCTTCATCTTCTTTGATCTTGACATGGGTCATCGTCTACTACCCCCCTTAAAAGAGGTTTTCCATGGGGTTCACATTGATAATAAATCTCAAAGGATGATGTTGCAACTTCTTTCCTCTTAAAGTGATCTTCGGGGTTTATAGAGAAGAGAGAAAGGGCATAAGAGGAGTAAAAAAATCCTACACAAGGCAGAGATACCCCAAAAGATAAACAAAAGATAACACCGATATATCCATGAAGCTATCCAGATAAAACTCAAAAGCAACTCATTTTAGCAATAGGGTTTTAGTATGACTGCATAGGAAAACACCAAAAATATGCAGACAATACTCACACAAGAAAGGTTTTGCGTCTACAAGCTACGAGTTCTTTCACTACAAGGGTGTTAACAAACCTAATCCTATATGGCTGGGCACAACATAACTTGGTGAAATTCTTCAACCTTGACAATTTAAGCATCATCATCAGTTGTTGAATTCTTGAGTTCTCGAGGTGTCTTGTTCAAGAAAATGTTGCTACTCGAAGATTCAGGGGTTGAAGTTATCCGGAAACTCTTGGCACATCTTCTGAAGCTTCTGACTTTTCAACACCATGGCGGGGAAAAGGTTTCACATACTATAATGAAGAAGGTAAGGAAGCAGAGTTTAAACTTTATTTGAATAAGATGAGACAAGGAGAGCAATAGTGAAGGAGAAGAGTACGAGAATGATCCTTTTCAAAAATAGTTTTTCTTATAATAATAGTCCCTAAGGCTTTCCATTCTAACTAAGTCCACGCGACTAGGTCGACATCGGCTCTGATACCACTTCTGTGAGAACCCGGAATTATCTTCCAGATCCTCCTGTGTATATTTGTCAACCCCAGGATCATTGTTGACAACACAGCGAAATGATATCATTGCACAATACGTAAAAGTATAACAAGTTGTATACTTGTCACAAGACATACCTAGCGAATTGTCTCATGACATTTACAATCAGAAAAACAGCGGAAAGTACAATGCGTAGCGACTCCATCTCAACCACAGGCAGTCGATGTAGTCCACGAGACCTCACTCCTACGGGTCGCCATTGTTGTCGTAGTCATCACCTTTGTCTTCATGAAACTCTGTTGTCAACAACATTATTGCCATGAGTACATTACGTACTCAACATGCCTCCCACGAGGAAGGACCTAATAGCTACATGTGGCTTCAAAGGATGGCTGTATGGCTCATTTGCATAAAAGCTAATTTTGTTTGAAAAATATAGCAGTTCGATAATAGCAGTTTTAGATGAAAACATTTTTTGTCTCCAGAATAACTTTCATCAAAGTGAGGATCCTCGATCAACTCACACTCTTCATAGGTTCCAAGAATAGGGGAAAGAGGGAATAAGAAAGACAGGTCCCGTATGTCAAGAAAGATTCATGTTCCGTCCGTGACCGTGGACACGGCTATTCGAATAGTTTTACACTCTGCAGAGGTTGTACACTTTACCCACACGACACAATCCCGACTTGTTGCCACTAGCCGTCGCTAGCGTAGTACACCTTTTGGTATACCGGCAGGGAGATTGTGACGAGGTCTTTCATTAGACAAAATTTACTGTGCCAAGCCCACTAGGTTTCAACACGGAAGTAACCGCAGTTCACAGTCCGAGCCCCCTTTTGTGCCGAGGACACTCCTCGCAAGGCAGCTATCCCATCTGCGGTACGGCAATGACGACAATAAGAGTGAGCTAACTAATTAACCAAGCCAGTGCCCATATAGCATGTGGCTGTACTGTTATCACAATCTTCAAATCCAAGACTTATTAGGCCTCATGCGGCACGGACGACTGATTGCCCCCTTCAACTCGTGAAGGGCGGCCAATCGCTCCTTCAATCCTTGATTCAGCTGTCGCCCGCGCCAGTATTCAGATGGTAAGTTTCACCCAGAGTAGAAGAGAGTAGAGAAGGTCAACAAGGTCAACCGACCTAGCTCAGCGAGCTCATCAACAAGTTCCAAGTGTCAATGATCCGAAGATCATTCAAATAAGGACCTATAAAATAATAAGCATGGCTAAGCATTTCTACTCTACCGGAATAATATATAATTCTACTCAGGTGTCAAGTGAATAGGCGACAAGCGGATCAAGGCATGTGTCAATCGACATGCTAGCTACGAGATTAAAAGCATGCATATAGTAACTATAAAACTCAATGCAATTTTGTAAAACATAGGATAAGTATGATCAAAGAAGGAGGCATGCCTTCGTTGTTGAGTCCTTCTTCGGTAACCTGATTCTGTCCATATCCAACATCGTCGCCACTCCCTACTCGTCGTAACGATAGCAACAGACAACAATAAATACCAAAGCAATGGCAAATCCAAATAACATCCAAAACAAATTAAGAGTAGATGGATAGCAAGATATTGATCAGATGGAAATTCAAAATGAGGTAGCATGATCGGGTGGTGAGGGAGATGATTCAATGAAATGACATGGTTTGGTTGACATGACTAAAGAAGGCTTAGCGATCAAGACTAACGCTCTATTATGAATTGTTCCACTAAGCAGTAGTAGTGTCCTCTACACATCTGAGCTAAGGTATAGGAAACTACTACATAACAAAGGCAATTGCATCAACACATATGAAAAGAAACCATCCTATGCATTTAACTACGCAATCACAACAGGACATGATAAAGGTAAAAGTTAACCACAAGTAAATATTTGAATATAATCCAAATATTTATAATGATCAATAGTAGTCAAACATATACATCAACTATAATAACTTAAAAGACAATAGTTTATAAGGCAAACAAACAACCATTAGAAATCATACTAGTAAGCAATGAAACATCATACAACAACATGAATTGAGTTGGATCTAGATTCTATCCTAAAGCAAAACTAAAGAGAATAGGATCAACTTCATTATATCAAACCAATACTATGGCCACACAATTTTAACAAGAGGACACATATTACACATGGTATGTGAATGATAAGTTATAAATACGTATTCACTAATATCACAAGCATCAAGCATAAAGTGACCATGGCAATATACTACACTAGGACATGCTCTTCATGATAATAAATAACAAATGTCTAATTAACCACTACCAACAACATTATCAGCACATGATTGTAACAACATGGCAAACTATGCACACTTGGCATATGAGAAAGACACAACTCAACTAACGAATGGTAAACTATCCAAACCATGTGATGAACTAATGAAACAAGTATTAAACACTCATAATACTAACATGATATAGAGGTAAACATCTATAAGATAAAACTGACCTATGCAACTGTAATACACCAAACATCATAAAGCATGAAAGATGTCAATGCATAGAATAACGCATTAGCGAGGTAAACAATGTAATGTCTAAACATGGATGATCGAGATACCACACTAGGCTACCAATAGAATACCGTAACTATGAGATAACTAACATCGCGATCAAGTAGGGTAGTAGAACGCAACCCTGCACAATATTTATGACATGTAAGAACATGGAAGCATGGCATTATCACACAACACTATCATGCTTGTTATAAAATATAACCACACCGAGAAAGCAAAATGAGCATGTAGGCATGTAATACTAGATAATGGCATCAACCAATGAATATGTATTCTACCAGAACGAATTAGCAAGATGATATGCATTTCTATCTAGTATAACTTACTATTGTAATGACAAATGATACACAACTAGAAATGATCTATAACATGAACTGATACAAAACACTATGTAATCTAGTTATACAAGCATAACAACATGGCATATTGATTAATCAACAACCTACTACGATATATATCTACCAAGTAAAATCTAATCACATGTATGAACATAAGGTACAAACTACCAATGATACAACACATTATATGCATACAACCAAATATGTATTTTACTTTGAGTAAGTACTAACATGGCTCGTCAATCAACTAAGGATGCATAGGTACCATCCTAGGTGAATGAAACAACTTGGATAAATAACAAGAAGCAATAGACTAGGTTATATGCAACAAGCAAGACCTATATGTAGCAATAAAAAGAACATGCGACATTGGCGAAAATAAATATGTAAACCATATCTAAGATGTCACCATGCTAAACAAAATTAAATAGTCAAGATATGAAATATTTCATTATTCAATAAACAAAGTAAAGCCTATAATAATCCTACGAATTATAAGCATGGCGAATGTTTACCAAATATTCTACGCATGCAATATAGGGCTACACGCTAAACAAAAAAATAATACCTGAGACAACGTACAAATACAATATAATATAAATAAATAAAATCCTCACAACAGATCTAATCAACGATATCTAACTCATAGAATTATGAAATAAATAGGAGCGACTCCTAGGCATATAAAGAATACACAATATCATACTAACATAAAAGTTCACCGATCAACTACTATGCGTGTTAATAAATCACAAGAACTAATATGAAACAAAAGCCTAACACACTACTAAAGTTTGGCATTAACTATATACATGAAATCATACAAACTATATTAAAATCTATAGACATGTCTAGCACAAGACAAACAATACAAAAGAAATATTATCAACTTATGACATCCAAAAATGATCGTCGGTAAACAAATAAATTTAATAAGCCATTTGTCACACGCAAAAAATTATGAGACGAAAAGGATGCACTCTTAGGCATATCGCAATCATAAGAACAATAACATAATAATACAAAATTAACCTAATTAAAACATGAACTATCCCAAGATAAGATAAATAAAGCAACACCTAGAAAAATTCCAAGGAATTATAAGTATGGCAAACATTCACCAAAATTTGTACGCACGCAAACAATTAATATCGAACATTACCAAAACAGTAATAATAAGATTATCCTAACAACGATCCAATCTAATAAAATAATAACAGTAGCCACGCATGCATGAACAATGATAATCCGGTACACCAATCAAGTTCTACACATGATAAACATTCATTAAAAAAACCTACACGCATATGATATGACCATGTGCCGCACCAAAGAAAAATGCCACATGGGACAACATGTTCAACAATATTCAAATAACTATAATCAGTAAAAAGATGGTTCTAACAAGCTACTTGCCACACACTAAAATTCTGAGACAAATAGCATGCGCTCCTCGGCATGTCATGAGCTCAACAAAAATATTAGACAAACTATAAAACTTATCAAACTTAAAACACTACCGAATTTAGGACAATCCGACTATATTTAAATCATTACTACAACTCTAGTTACAAAACTATTATTCTAACTCCGCAATATGATTCCTATGGTCATACTACACGTTTCATATGTTGAACACAAGATCATCCGAAGAACTAAAAAGTACGCGGACATGTCGATGGCATCCGTTCGTGCATCGACGCGAGCAACGACAGAGATAGGATGAATGATGATGTCTACAGGATAGAGTAGATGATGTGGAGTACGAGTGCAAAAGTAATTGGGCAGAAACTCACCGAGCGCGACGAATCGATCCGACGAACTCGATGAACAGTGTACGCGAACATGCAGAATTCTTCGTGTGTGGTTGACGAATCGTGTTCTTTCTTCTCTGAATGGATTCATGGCATGGATGTTGATCTTCTGGCGTGAGGGTTTGTGCTGAGATGGTCCAAGTCACCGGGATCAAGCATAGGTGTCCATGGAGCACCATTATTTGGAGAGAGTTTCTGGAGAGGAAGATGAAGGGAGAGGCATGGGTGCTACGTGGGTGGAAGGGAACATGGAGGCGCTGGATATGATGGCTTCAGTTTTGGAAACCGATGGGATTGATAGGAATTAAGAGGAGGAGGAGAATTGTTGGCTGCACGTTTCCTCTTCTATGATGTGAACGTACAGGAAGGAGAGGAGGTGCTCGCTAGGTGGGGGAGTTGGGCCAGTTCAGCGAGGCCCATGAGGAAAAAGGTTGTTAGAGAGAAAAAGAAAAGAATAAAATAGATGGGCTAGGCCTACTCAGTTGAAGAAGAAATAATAAAAAAAGTAGGCTGTACTCACGTGAAGAAATATGATAAAGCTCAGGAGAGAATAAAAAATAGAACAAACGAGAGATATGGCTTGGCTCATTCGATGCACATCAAAAAATATACTATGAGAAAAAAAAGAGACATGTTGGTTCTAAGAATTGTTCAAGAGTTTGTGAGAGGGAAAATAATTTATTTTCTCTTAGGAAAAAATAAAAGGAAAAGAAGCTCAATCAAATTTTATACGAAGTGGAACCCAAGAAAATCCAGACTCGCACATTTAAATATGTTGCGGACAGAAAATAAAAACTAGCTAAAAGAAAATACAAAACTCAATTTAATTTAAGTTGGCATTAGTTCAAATTAAATCCTCCAAATTATAAATGTCCAATTTAAGCTTTGTTAACAAATGAGAAAAAAGAAATTTTCTTGTCCCGAATTTTGGAAAACTTTTTCTTAAACATTCCGAGAATCGGAATGTTACAAATCTACCCCCCTTAAAAGGAATCTCGTCCCCGAGATTCAGGCTGACTAAAGAGAATGGGTTTGGGTTAGCATCATCCTCGGCACAGTTCTTCTCAGAAACTTGTGGAATCACAGTCGACTCTTTAATTGATGATAGGTGGCACTAGGTCTTGATTGGAGATACTTTGAATGTTGATGATGTCTCCATCTTGCTTAAGGCTTGGAAGCAGTCCTACGATCTTGGCGATGGTAATTTGATAGCTTCTCTGAGTGGTTGAACATTCTTCGCTCTTGGCGATGATAATCTGATAACTTCTCTAAGTGTTTGAACATTCTTCTGTCTTTCCCTTCTTTTGTAGGTCAAGCTTTGGTACGGATAAACTCGTTGATCCTTCCTTCAGGTTGAACTTTATGGTAGGTGTACAGAGGTACTGAAGTCTTCATCTTCTTTGATCTTGACATGGGTCATCGTCTACTACCCCCCTTAAAAGAGGTTTTCCATGGGGTTCACATTGATAATAAATCTCAAAGGATGATGTTGCAACTTCTTTCCTCTTAAAGTGATCTTCGGGGTTTATAGAGAAGAGAGAAAGGGCATAAGAGGAGTAAAAAAATCATACACAAGGCAGAGATACCCCAAAAGATAAACAAAAGATAACACCGATATAGCCATGAAGCTATCCAGATAAAACTCAAAAGCAACTCATTTTAGCAATAGGGTTTTAGTATGACTGCATAGGAAAACACCAAAAATATGAAGACAATACTCACACAAGAAAGGTTTTGCGTCTACAAGCTACGAGTTCTTTCACTACAAGGGTGTTAACAAACCTAATCCTATATGGCTAGGCACAACATAACTTGGTGAAATTCTTCAACCTTGACAATTTAAGCATCATCATCAGTTGTTGAATTCTTGAGTTCTCGAGGTGTCTTGTTCAAGAAAATGTTGCTACTCGAAGATTCAGGGGTTGAAGTTATCCGGAAACTCTTGGCACATCTTCTGAAGCTTCTGACTTTTCAACACCATGGCGGGGAAAAGGTTTCACATACTATAATGAAGAAGGTAAGGAAGCAGAGTTTAAACTTTATTTGAATAAGATGAGACAAGGAGAGCAATAGTGAAGGAGAAGAGTACGAGAATGATCCTTTTCAAAAATAGTTTTTCTTATAATAATAGTCCCTAAGGCTTTCCATTCTAACTAAGTCCACGCGACTAGGTCGACATCGGCTCTGATACCACTTCTGTGAGAACCCGGAATTATCTTCCAGATCCTCCTGTGTATATTTGTCAACCCCAGGATCATTGTTGACAACACAGCGAAATGATATCATTGCACAATACGTAAAAGTATAACAAGTTGTATACTTGTCACAAGACATACCTAGCGAATTGTCTCATGACAATTACAATCAGAAAAACAGCGGAAAGTACAATGCGTAGCGACTCCATCTCAACCACAGGCAGTCGATGTAGTCCACGAGACCTCACTCCTACGGGTCGCCATTGTTGTCGTAGTCATCACCTTTGTCTTCATGAAACTCTGTTGTCAACAACATTATTGCCATGAGTACATTAAGTACTCAACATGCCTCCAACGAGGAAGGACCTAATAGCTACATGTGGCTTCAAAGGATGGCTGTATGGCTCATTTGCATAAAAGCTAATTTTGTTTGAAAAATATAGCAGTTCGATAATAGCAGTTTTAGATGAAAACATTTTTTGTCTCCAGAATAACTTTCATCAAAGTGAGGATCCTCGATCAACCCACACTCTTCATAGGTTCCAAGAATAGGGGAAAGAGGGAATAAGAAAGACAGGTCCCGTATGTCAAGAAAGATTCATGTGCCGTCCATGACCGTGGACACGGCTATTCGAATAGTTTTACACTCTGCAGAGGTTGTACACTTTACCCACACGACACAATCCCGACTTGTTGCCACTAGCCGTCGCTAGCGTAGTACACCATTTGGTATACCGGCAGGGAGATTGTGACGAGGTCTTTCATTAGACCAAACTTACTGTGCCAAGCCCACTAGGTTTCAACACGGAAGTAACCGCAGTTCACAGTCCGAGCCCCCTTTTGTGCCGAGGACACTCCTCGCAAGGCAGCTATCCCATCTGCGGTACGACAATGACGACAATAAGAGTGAGCTAACTAATTAACCAAGCCAGTGCCCATATAGCATGTGGCTGTACTGTTATCACAATCTTCAAATCCAAGACTTATTAGGCCTCATGCGGCACGGACGACTGAATGCCCCCTTCAACTCGTGAAGGGCGGCCAATCGCTCCTACAATCCTTGATTCAGCTGTCGCCCGCGCCAGTATTCAGATGGTAAGTTTCACCCAGAGTAGAAGAGAGTAGAGAAGGTCAACAAGGTCAACCGACCTAGCTCAGCGAGCTCATCAACAAGTTCCAAGTGTCAATGATCCGAAGATCATTCAAATAAGGACCTATAAAATAATAAGAATATCTAAGCATTTCTACTCTACCGGAATAATATTTAATTCTACTCAGGTGTCAAGTGAATAGGCGACAAGCGGATCAAGGCATGTGTCAATCGACATGCTAGCTACGAGATTAAAAGCATGCATATAGTAACTATAAAACTCAATGCAATTTTGTAAAACATAGGATAAGTATGATCAAAGAAGGAGGCATGCCTTCGTTGTTGAGTCCTTCGGTAACCTGATTCTGTCCATATCCAACATCGTCGCCACTCCCTACTCGTCGTAACGATAGCAACAGACAACAATAAATACCAAAGCAATGGCAAATCCAAATAACATCCAAAACAAATTAAGAGTAGATGGATAGCAAGATATTGATCAGATGGAAATCCAAAATGAGGTAGCATGATCGGGTGGTGAGGGAGATGATTCAATGAAATGACATGGTTCGGTTGACATGACTAAAGAAGGCTTAGCGATCAAGACTAACGCTCTAGTATGAATTGTTCCACTAAGCAGTAGTAGTGGCCTCTACACATCTGAGCTAAGGTATAGGAAACTACTACATAACAAAGGCAATTGCATCAACACATATGAAAAGAAACCATCCTATGCATTTAACTACGCAATCACAACAGGACATGATAAAGGTAAAAGTTAACCACAAGTAAATATTTGAATATAATCCAAATATTTATAATGATCAATAGTAGGTAAACATATACATCAACTATAATAACTTAAAAGACAATAGTTCATAAGGCAAACAAACAACCATTAGAAATCATACTAGTAAGCAATGAAACATCATACAACAACATGAATTGAGTTGGATCTAGATTCTATCCTAAAGCAAAACTAAAGAGAATAGGATCAACTTCATTATATCAAACCAATACTATGGCCACACAATTTTAACAAGAGGACACATATTACACATGGTATGTGAATGATAAGTTATAAATATGTATTCACTAATATCACAAGCATCAAGCATAAAGTGACCATGGCAATATACTACACTAGGACATGCTATTTATGATAATAAATAACAAATGTCTAATTAACCACTACCAACAACATTATCAGCACATGATTGTAACAACATGGCAAACTATGCACACTTGGCATATGAGAAAGACACAACTCAACTAACGAATGGTAAACTATCCAAACCATGTGATGAACTAATGAAACAAGTATTAAACACTCATAATACTAACATGATATAGAGGTAAACATCTATAAGAAAGAACTGACCTAGGCAACTGTAATACACCAAACATCATAAAGCATGAAAGATGTCAATGCATAGAATAACGCATTAGCGAGGTAAACAATGTAATGTCTAAACATGGATGATCGAGATACCACACTAGGCTACCAATAGAATACCGTAACTATGAGATAACTAACATCGCGATCAAGTAGGGTAGTAGAACGCAACCCTGCACAATATTTATGACATGTAAGAACATGGAAGCATGGCATTATCACACAACACTATCATGCTTGTTATAAAATATAACCACACCGAGAAAGCAAAATGAGCATGTAGGCATGTAATACTAGATAATGGCATCAACCAATGAATATGTATTCTACCAGAACGAATTAGCAAGATGATATGCATTTCTATCTAGTATAACTTACTATTGTAATGACAAATGATACACAACTAGAAATGATATATAACATGAACTGATACAAAACACTATGTAATCTAGTTATACAAGCATAACAACATGGCATATTGATTAATCAACAACCTACTACGATATATATCTACCAAGTAAAATCTAATCACATGTATGAACATAAGGTACAAACTACCAATGATACAACACATTATATGCATACAACCAAATATGTATTTTACTTTGAGTAAGTACTAACATGGCTCGTCAATCAACTAAGGATGCATAGGTACCATCCTAGGTGAATGAAACAACTTGGATAAATAACAAGAAGTAATAGACTAGGTTATATGCAGCAAGCAAGACCTATATGTAGCAATAAAAAGAACATGCGACATTGGCGAAAATAAATATGTAAACCATATCTAAGATGTCACCATGCTAAACAAAATTAAATAGTCAAGATATGAAATATTTCATTATTCAATAAACAAAGTAAAGCCTATAATAATCCTACGAATTATAAGCATGGCGAATGTTTACCAAATATTCTACGCATGCAATATAGGGCTACACGCTAAACAAAAAAATAATACCTGAGACAACGTACAAATACAATATAATATAAATAAATAAAATCCTCACAACAGATCTAATCAACGATATCTAACTCATAGAATTATGAAATAAATAGGAGCGACTCCTAGGCATATAAAGAATACACAATATCATACTAACATAAAAGTTCACCGATCAACTACTATGCGTGTTAATAAATCACAAGAACTAATATGAAACAAAAGCCTAACACACTACTAAAGTTTGGCATGAACTATATACATGAAATCATACAAACTATATTAAAATCTATAGACATGTCTAGCACAAGACAAACAATACAAAAGAAATATTATCAACTTATGACATCCAAAAATGATCGTCGGTAAACAAATAAATTTAATAAGCCATTTGTCACACGCAAAAAATTATGAGACGAAAAGGATGCACTCTTAGGCATATCGCAATCATAAGAACAATAACATAATAATACAAAATTAACCTAATTAAAACATGAACTATCCCAAGATAAGATAAATAAAGCAACACCTAGAAAAATTCCAAGAAATTATAAGTATGGCAAACATTCACCAAAATTTGTACGCACGCAAACAATTAATATCGAACATTACCAAAACAGTAATAATAAGATTATCCTAACAACGATCCAATCTAATAAAATAATAACAGTAGCCACGCATGCATGAACAATGATAATCCGGTACACCAATCAAGTTCTACACATGATAAACATTCATTAAAAAAACCTACACGCATATGATATGACCATGTGCCGCACCAAAGAAAAATGCCACATGGGACAACATGTTCAACAATATTCAAATAACTATAATCAGTAAAAAGATGGTTCTAACAAGCTACTTGCCACACACTAAAATTCTGAGACAAATAGCATGCGCTCCTCGGCATGTCATGAGCTCAACAAAAATATTAGACAAACTATAAAACTTATCAAACTTAAAACACTACCGAATTTAGGACAATCCGACTATATTTAAATCATTACTACAACTCTAGTTACAAAACTATTATTCTAACTCCGCAATATGATTCCTATGGTCATACTACACGTTTCATATGTTGAACACAAGATTATCCGAAGAACTAAAAAGTACGCGGACATGTCGATGGCATCCGTTCGTGCATCGACGCGAGCAACGACAGAGATAGGATGAATGATGATGTCTACAGGATAGAGTAGATGATGTGGAGTACGAGTGCAAAAGTAATTGGACAGAAACTCACCGAGCGCGACGAATCGATCCGACAAACTCGATGAACAGTGTACGCGAACATGCAGAATTCTTCGTGTGTGGTTGACGAATCGTGTTCTTTCTTCTCTGAATGGATTCATGGCATGGATGTTGATCTTCTGGCGTGAGGGTTTGTGCTGAGATGGTCCAAGTCACCGGGATCAAGCATAGGTGTCCATGGAGCACCATTATTTGGAGAGAGTTTCTGGAGAGGAAGATGAAGGGAGAGGCATGGGTGCTACGTGGGTGGAAGGGAAGATGGAGGCGCTGGATATGATGGCTTCAGTTTTGGAAACCGATGGGATTGATAGGAATTAAGAGGAGGAGGAGAATTGTTGGCTGCACGTTTTCTCTTCTGTGATGTGAACGTACAGGAAGGAGAGGAGGTGCTCGCTAGGTGGGGGAGTTGGGCCAGTTCAGCGAGGCCCATGAGGAAAAAGGTTGTTAGAGAGAAAAAGAAAAGAAGAATAAAATAGATGGGCTAGGCCTACTCAGTTGAAGAAGAAATAATAAAAAAAGTAGGCTGTACTCACGTGAAGAAATATGATAAAGCTCAGGAGAGAATAAAAAATAGAACAAACGAGAGATATGGCTTGGCTCATTCGATGCACATCAAAAAATATACTATGAGAAAAAAAAAGAGACATGTTGGTTCTAAGAATTGTTCAAGAGTTTGTGAGAGGGAAAATAATTTATTTTCTCTTAGGAAAAAATAAAAGGAAAAGAAGCTCAATCAAATTTTATACGAAGTGGAACCCAAGAAAATCCAGACTCGCACATTTAAATATGTTGCGGACAGAAAATAAAAACTAGCTAAAAGAAAATACAAAACTCAATTTAATTTAAGTTGGCATTAGTTCAAATTAAATCCTCCAAATTATAAATGTCCAATTTAAGCTTTGTTAACAAATGAGAAAAAAGAAATTTTCTTGTCCCGAATTTTGGAAAACTTTTTCTTAAACATTCCGAGAATCGGAATGTTACATGTTGGGGGTGGGATACTCGGAGGAGGAAGCCGCTGGCTTCGTGGATGGGATCGTGCCTATCGAAGATCATGCTCGGGATGAGTTGGCCAAGACGGACAAGCTGGAGGTTCTCCGGCGAGTGGTTCATCGCCGTACGGCCCCGACGGCGATCCGGCCTTGGAAGGGTCCCCTACCAAAGGTATGTCTGCCTTCTCTTACTCTTGGTGATTTCCTTGGTTCTTGGAAGGTGGTGAAGGATCGCCGGAAGAAGGCGTAGCCGCCGGTGGCGGTCCTGCCGTTGCGTACGTCCGGTGAGATCCGGGATGCCAGATCCGATCGTCTAAGGGCTTTGTTGGGCCAGGTTGGGCCTGACTTGCTCTCGACGGGCCCAGTAGCTTTTGAGACTGGGCAAGAGGCCCGATGTCCGATCGCATCAGGTCACGCTCAGGTTTCCGTCGTTGGAATCGATCGTAGTGTTTCTAGGGATCGGGTCCTCACTCGGCCGTCGTTCGCAAATCTAGGCCTCGGACGTGCGAGGCGGCTCGCCTCGATTGCTGGTAACACGACTGCTTCTAGCGCGCCGCGCGCATGACGTGAGCTCCCGGCGGCAGCTTGCACTCCTATCCCCGGCGTGGGGGCGAACATGGCGGGCACTCCAGCCAACGATCCGGCTACTGCCGCCTCTGTGCAGCAGACCGCGCCGCCCGTTGGCCAGGGTGCCGGGCGTGGCGGGGCTCAGGCGGCAGGGCGGGGCGGTGCCCCGTTCGCCGGCCATCCGGGCAGCCAAGCTGCAGGCCGTGGTGGGGCACCTCACAATGGACGTGGCGGTGCCCATGGCGGCGGGCGAGGTGGGAACTTTATGCATGAAGGTCATGGTTGAGGTGCTGCGAGATATCACCACCATGGAGGAGCTCGTTTCAACCGTTATGGTCAATGGGGTGACGATGGTTATAATGCATACGTAGATGGGCAGCACAGTGGTTCTTCTTCTGGCGGTAATCAGGGTTCCGGTTGGAACTATGGCAATGGACCGGGACGCGGCTTCCAAGGTCCACCGGGTAACTTCGGCGAAGGGGTTGCCGGTCCAACTAACTGGCCTCAACGAGGAGCTCACCGTGCGTTTCGTGGCGGGAGAGGAGGGGGCCGCCAACCTCCCTACCTGCGACCTCATTTGGTGATGGTGGACGGTGCGGTGCTTGCTACGGTCGTATCCGAGGCGGGGCAGGCACCTCCTCCCGCGCTCCCCCAGGTTGTTGTTGACACAATTAAGGCTTTGGCGGCAGTTGGTATTCCAGAGTCTAAAGAGGATGGCAGTGCTGCTGATAAGGCTATGGATAAGCGCAATGGTGATAAGTTATCTAAGTGGGCTATTAAGAAGAAGAAACTGCCTTGCTATAGATGTGGAGAGCCAGGGCATTTTGTTGCATAGTGTACCACGGAACTCTGCGATTATTGTTGCATATCTCAGCGTAAGTCTAGCAACTGTCCTCTCTTTGTTGGCCCAAAACCGGTGTGCACTCTTTATGGCGTGTGTTGCCAGGAGCTTATGTTCTTTGAGTCACCAGATGTGACACCTTCGGCTGAGGTTCACGAGAGTTCCTTCCCTGCAGTCGTCAAGGTGGCTAATGGGAGTTTGACTGAGGCACCGATTATTCGCCAGTTGCAGGATCTCGTTCCAGGTAATCATCAGTGGGACCTTGTCAAGTTTGAGGATCAGACTTACAAGGTTGATTTTCCCACTAAGGAGGATCAATTATATTTGCTCAAGTGGGGCATGTGCAGGATCCCAAGTACGAGTATTGTGCTTACGTTCGATGAGTGGAAGGAGAAGGATCCTGTGGGCACACCTTTGGAGAAGGTATGGGTCCGTTTATATGGTGCACCACGCAGATACATCAACAATTTTCTGGTTGCATGGAGTTTGAGCTCTCTCATTGGGAAGACAGAACAGGTGGATATGCCTTTCACACGGTCTCACAATGCGGCGAGACTGCTTGTTAGTGTTGCCAGCGTGGAGTTTGTCCCGGATGTGGTCAAGTGGACACATGCTGGCGTCACATATGTTCTAGAGCTTGAGATCGAGGACACGCCGGTCCCACAGGAGGGCGAGGGGGAGGACATCATGGATATAGACACGACTGAGGGAGATGGGGCTTCTGGCGATCAGAGTAAGAAGCCGGAGAGTTCGCAGCGGGAGATGGCTAAGGGGCCGCAACCGCAGTCGAACAGGATGTCTAGGTCGGCTTCGGGACCGACTAACTCCACGACCCCATTGAACTCTCTTCGGTTTGGGACTTTTGATATGCATTCGGCGCCGAGTCGCCTCTGCAGTACTCGGGTGGAGATGGATGATCCGGTAGAGTCTGAGTTACCACCGATACTTCCTTCTGTTGATGTTCTCGAGTGACCTTCAGTGTTATCCAGTGTGGTGGACAGGGATCTCAATCCAGAGAGGGACGGTCCAAGCGGGCGTGGGCAGGAGGCTCCCGCCCCAACATCTCTGGTGGTTAGTTCGGTAAGGGGGTGTGGGCAGGTGGCCTGTACCTCCATCCCTCTCAGGTCGTCCCTGGAGGGGGCGGCCCTCGCTCAGGCTCTGGATGGGGCGGCTCAGGCCAGGGTCCAGGACGGTGGTATCGGGACAGGGGCGCATATTTCCCCTAGTTCGGTGGCGGTGTTCATTGGAGGTGCGGTGGCGAATTTGAGGACTCAGGCAACCCCGCCGGTTGGGGCAGCGCCTTTGAGCCCGGTGGGGGTATGGCAGGTTGCCTTACACCTAGCGGGATATCGCGTGACGACGTCATCACTTTTGGTGGGATTCCGGACCCAGTTTCTGTTGGTCGACGGATTAGCTGTCGCATACAGGACCAGCCGGATATCGACAATATGCAGCTTCGATGCGCCAAGTGGGCGGCCAAGCTTCATGATCTTCAGACCACTAATGGTATGTCAGTTAATACAGCCAATTCTATTTTCCATTTCTCTACTGAAGATATTGTTAATAAAGCCACACATTTGGGGGTCTCTCTGGGTAAGAATGACAGAGAGGTAGCTAAATCTGTTAACGATATTCTGGATCTTGAGGCCGAACGTGCTTTAGAGATGATTAGAAGCCTAGCGGCAATTAAAAATTTGAATGATTCTGAGTTAGCTACTTTGGGAGTTAATGTGCTTGATAGTTTATGTGCGGACCTTGAACCCACTCTCCTGGAGATTGAGGAGGAGGAGGCTTTGTCTTCTCCGAGGCTTTCCAGGGGAGGTACGTCCCAGGAGGACGCGTGTGGTGATTTTGGTAGTGAGGTCAGGGTAGAAGATCAAAAGAAACCGAAACACAAATGGAAACGTAAGATTTATCCGACTTCGGCAGGGCGCAGAAGTGCTAGAATTCGAACATCTAAAAAAATTCATGATGAAATATGAAAGGCAACTTTTGGAATAGTAGAGGTCTTAAAGACTTGGCTAAAAAAGGTTCCTTCCAGAGGCGTGTATTGAGTATAAATTAGATTTCATAACCCTTTCCGAAACTGGACGGGACAACTTTTCCCCACAGTTTCTTAGCACCCTGTCGGGAGGGGTGGATTTTGATTGGCACTGTTTACCACCAAGGGGAAGATCCGGTGGGATTTTACTTGGGGTTAAATGCGAATCTCTGGAAGTGAGGAATGTGGTTATGGGTGACTTCGCGGTTAAATTTAGGGTTCGGTGAAAGGTAGATGGTTTCGATTGGGCTCTGGTGGCGGTTTATGGGACCGCGCAACTGTCGGTGTATTTGGATCGACACCTATGGGATCACAAGAATCCCTACTACGGTTGCGGGGTGCGGGGTTGAGAGAAGAGCGGATCTAATAGTCAGGACACGGTTCTTTTACCCAGGTTCGGGCCGCAAAGATGCGTAAACCCCTACTCCTGCTTTGGTGGATTATATGTTTGTGTTCTTCAGCTAGTGAGGAGCTCCAAAAGAGTCGTGGGGAGTTCTAAAAAGCCGAATCCTCCTCCTGGTCGCCTCGGACCTCCTTTTATAGGGAAAGGGGTTGCCGCAGTGGCACACAGGAGGTGGAAAGGGTACAGTGATGCGAGGTTATCCCTCGCATTACAGGACAAGGCGCATTTAATGCGCTTAGCTTAGGTGTCCTTGCTTTATCAGGAACGAGGGGAGACGTCCGTCTTGTCCGTCGCCGCCCCTCCTCGTGTTGACACGCGCCCTGGCCAGCAGTGCCTGAGGTGCCATGTAGGCAGACAGGCAGCCGAGGTGGCGCAACGGCGGGTCTCCACGAAGAACTGTGGGTTGCCACGCAGGAGCCTGTCCAGCTGGTCGGGTCGGCAGCTGCGTGGTTCGGTGGAAACCTGGTTGGTGCGAGCCTGATGGTGGCCCTGCGGGTGTCCTCGGCAAGGGCCTTGCCGGGGCCCCAGCAAGGGTCTTGTCGTGCCGCCTGCTGTCATCCTCGACAAGGTGCTTGCCGGGGGCCTTGTGGTCCTCCTTGGCTGGGTTCCCGCCAAGGGTCATCGTCTTCTTAGCTTGTATCTGATCTTGGATCTCTTCACAAAGATCTGCATGCCACCACGGGGATATCTCCCGAATCCTCGCCCCATGGGGGCGATGGACTCAAGGGCGATCTACTTCGTAGGCGCGGGGCGAGCTGCCGCGACAAGTGTCTTGCCGGGGCTGCCAGAGCCGGCCCCGGCAAGGGTCTTGCCAGGTCTGCTAAAACTGGCTCCCGGCAAGGACCTTGCTGGAGGAAGCCGCTTCGCCCCTTTGCTCCTTGTGGTCTTGTTCTTGGCATTGTTCCAGTCTCCATCAAGCTCCGGCCTTACCCCGGCTCACCTCCCATGCCATGCTTGGTGTGGTGGTTCCCGTGGCTCAGACTGCCCGTGCACAGTCATAGGGGTACAAAAAAGTGTACCCCTATTTTTGTACACCGACAGGAGCCCCCGGGCCTGGGCCACACATAAGTGCGATACGTTGTTGGGCCAGGACCAGAACGGTGTGCGGACAGGCGGGGCGGTTTTCACCATGGTAAATATTTCCACGCGTTGCGCCTCCCACGACCCGCGCGCGCGGTGCGGGGTGGAGGGCCGTGCGTGACATGGGCGGCATGCATGGGGCGGTTTCCGCAGGCATGCTTCACGTCGCAGTAAATGCAAAAGGAGGCGGCTCGTGTCCCCCCCCCCCCATAAAAAGGAATAATGGCGCCTCTTCCAATATCAGAGCCGCTTGTTCCCTCTCTTCCTTCCTTCCGAAGCCTCCGCCGTCGTCTGCCGTTGTTGCTTCGCCATCTCCTTCCCTTAGCCCTCCCACTCAGCCGCTATGGCGTCCAAACCCGCCAAGGGCAAGGGGGCGGCCATGGGCGCCGGGCCTGTGGCGCCGCCGGAGGGCGCATTTACGGGGGATGGGATGAAGGCCGCTTTCTTCATCCCGTCATCGGTCGATGTCCACGAGCTCCGGGCCGCCTTCAAACCCCTTTGGGGGCGGAGACGGGGGGGAAGGACTTGGGCCATCCGGCGACGCGCGTCATTCCGGCCGCTTGCGCCCAGCCTGGCTCAAATCGGTACCCTTTCTTTGTTGATTACTTCTCTTGCGGGTTGTGTCCCCCCTTTTCCGATTTCTTCTATGACGTCATGCACACCTTTGGCTTCCGCCTTTTGGATTTTACCCCAAATGCGGCGGCGTGCATGGCTTTCTTCGCGCACCTCTGCGAGGGCTTCATCGGAGTGCAGCCCAACACGGCGCTCTTCCGCCACTATTTCACCCCTCGGATCCAGCCGGGAGGCGCAGTCTCTGGATGCATCACCTAGATTCCGAGACCCAAGGTAGGGTACCCGGAGGGTGCCATGAAGGAGAGGTGGGACGAATGGCGCGGCCGGTGGTGCTGGATTGAGGAAAAGGAGCCGCCAACATTCTACGGGGTCCGCCGGGCGCCGCCGGTCCGTGGCAGCGACTGGAGCGACGCCGACGCCGCAGACGGGAGGCTCACTGTTGCCTTCACCAGGATCAACCGGCTCGTCCAGGCCGGGCTCACCCTCGAGATGATCGGGGTGGATTTCATTCGCCGTCGGATCGCCCCTCTGCACAACAAGGGGAGGCCAGCCTGGATCTTCAGGAACCCGACTGACGTCATGCGGCTCCGCCCTGGCCTGGACCACAACCTCACAGTGATGGGACACGCCCATTTCTGTCAGCAGCTCTTCCAGCTAGATGTGGGTCGTGATGGCGAGGTCGAGCGGACCGGCAAGGCTGCGAAGGCTGCCGCAAAGGCCGACAAGGCCGTCAAGGGGCAGCTCTTCAAGCTGCCAGCGGGAGTGGTCCCGCTGTGCAACAATTCGCACCAGTCCGAGATCGTTTCCATGATGCCGAAGTGCAGCGCGCACGGCCCCGTCCCGAGCTGGTAGGAGCCGGAGGACGAGGTCGTGCAGCAGTTCTTTGACACTCTGGTCAAGGTGTGCGTCGATCCTGACGCCGAGCGGTGGCTTGTCAGGGACACCACCCTGGAGCAGCTGGACTACATCGCCGCTAGGGCGAGGGAGGCGCAGCTCATCAGGGAGGCCGGCAGCGCCGGAGGTATGGAGGACCAGGACGCCGCGGCTGCGGAGGAGGAGGAGTTCGCCCAGTGGGCGGCGGCGGCCGGAGAGGCTAGCAGCGCCAGCACCGGAGCTCCGCTAGTTGAAGACGCGGCCGACGGGTCGTCGTCAGAGGAGGACGCGGCGGCCGGCTCGGCGCCGGCCAGGGGAAGAGGGCGAGTCCTGCGGCGGGCCTGTTCCAGGGAGCCGAGCCGGTCCGGCCCGGCAGGACTGCGTAGCCTCAATTGGCCCTGGGGGGGTCCGGGCGCCTCACGAGGGCCACGGCGGCGAAGAGGTCGACGAAGGCCGCCAAGAAGAAGAAAGCGGCAACTCTCTCTTCGTCGAGGCACGCACAAACTCCGCCCCCTTCTTCCCCTCCCCCGGCAGACGTCGATTCGGAGGGCGACGTGGAGTTCCCCTTTGACCTCGGGCCCCTCAGCCCGAAGAGGAAGAGAAAAACGGCGGAGGAGGAGGAGATGGACGACGAGTAAGTATTCCATTCCTTATCGTCATTTCCATCTTCCTAGACCATGCCACACATCTTGATTGGTTTTTGCTTCTTTCAGGGACGTAGAGACGCTGGCCTAGAGGGTGAAGAGGGCCAAAGCTCCGGCGAGCAGCCAGCCCCCAGCTGGGGCTTCAGGGACACCACTGGTGGTGTTGAGCAGCCCAGACGGCAGCCCCCGGACGGCCCCCAGCGTAAGTTCATCATCCTCTTCTCACGCGACATGCAGTAGGTGTTTGCTGCCAAGGTGCTGACCTTGCCGGTTCTGTAGGACGGGAGCAGCAGCAGGAGGAGCCCCAGGGGGCTACTCCCGGCGCACCACCCCCATCGACCACGCCGCCATGAGGGGCATCCCCGGCAAGGGCACCAAGCATGGAGGAAGAGGGGAACTCGGGCGCTGGTTGTTCGGCCCTGGCACCGGACGCCGGCGGGGAGGGGACTTCCGCTCCACAGCCCGGCATGGGTGAGTCGCCTGTCTTCGCTTTTCCCTTATCTCTTTTTCTTGACTTCATTATCCCCACCACGGCCCAGGCCCTCCTTCAATAGATGCGGAGGACGTGGACGCCGTCATCAAGGAGGTTGCTGAGGAGGCCGCGGCGGAGGCCGACAAGATCGCCGCCGAGGAGGCCCCCGGGGACGCCGCGGATAAAAACACCGAGGACGCTGCCAGAGGCGCTGCCGAGGGTGCCGGCGGTGGGCCTGCCGGGGAGGCCGGAAAGGCCACAGCCGAGAAAGAGGCGATTGATGATCAGACTTCTTCCTCCGCGACCTCGGGCCCCGGCAGGTAACTGAGGGTGGGCGACAACCTCTTCGTCCATCTTGCCGGGGCGTCAAGCTCCCGGGCGCCCGCTGGGGGGGGGGGGAGTCTTTGATGGCGAGGTGCTCGCCGCCACCGAGCTCGAGGTTGTTGATGAACGGGGCGCTGGCGGCGACGGCTCTCCAGAGGGGCAGTGATGGCTTCTCGCCCCTCGTTGGTTACCCCAAGTGGAAGGTTTGAGATGTAGCGTAGCGGTAGTTTTCCCTTGGCAAAGATACCAAGGATCGAATCCCGTGAGACTCCGAGGGTCAACAAGTAGGTGTCAACTGCTAACGGCGCCAGATACTTAGCAATTGACAGGACCTGCACACAGATACAAATAACTTTGCTCCCAACGAATACAGAGAGGTTGTCAATCCCTCCGGCCTTGTCGTTTACAAAGGATCAAACACAAGAGATATTAGTGATAGGTATGACTGCAACTAGTAAATAAGAACAGGAAGTAAATAGCGGATGTGATCAGTGATGGTAATATGGACCGGGGTCCCATGATGTCCACTAGTGATGTCTCTCTCACAAAAGACGATAAAACAGCTAAGCGAGGTAAATGAATTACAGCTGGGCAATTGACAGGATTATGTGCGCAAACCAATGCTAACTATGCTGCAAAGAAAGGTAGAGGCTCAAAAGCATGGGCGGTACGCCAAGGCAAGTAGACCGAAATCCATCTGCATCTACTACTAATCATCCACCTTGAGATATCTATCCAGAACATCTCGCTGGTATTAAGTTGCGAGTCCCACCCATAGTGTAAACTCAAAGCAACAGACAATTGCATTAAAAGAACTTTGCGTAAAGTAAACAATCCTTGCACCCGCAAGTACAAGCACCGTTGTTTTCCCCCTTGTGGCAACAGCACATCCCCTAGACTCATGTTTCTGTCACTCAAGCTAGTCATCGAGGGGCATGAACTCACAATCAGGCATAACCTTCCCTCTTGGAGTTACTACCTACTACTTGGCCAAAGCAATAAACAGCAACGGAGAACATGCAAGAATTACTCAAAAACATAAATATAAAAGAGGTGAATCAAATATATTACTCACACACAATCTGAACATAATCTCATAATCCATCGGATCCCAGCAAACTCAGCAGAGCAACAGCATAAAGATTACATATGTGCCTCGATCATGTAGGGAAGCAGAAACTGGCACTAGGGTGCACTGAGTTAATAGGTTAGTCCAAATATGATCAAAAGTGTATGGAAGTGCATAAATATCATAGCAATATCACACAAAAGAGGCATGGAGCAAGCAGAAATTATAGATACGTTTTGGACGTATCAACATCCCCAAGCTTAATTCCTGCTCGTCCTCGAGTAGGTAAATGATAACAAGCATAATTTCTGTGGTGACATGCTATTAACCATATAAGAACTTTTCACAGTCACATGACAAATGCTTACAGAGATAATGAATCTGTAGTAATTAAGTTGCCTTATGAGAATATCACAATGAACTGAAAGTTTTACAATATGATACTGAAACACTCAATAGATTTGTAGTGAGCATGGTGTGCAAACATGACAAAGTGATACCTCGCTTGCCCCCTTTAGTGAAGCAAAACATAAATGCAGGGGCACCTCCGAGGTTTAAGTGACGACTAGATACAATGATTTCAGAATAAACGATATCATAATCATGCAGAAGACAATGGTACTTTGGGACAATGCACATTACACTCAGAATGACAATCATGCTCTCAATAGTTGGTGCTTTGAAGAAAGAAGGTGGAGACTCTCGAACCGTGGCTTTTGATGGCAAGGTTGAAAATCCGTGGTCGGAAACAAAGACTAATCATGTACCTGAGCTCTTGGTTTTTAAAAACAAAGGTAATTTTTTTTTGGGATATGCATATTTCGTCAACGAATGCTAGTAGATAACTCAATTACTTCTTGAGCTGGACAAGTTTCGAGGAACGGCTCCCGCACGGGGACGATCACATACCCTTAATCTCCTTTGTTTATCACTGCCAAAGTTTTTTGATTTCTCATGAACAAAGTGTGAAGGAGGGTTTGTTTGTTATATATTTTTTAATGAGCCGGGCGCACTCTTTGCCAGTTCCTTCTCGTATTAGGGGTTTGCAGATTAGACATGCAATCCCAGGGTGAAACTCGTCCAACTTAAAAAGATCATGAATTAACTACTACTTCCTCATGAGGTAAAACAGAGGCACAAAATAGAAATGCTTTTTTTTTTTGAATAATTTCGAGATGGTACAAGATAGTCTTCGTTAGGAATGGCAAGTAAATACCATGTATAGGAAGGTATGGTGGACTCACATGGCATAACTGGTTTAAAGGATTTTGGATGCACAAGCAGTCAGTCCGCTTAGTACAGGCGAAGGTTAGCAAAAGTCTGGGAGCGACCAACTAAGAGAGCAATGACGGTCATAATCATGCAGAGCGACAAAGCAACATTGAATCGGGCATGGAAGTTATATCGCTACTCAGAAATTAAAGATCATCAAGGCTTGATAGACTTTCTTTACAGTCTTAAATATGCGTGAGCATATGCCAAGTCAATCAAAATAAATTCTTGGAGGAAGATATCACTAAACCATACCACATCATAGGCAAACAAATCATGTTGGTACTTCAATAACACATTAAGAACCCCCCCAGCTATTTGAGACTAACCATAAGAAAACATGAACTACTAAGCACCATTACGCACATAGCATTTTTATCATAGACATATCAACCAGTGCAACAGAAGCCAACTCTCTTAACAAGATAAGCATGATAACTCAAGAGAGTTCCAGCAACCAACTAAACAAAAGCTCTTTAAAAAGAAAAGCATGAAAACTAAGAGCTAAACATGACAGTAGCTATTGAAAGACAAAGAACATACACAGCAAAGATAAACATGAAAATCCTAGGTTGTGTTCTAGGTTGAAGTGGAGCGTGTTTCTCTCCCACACAAAGAAAGCTGGGTTCTAACTCGTTATGAACAGCAAGCAAATCTAAAGAAAACTAAAAAGGAAACTAAAAGCAAGACGCTCCAAGTATAGCACATAACACATGAAGTGATTAAAATATAGTGGAACGAAAGACAAACTGATAATTGTTGATGGAGAAGGGGATGCATGGGGGCATCCCCAAGCTTAGACGCTTGAGTCTTCTTGAATATTTCTTGGGGGTGCACGGGGGCATCCCCAAGCTTGAGCGTTTGACACTCCTGAATCTTTTTATCATCTTCCCTCGCACACTTGAAAACTCCCTTCATACACAACTCATCATAATCTGATTAGCGAGGTTAGTACCCATAATAAAATAATTTTTCCTTGCTGGAAATAAAGATAATCTTGAAGGTCTACTGTTTCTCAAGATTGCCAAAAGGTTTTTGCAAAGAAAAAGCAAGCTCAAGGTTTGCAAAACGAAGGAAAGGCAAAACAGGACAGAATCTTTGAAAAACAGACCAGCAGGTAGTAAATAATTTTTTCGGGGAAATTCTGCAACTCAAATCAAAAAACACAGAACAGACGCCCGAAAGACAATTGTATAGAGCACGCTATCGAAACAATTCAGACCAAAAAGATGATCTGGTGATTTTATACGAATTTTTCTGTCCAAGGACAGAATCTGTTTCCTGGACAGCACGTCACAACTTTTGAACTTTCTTGCAATCAGAGGCTAAACTTGGCACAAAGCTGAAAAGTAAAGATACAATGATGATGCTACTGTAGTAACAAACGTCAAGACACAACAAAAGCAAAATATTTTTTTTTTCATTGTTGGCTGCCTCCCAAAGGCGCTTTCTTTTATGCCTTTAAGCTAGGCATAATGCAAAGAGATCAAGTTTTATCGAGAGTAAAAGAATAGCTAGCCCGTATAACAGACTCAAAAGGTAACTTAATCTTCTTTCTAGGGAAGTGTTCCATCCCTTTCTTGAGAGGTAATTGGAATTTTATATTCCCCTCTTTCATGTCAATGATAGCACCAACGGTGCGAAGAAAAGGACGTCCCAAAATAATTGGACAAGAAGGTTCACATTCAATATCCATAATAGTAAAATCAACGGGAACATAATTGTCATTGACAATGATAAGAACATCGTCGATCCTCCCCAAGGGTTTCTTTATGGAAGAATCAACAAGACAAACACCAAAAGAACAAGAATCAAAAGGTTTCAATTTAAGCATATCATATATTCTTTTGGGCATAACGGATGTACTAGCTCCAACATCACATAAAGCATAGCAAGAGAAGTTATTCAACTTAATTTTAATCATAGGATCCCAACCATCTTCTAGCTTTCTAGGTATGGAGGCTTCTACCCTAAGTTTCTCCTCCCTAGCTTTGATGAGAGCATTAGTGATATGCTCTGTGAAGGCAAGATTAAGCGTGCTAGTGTGGGGATCTCTAGACATCTTGTGAAGAAAATCAATAACTTCAGAAAGGGTGCAATTATCAAAATCAAGGTCACTACTATCAAGTAAAGTGGTAGTGGTGTCCTTTAGGTTCACTTGTTTGGTAGTTTCTATGGTCATAGGAGTTTCTACGGTTAAGGTCATAGCATCACCATTAATAGGTCCAATGGGACTAGGAGTGCATTGGGTGCTAAGAGTTTGGATATCCTCAACAACTTGGATAGTGGCAACAGTGTGGTGGGTAGGAAGGTTCTTAATTCTATCTTCTTCCTCCTTTTCTCTAGCCCATCTCTCTTTAAGTTTAGCCAACATCCTAATGTTTTCATTAATTTGCACTTGAATAGCATTCGTAGGAGTAGTCTTCCTCTTCTCAAGAGGAGAAGTTCTAATTTTAAGCAACTCTACCTCATGGGCTAAATTTTCTACCTTCGAAGAGAGATCATCTAGTTTGGCTAGTTTTTCTTCTACATTCTTATTGAAGGCTTTTTGGGTAGTGATGAAATCTTTAAGCATAATCTCTAGTTCAGAAGTGGAGTTCTTGGTGCTAGGATAAGCATTGTTGTTCCCATAGGAATTAGAGGGGAACGGTCTAGGGTTGCTACCAAAATTACTCCTATAAGCATTGTTATTGAAATTGTTTATAGAGATAAAGTTCACATCTACTTGATCTTGAGCAATCAAAGAATTTAAAGGAACATCACGAGGATCAATAGAAGATTGCTTGGAAAGTAGATACATGATCAAGTCAACTTTTTCATTTAGGGAGGAAATCTCCTCGACAGAGTTTACCTTCCTACCCGTTGGAGCGCGTTCGGTGTGCCATTGGGAATAATTGGTCATCATCTCATCGAGAAGCTTCGTGGCAGCACCAAGTGTAGTTGACATAAAGGTTCCTCCCGTGGCCGAATCTAACAAGTTCCGCGAGGTAAAGTTCAAGCCTGAATAAAAAGTTTGGATAACCATCCAAGTAGTCAAACCATGAGTAGGGCAGTTCTTGACAAGAGATTTCATGCGTTCCCAAGCTTGGGCAACGTGTTCATTATCCAATTGTTTGAAATTCATTATGTTACTCCTTAGTTGGATAATTTTAGCAGGTGGATAGTACTTCCCAATAAAGGCATCCTTGCACTTGTCCCAAGAATCTATGCTATTTCTAGGCAAAGATTGAAACCAAATTTTAGCTCCTCCTCGCAAGGAGAAAGGAAAAAAGCTTAAGCTTAATAATATTACTATCTATTTCTTGGTACTTTTGCATATCACAGAGTTCAACAAAATTATTTAAGTGTAAAGCAGCATCATCTCCAGCATCGGAGAATTGATCTTTCATAACTAGGTTCAGTAAAGCAGGTTTAATTTCATAAGAAGGTGCAGAAGTGGCAGGTGTAGTAATAGGCGTGCAAATAAAGTCATCGTTGTTATGACTAGTGAAGTCACACAACTTGGTGTTCTCGGTGGAACTAAAGCAAAAACTGAAAGGTAAACTAACAAGACTAAAAAGCAAAAGTAAAAGATAGCGTGCAACTCCCCTATCTTGAAGAGTGGAGTCCCCGGCAACGGCGCCAGAAAACTTTGCTTGATGGCTTCTCGCCCCTCATTGGTTACCCCAAGTGGAAGGTTTGAGATGTAGCGTAGCGGTAGTTTTCCCTTGGCAAAGATACCAAGGATCGAATCCTGTGAGACTCCGAGGGTCAACAAGTAGGTGTCAACTGCTAACGGCGCCAGATACTTAGCGATTGATAGGACCTGCACACAGATACAAATAACTTTGCTCCCAACGAGTACAAAGAGGTTGTCAATCCCTCCGGCCTTGTCATTTACAAAGGATCAAACACAAGAGATAATACTGATAGTTATGACTACAACTAGTAAATAAGAACAGGAAGTAAATAGCGGATGTGATCAGTGATGGTAATATGGACCGGGGTCCCATGATGTTCACTAGTGATGTCTCTCTCCCAAAAGACGATAAAACAGCTAAGCGAGGTAAGCAAATTACAGCTGGGCAATTGATAGGATTATGTGCGCAAACCAATGCTAACTATGCTGCAAAGAAAGGTAGAGGCTCAAAAGCATGGGCGGTACGCCAAGGCATGTAGACCGAAATCCATCTGCATCTACTACTAATCATCCACCTTGAGATATCTATCCAGAACATCTCGCTGGAATTAAGTTGCGAGTCCAACCCATAGTGTAAACTCAAAGCAACAGACAACTGCATTAAAAGAACTTTGCGTAAAGTAAACAATCCTTGCACCCGCAAGTACAAGCACCGTTGTTTTCCCCCTTGTGGCAACAACACATCCCCTAGACTCATGTTTCTGTCACTCAAGCTAGTCATCGAGGGGCATGAACCCACAATCAAGCATAACGTTCCCTCTTGGAGTTACTACCTACTACTTGGCCAAAGCAATAAACAGCAACGGAGAACATGCAAGAATTACTCAAGAACATAAATATAAAAGAGGTGAATCAAATATATTACTCACACACAATCTGAACATAATCTCATAATCCATCAGATCCCAGCAAACTCATCATAGCAACAGCATAAGGATTACATATGTGCCTCGATCATGTAGGGCAGCTCACGAGGTCTAATCAGTGAAGAACAAAGAGGGGAGGAGAACATCACATAGCTACTGGTCATGGACCCATGGTCCAAGGGGGACTACTCACAACTCATCCGGGAGGCGTCCATGGTGGTGGAGAAGCTCCCGGTGGTGGTTCTCCCCTCCGGCAGGGTGCCGGGAAGAGTTCTCCTGGTGCTCCCGATCTTGGAAGCGCGGCGACGGCGGAACAGAGATGAGATCGCGAAAAAGGGTTCCGTCCTCGAGGGTTTCGGGACGCGGTGTAAATATATGCCAAAGGGGGGCGTCAGAGGAGCTAAGGGGGGCCCAGGCGGCCTGGCGCCGCGGCCAGGAGGGGGGGCGCCCCCACAGGGCGCCTGGAGCCCCTGTGGGCCCCCTCTGGCCCTACTTCGGCCGCATGGAAGCTTCTGGAGCGCTGATTTTTTATATATTTTTCCCGGAATTTTTCTAGCAATTTACGTAATGGGAAAACCTGAAATACAAAAACAGCAGAAAACAGAAACTGGCACTGGGGTGCACTGAGTTAATAGGTTAGTCCAAATATGATCAAAAGTGTATGGAAGTGCATAAATATCATAGCAATATCACACAAAAGAGGCATGGAGCAAGCAGAAATTATAGATACGTTTTGGACGTATCAGGCAGCTCTTCCGGGCCATGGGGGCCAACGTCCAGAAGCTCAAGGCGCTCTACCGTGCCCGTCTGGACAAAGTTAAGTCCAGAACAACAGCGGTGGACGACGCGGAGGTGGACTTCCAGGCGCGCGTTGCTGAGGCGCAAACATGGTTCCACCAGTCCCGCGAGGAGCAGAGGGCCTTCCAGGAAGAACTGGACAAGCGTAATGCGGATCTCATCATGAAGATGGCCGACATCGAGAAGGCCAAGGAAGAGGCAGCGAACTTGGCTGCCGCGGCGGAGGCCGCCGGGAACCAGCATCAAGCCGCCCTCGATTCCCAGGAAGAAGACCTCTCTGCGCGTGAGGCGAAGCTTGCCGCAACGCTCCGCGGCAAGGATGAGAAGCTCGAGGCCCTTGTCGAGCGGCGGACTCGTGAGCTCGGTGATACGTCCAAAATGCATCACTATTTTATATCGTAATTTATCCTTATTCATTGATATATTTCACGTTACGATGATGTTCTTATGTTGTTTTGGCCTATTTTACACAGCAACTTTTCGATGCCGAAGCAGCAGACGCAGGATTCAGCAGTAAAAAGTGGACGCTGAGTTGCTGAAGAAGAATACCTCCAAATTACCTGAAAATCGACGGGAGATATTTTCCAGACGGATCACGAAGGCACGCGAAAGGGCAACTAGAGGGGGGCCACAGGGTGTCCAGGCGCCCTGGGGGCGCGCCCCCCTTGCCGCGCCGGGGGGGGGGGGCACCTGGAGCCCCTGGCCCACCTCCGGCTGCCCCCTTTTCCTATATACTCTCCGTTATCCAAAAACCCTAAAAATGAGAGTTTTTACGGAGTTCCACCGCCGCTCCGTGGCGGAAACCTACAGAGAAGAAAAGGCCATCTCCGGCGGGTAGATTTCGCCGGGGAGATCACCTCCCGGAAGGGGAGATCATCGCCATCGTCATCACCATCGTCACGGGCATCATCGAGATCATCATCAACATCATCCCCAACATCAGCACCATCTCCATCTTCATCCCAATCTCATCTCACAATTGCAACTTGTGTTGTAACTCGTACTACCTATCCTCTCTACTCCATCGGTGTTGATTACTACTTTGTGGTGAATGCTATTGAGTTTTGTTGGAGAAATATTATTATTCCCAGATTGTTTTTCACCCATTTATCTCCACTAATCATGATCTCTTTTATATCTTGTGAGTAGTTACCTTAGTTCTTGAGGACATGGGGAAAGTCTTGTTAGTAGTAGTCATATGCTATTGAAGTAATATGTGTTGTTTGATACTTAAGTTGTGTTGTCATTCTACTAGTGGTGTTGTGTGAGTCGAACACTCAACACTTCGCCTTATTAAGGACCTAGGAGAATACATTGTGTACAGAGAATGCTTACGGTGGGTTGCCGGAGTGATAGAAACCTGAACCCCAGTTCGCACGCTTTTGCACAAGGGAACAATGGATCATCGATCGTATTGCTATGGTTAGGCTTTTGCCTTAAATTCTATCTTGTATTTGCGGAAGCTTGCAAAGTGTTTAATCATAAGAGTGCACTCATCTTAGTCTAGAGAGTGTACTAGCATAGATCCACCCACTCAACACTTATCAACACATAACATAGTATCGATACGGAATATGGCGAAAGCACATGACTACCTCTCCCGTGTGTCCTCAGGAACGCTTTAGCCTTTATAAGTTCAGTTGCTAGGCCTCTCCTTTGCTCAGAAAGGATTGGGCCACTTGTTACTCTCAGTACCTTTTACTTTGCTTGCTTTTACTTTCCTGTTGCTTATATCAAGAAAACCCCTAAAAAGTTATCTTTCAGTGCTTGTAGTAATTTCTTGCTCAGAATCGCTTATCAATACCTTCTGCTCCTCGTTGGGTTCGACACTCTTACTTATCGAAAACGCTCCAATAGATCCCTTACGGTTGTGGGTCATCAAGTACCGTTTTCTGGCGCCGTCGCTGGGGAGCGTAGCGCTATTGGTAAAGTGAAACTGGTAAGGAAGTTTTTATAATTCTGTTTTTATTTTTTTGCTGTTGCTGCTCTTTGTCCTGATGGACAACCTTGTTATTGGATCGTTGCTTGCGGGAAGACGCCCCACACCTGTGGTGGTTGGTCCTCCCCCTACTGAAATTGTGCCCTATAAAATAACAGCTGGTATTATCGATTATGTTTTGGCTAATCATTATGCAGGAGACAGACCTCCCGATGAACACTTGCTATATCTGTCACAACTATGTTCATTATTTAAGCTTGCAGGTGTATCGAGGGAGTTTGTCATGAGGAAATTGTTTGCCGTATCACTTATAGATAAAGCTTCAGATTGGTATAGGCTTCTCGATAACTCACACTTGCTTGACTGGCAAGAGCTTATGTCTCTCTTTTATACTAAGTTTTATCCTCTTCATGAAATTCATCGAGACAGGAACTATATCTATAACTTTAGGTCTCGTGACGGAGAAAGCATTGCTCAAGCTTGGGGGAGATTGAAGTCCCTAATGCTCAAATGCCCTATTCATAAGCTTCCCAAGGAAATTATACTTACAAATTTTTATGCTAGGCTTTCTCGTCAGGATAAGGAGATGCTGGATGCCTCCTCTAGTGGGGTATTTCAGACGAAGAGTGTTCAAGAAAGGTGGGATCTCATTGAAAGGATCCAGAGGAATACCGAAGATTGGGAAATCGATAAAGGTATTGAACCCGCTATAAATTATGAACATGATTATATTGAGAGCTATGTGAAAACTAATTACTTCAATACTTTTTGCTCTAAGATTGGTCTTGATTCCCATCTAATGATTAATTTCTGTAAGCATTTTGCCTCTCACGTCGATTCTTTTATAAAGAAGAGAGACCAGCATCATGAACCTTTTAAAGAGCTACCTGTTGATATTCATGTTGCTGACCCTATTTTGCCTGCAGTTATATATGAACAGCCTCCTTTTCCCGCAAGGATAAGGGAGCACTCTCTTGTGATAGGCATAATAAATAAAAGTGAGAGAAGAGTTGATGAGCCTGAGGACCAGATCAAGGTCGATCCTCAAGTTGCATTGATTAAAGACCTTGTTACTAATGATGTTTTGGATTCCAATGTGAATTTTTGTGCTGTTTCCACTAACCTTGTCACAGCCAAGAATAAAGGCCCAATTTCAGGTACTCCAGTGGTATCTGTTAAAATAGGAGATCACAATTATTATGGGCTATGCGATTTGGGATCGAGTGCAAGTGCTATCCCCTATTCACTTTATGAAGAGATCATCGCTGAGATTTCCCCTTGTGAACTTGAAGAAGTTGATGTTACCATTTATCTTGCAAACAGAACAACTATCTCTCCTATCGGAATTGTGAGGAACGTTGAAGTCCTATGTGGAAAGGTAAAATACCCTACCGACTTTCTAGTACTTGGTTCAGAGAGGGACAATTTCTGTCCTATTATTTTTGGTAGACCTTTTCTTAGAACTTGTGGAACTATAATAGATTGCAAGAAAGGTAAAGTTTCTGTTGAATTCAATGGTGAGCCATATGAATTTCATTTTTTTAAGTTCTCTAAGCAGCCTCGTGGTACTGATTTACCTAGTGATGATAAAATTATTGAAAGTATTGCCTCTATCGCTATTCCCCCTAATGATCCTTTGCAGCAATATATGGAGGACCACGAGAATGATTTGCATATGCAGGAAAGAAATGAACTCGATGAAATATTCTTGAGGCAACCTGCTATCCCGAAGCACAACCTTCCGGTTGAACCTTTGGGAATTTTATCAAAACCAAAAGAAGACCCGGTGTTCGATCTTAAACCTCTTCCCGATATGCTCAAGTATGCTTATTTAGATGAAAAGAAAGTATATCCTGTTATTATCAACTCTAACCTTTCAGGATATGAAGAAGAGCGACTATTGGAAGTACTTCGTAAACACCGAGGCACAATTGGCTATACCCTTGATGACCTTAAAGGGATTAGTCCATCTATCTGTCAACATACTATCAACCTTGAGCCTGATGCTAAACCAGTTGTTGATCATCAACGACGGTTGAACCCGAAGATGATGGATGTTGTAAGAACCGAGATTCTCAAGCTTCTAGCCGCAGGTATTATCTACCCTATAGCTGATAGTAAGTGGGTAAGCCCAGTACATTGTGTTCCTAAGAAAGGAGGTACAACTGTGGTTCCTAATGATAAGAATGAACTAATACCTCAGAGAATTATTATTGGATATAGAATGTGTATTGATTACAGGAAGCTGAACAAGGCAACCAGGAAGGATCACTACCCGTTGCCGTTCATTGACCAAATGCTTGAAAGGTTATCCAAAAATACCCACTTTTGTTATCTCGATGGTTATTCTGGCTTCTCTCAAATTCATGTTAACACTGCTGATCAAGAGAAGACCACCTTTACTTGTCCCTTCAGTACTTATGCTTACAGGCGTATGCCTTTTAGTTTATGTAATGCCCCTGCTACTTTTCAAAGGTGTATGTCTGCTATCTTTCATGGTTTCTGTGGGGATATTATGGAAGTCTTCATGGACGATTTCTTCGTCTATGGAACCTCCTTTGACCATTGTCTCCACAACCTTAACAAAGTTTTGCAAAGATGCGAGGAGACAAATTTGGTACTCAACTGGGAGAAGTGCCTCTTCATGGTTAACGAAGGAATTGTTCTTGGTCACAAGATTTCCGAAAAGGGAATTGAAGTGGACAAGGCCAAGATCGAAGCTATTGAGAGGATGCCCTATCCAAGGGACATCAAAGGTATTCGCAGTTTTCTTGGTCATGCTAGTTTCTATAGAAGATTTATTAAAGACTTTTCTAAGACCTCGAGGCCCCTCACTAATCTTCTCCAGAAGGACGTTCCTTTTGTATTTGATGAGGATTGTAAGGAAGTTTTTGAAGTCCTTAAGAAAGCTTTAATAACCGCTCCTATAGTACAACCACCTGACTGGAATTTACCTTTTGAGATTATGTGTGATGCTAGTGATTTTGCTGTTGGAGCTGTTTTAGGACAAAGAGTTGATAAGAAATTGAATGTTATACATTATGCTAGCAAAACCCTTGATAGTGCTCAAAGGAATTATGCTACTACTGAGAAGGAATTCTTAGCTGTAGTATTTGCTTGTGATAAGTTTAGGCAATATATTGTTGATTCCAAAGTTATTATTCATACTGATCATGCTGCCATTAAGTACCTTATGACAAAGAAGGATGCCAAGCCAAGGCTTATCAGATGGGTACTCCTTCCTCAAGAATTTGATTTGCAGATTGTTGATAGGAAAGGGGAAGACAATCCGGTGGCGGACAATCTTTCAAGGATGGAAGATATACCGCATGATCCCATCCCAGTCAACGATAGTTTTCCAGACGAACAACTTGCAGTTGTAAAAGTACAATCTCCTTCCGATCCTTGGTTTGCAGATTATGCTAATTTTATTGTTGCGAAGTATTTGCCTCCAGGTTTAACATTTCAGCAAAGGAAGAAGTTCTTTCATGATTTGAGGCACTACTTTTGGGATGACCCACATCTTTTCAAAGAAGGCCCCGGCGGGATCGTGAGAAGATGCATACCGGAACATGAGCAGAAGGACATTCTCAGACAGTGTCATGATAGTCCCTATGGAGGACATCATGCCGGTGAGAGGACTGCACATAAGGTTCTTCAATCAGGTTTTTATTGGCCTACTCTCTTTAAGGATGCTAGAAATTATGTTTTAGCCTGTGATAAATGTCAGAGAGTTGGTAACATTAGTAGAAGGAATGAGATGCCTATGAATTACTCACTAGTGATTGAACCTTTTGATTGCTGGGGTTTTGACTTTATGGTTCCTTTTCCTTCTTCGCACAAGTACACGCACATTTTAGTAGCTGTTGATTATGTGACCAAGTGGGTTGAAGCAATCCCCACTGAAATTTCTGATCACAAGACATATTTGAAAATGCTCAAGGATGTAATTTTTCCTAGGTTTGGTGTACCTAGGTATCTCATGACTGATGGAGGATCACACTTCACGGACGGAGCTTTTAGAAAAGCTTTAGCCAAATACGATGTCAATCATAGAATTGCTTCACCATATCATCCTCAAACTAGTGGGAAAGTTGAGCTCACCAATAGAGAGATTAAGTTGATCTTACTGAAGACAGTAAACAGAAATAGAAAGGACTGGTCAAACAAGTTAGGAGATGCTTTGTGGGCGTATAGAACTGCTTACAAAAACCCCATGGGCATGTCCCCCTATAAGATGGTGTATGGCAAGGCTTCCCATTTGCCATTAGAGTTAGAGCACAAAGCTTTCTGGGCTGTTAGAGAGCTTAATGCTGACCCAAAATTGGCTGGTGAGAAGCGTCTCATGAAGTTGACTTCTCTAGATGAATGGAGAAGTGAAGCTTACGAGAGCGCTAAAATGTTCAAGGAAAAGGTAAAGAAGTGGCATGATAGGAAGATTCTGAAACGTGAATTTAATGTTGGTGATAAAGTTTTGTTGTTTAGATCCCGTTTCAGGTTTTCTCCAGGCAAACTGCTTTCCAGGTGGGAAGGGCCATTTCATATTGAAGAAGTCTATCGGTCTGGTGCAATTAAGATTAACAATTTTGAAGGCACCAAACCTCAAGTTGTGAATGGGCAAAGACTTAAACATTACATAGAAGGAGACCCTGTCAATGTTGATGTGAATATAATATACACAACAACTCACGAAGAACATGTTGCAGCCCTGTTTCAGACGCCAGCAGAAGCAGAATAAAGAAAAGGTATGTATTACGGTAAGGAAACATCGCGAACCGCCATAAAAGTTCCGTATTATGAGTTTTTGCAAAATTAGTAAAAATCTGAGCCTAAGTGGAGCCGGAGACGAGCTCCAGGTGGTCCAGGCGCCCCCCTGGCGCGCCCTACCTCCTGGCCGCGCCGGGAGGCCGCCTGGACACCCGGAAGTCCGTCTCCGACCCCGCTTTAGCCTATTACCTTCCTTACTGTGCACAAATTTTTGCTATATATTTGCCCGGATTGTTCCAGCAACGTATCTTGCGATCTCGTGTGTTTTCTTTTTCGATCTGTTTCTGCCAGGGAATCTTTCAGCTGAATCTAGGTGCCATGGCTTCTCCAAGTTCCCCCAAGGACAAGTTCGTCGTCAACGTCATCAACCCTTACCTCGCTGAGGTGAAGAAGCACCCTCAGGTTGTTCGGATGGAGGACGGTGTCCTTCATCAAGAAGATCTGAAGGGACCTATCAAGGAGGGGAGCATCCAGGCCAGGGTGGAAGAAGTGGAGCAAGAAGTCTTCAAGTACAAGAAGATGATCGAGCGTGGTGTTGAAGCTAACTTTGACATCATCAACGAGCTGAAGACCTACTTCCTGAAGGAGATGAAGGAGATGTGGAAAAGCATCACCACGTCTGAAGAAAGAATTGAAGAGCTCCAAGGGCAAATTTATGATCTACATAACCAGAACTATGAGTATGAACTAAGGTTTATGCGCATGGGTATGGGTGCTGCATGCAGGATTCAGGAGACAAACTTCTCATATGAGACTGGAGAACCCCTTCCATGGAAGCGTTTCGCCAAGGACTACGTGATTAACGCCAACAAGAATGAGGAGTGAAATCTCCTTGGGTAACGGCATTCCCTTGGCTTGTTCCAAGCTTGGGGGAGTGCCCGGTATCTTTATCTTTATCTTTTGTCTTTTAGAGTCAAGTAGAGTCATATCATGTTTAGGGAGGTTGCTATATGAAATAGTTTTGTGCATTGAGGTCTATCACTCCTTCGGTGGAGAGATTGTATCCGTGAGTGTGGAGTCGTCTATGATGGAATATTAATGAGAAGTCTATTGGTTCCTTTGCTGCACTCGGTATTCTCTTCACGCAATCGATCTTACATGATGAATCTTATGGGGAGTATTGACCTTATATCAGGTATGGCTGTGAAAACTTTATTTAATCATGGCAAACATAGCTTTGGTCATAACAACAAGCATGATTTTCTTAAAGTATCGACATAGCCAAAACCTTTATGTTATTACGCTTGAAGTGTTATGCTGACAAGGAAGACAACTTGATGTGTTATGCTTATTTCAATGTTTATGCTTTATATTGTTTTGCATCTTAGTCATCATCAATTGTCTGCTCTCTCAAAACCTTTGCTGGCCTAACTCTGTACCAAACGGAATTCTGCTTGTGCATCCATACCCTTAAAGCCAATACCTTCCATATGAGTCCCCCATACCTTCCTATTCGTGGTATTCCACTACCACCTCCTAAAGTACATAATTTATGTGTTATCCTTAAATGTTCAAAATCTTTTATTTTGTGCCTCTGCTTTAGCTCATGAGGAAGTAATAGTTAATTCATGGTCTTTTTGAGTTGGACAAGCTTCACACCGGGATTGCATGTCTGATGTGCAAACCCATAATACGAGAAGGAACTGGCATAGAGTGTGCCCGGCTCATTAAAAATATACAACAAACAAACCCTCCTTCACGCTTTGTTCATGAGAAATCAGAAAACTTTGGCAGTGATAACAAAGGAGATTAAGAGGATGTGATCGTCCTCGTGCGGGAGCCGTTCCTCGAAACTTGTCCAGCTCAAGAAGTAATTGAGTTATCAATTAGCATTCGTTGACAAATCATGCACCTCTCAAAACTTGTTTTCATTCTGTTTGATTTAAGGATAGCACATGAGTTTTCCCTACTGCCCTAGAGCAGGGCCTATCTTTTAATTTTAGATTGAGTCAGTTATTCCTACTTCCTTCTATTCTTAAAGAGAGCAGACATTTGATGTTGACAAGGATTCATTCATATAAAGTTGCATTAAGATTTGTCATATCATATCCTTGTTGACATTATCATTTGATAAGTAAGTTGTTTGTCAAGCCCAGCTAAGGCAAATATCTTCCTTTGTGTTAACACTATCACTTATTGCCTTATAACATGTTCTTTCAAAAGCTTCAATTAATCTCATCAAAACATAAGAGGAAGAGCAAAAGGTAAATCTATTTGTTGTTCTTTGACCAAAGGACATGTTTGCCATGATTTGATGAGTTTCCTTAGCCCTGCTTTCGAATATAAGTGTTATCACTCTTTTATAAGGGCCTTATGAGTTGAAGATTGCTGTTGAGGATATTTGAGTTGGTAAAGAAGATGTGATGCTTCTTGTCCGTATTCTATTTATCGACACTTCACTCTCTAAACTTGTGGACAGGTTTACCGAGCTCAGTATTCGCTTGGGGACAAGCGAGGTCTAAGCTTGGGGGTGTTGATACGTCCAAAATGCATCACTATTTTATATCGTAATTTATCCTTATTCATTGATATATTTCACGTTGCGATGATGTTCTTATGTTGTTTTGGCCTATTTTACACAGTTTGCAACTTTCCGATGCCGAAGCAGCAGACGCAGGATTCAGCAGTAAAAAGTGGACGCTGAGTTGCTGAAGAAGAATACCTCCAAATTACCTGAAAATCGACGGGAGATATTTTCCAGACGGATCACGAAGGCACGCGAAAGGGCAACCAGAGGGGGGCCACAGGGTGTCCAGGCGCCCTGGGGGCGCCCCCCTGGCCGCGCCGGGGGGGCGCCTGGAGCCCCTGGCCCACCTCCGGCTGCCCCCTTTTGCCTATATACTCTCCATTATCCAAAAACCCTAAAAACGAGAGTTTTTACGGAGTTCCACCGCCGCTCCGTGGCGGAAACCTACAGAGAAGAAAAAGCCATCTCCGGCGGGCAGATTTCGCCGAGGAGATCACCTCCCGGAAGGGGAGATCATCGCCATCGTCATCACCATCGTCACGGGCATCATCGAGATCATCATCAACATCATCCCCAACATCAGCACCATGTCCATCTTCATCCAAATATCATCTCACAATTGCAACTTGTGTTGTAACTCGTACTACCTATCCTCTCTACTCCATCGTTGTTGATTACTACTTTGTGGTGAATGCTATTGAGTTTTGTTGGAGAAATATTATTATGTCCAGATTGTTTATCACCCATTTATGCCCACTGATCATGATCTCTTTTATGTCTTGTGAGTAGTTACCTTAGTTCTTGAGGACATGGGGAAAGTCTTGTTGTTAGTAGTGTTGGGGAACGTAGTATTTTAAAATTTTCCTACGATCACGCAAGATCTATCTACCAGATGCATAGCAACGAGAGGGGAGAGTGTGTCTACGTACCCTCGTAGACCGGGAGCGGAAGCGTCAAGTGACGCGGTTGATGTTGTCGAACTTCTTCGCGATCCAACCGATCAAGCACCGAACGTACGGCACCTCCGCGTTCAGCACACGTTCAGCTTGATGACGTCCCACGAGCTCTTGATCCAGTTGAGCTTCACGGGAGAGTTTCGTCAGCACGACGGCGTGGTGACGGATATGATGTGTTCACCGGCACAGGGCTTCGCCTAAGCTCCGCGACGGTATGACCGAGGTGTGATTCTGTGGAGGGGGGCACCGCACACAGCTAAAACAATTCAACTTGTGTGTCTTTGGGTGCCCCCCTGCCCCCGTATATAAAGGAGCAGGGGAGGGAGGCCGGCCAACCTCTCCTGGTGCGGCTAGGGAGGGAGTCCTACTAGGAATAGGATTGCAATCCTATTCCTAGTAGGATTCACCGAAAGGAAGAAGGGGGAAAGGAATAGGAGAGGTGGCGCCCCCCCAATCCTAGTCCAACTAGGATTCCTAGGTGGGGGCGCCGGCCAGCCCTATGGGCTGCCTCTCTCTCACCCTTTAGGCCCACTATGGACCATCCCCTCTCGTAGGGGGTTCCGGTAACCCCCTCCGGCATTCCCGATAAATCCGAAACTTTTCCGGTATACTTCCGGTGTCCGAATATAGCCGTCCAATATATCAATCTTTATGTCTCGGACATTCCGAGACTCCTCGTCATGTCCGTGATATCATCCGGGACTCCGAACTACCTTCGGTACATCAATACTCAAAAACTCATAATACCGATCGTCATCAAACGTTAAGCGTGCGGACCCTACGGGTTCGAGAACTATGTAGACATGACCGAGACTCATCTCTGGTCAATAACCAATAGCGGAACCTGGATGTTCATATTGGCTCCTACATATTCTACGAAGATCTTTTATCGGTCAGAACCGCATAACAACATACATTGTTCCTTTCGTCAAACGGTATGTTACTTGCCCGAGATTCGATCGTCGGTATCTTTATACCTAGTTCAATCTCGTTGCCGGCAAGTCTCTTTACTCGTTCCGTAACACATCATCTCGTGACTAACTCATTAGTATTTTGCTTGCAAGGCTTATTGTGATGTGTGTTACCGAGAGGGCCCAGAGATACCTCTCCGACACCCGGAGTGACAAATCCTAATCTCGATCTATGCCAACACCATGAATACTTTCGGAGACACCTGTAGAGCATCTTTATGATCACCCAGTTACGTTGTGACATTTGATAGCACACAAGGTGTTCCTACGGTATTCGGGAGTTGCATAATCTCATAGTCATAGGAACATGTATAAGTCATGAAGAAAGCAATAGCAGTTAAACTAAACGATCATAGTGCTATGCTAACGGATGGGTCTTGTCCATCACATCATTCTCCTAATGATGTGATCCCGTTGATCAAATGACAACTCATGTCTATGGCTAGGAAACATAACCATCTTTGATCAATGAGCTAGTCTAGTAGAGGCATACTAGGGACATACTGTTTTGTCTATGTATTCACACATGTACTAAGTTTCCGGTTAATACAATTCTAGCATGAATAAAAGACATTTATCATGATATAAGGAAATACAAATAACATCTTTATTATTGCCTCTAGGGCATATTTCCTTCAGTCTCCCACTTGAACTAGAGTCAATAATCTAGCTCACATCGCCATGTGATTTAATACTGATAGTTCACATCGTTATGTGAATAACACCCATAGTTCACATCGCCATGTGACTAACACCCAAAGGGTTTACTACAGTCAATAATCTAGTTCACATTGCTATGTGATTAATACCCAAGAGTAATAAGGTGTGATCATGTATTGCTTGTGAGAGAAGTTTAGTCAACGGGTCTGTCACATTCAGATCCGTATGTATTTCGCAAATTTCTATGTCTACAATGCTCTGCATAAAGCTACTTTAGCTAATTGTTCCCACTTTCAATATGCATCCAGATTGATACTTAGAGTCATCTGAATTTTAGTGTCAAAGTTTGCATCGGCGTAACCCTTTACGACGAACTCTTTATCACCTCCATAATCGAGAAATATTTCCTTAGTCATCCAATTACTAAGGATAATTTTGACCGCTGTACAGTGATCTACTCCTGGATCACTATTGTACCTCCCTGTCAAACTCTTGGCAAGGTACACAACGTGTTTTGTATACAGCATGGCATACTTTATAGAACCTATGGCTGAGGCATAGGGAATGACTTTCATTCTCTCTATATTTTTCTGCCGTGGTCTGGCTTTGAGTCTTACTCAACTTTACACCTTACAAATCAGGCAAGAACTTCTTCTTTGACTGATCCATTTTGAACTACTTCAAAATCTTATCAAGGTATGTACTCATCGAAAGTCTTATCAAGCGTCTTGATCTATCTATATAGATTCTTGATGCTCAATATGTAAGCAGCTTCACCGAGGTCTTTCATTGAAAAACTTTTATTCAAGTATCCTTTTATGCTATCCAGAAATTCTATATCATTTCCAATCAACAATATGTCATCTACATATAATATTAGAAATGCTACAGAGCTCCCACTCACTTTCTTGTAAATACAGGCTTCTCCAAAAGTCTGTATAAAACCATATGCTTTGATCACCTCATCAAAGCGTATATTCCAACTCCGAGATGCTTGCACCAGTCCATAGATGGATCGCTGGAGCTTGCATACTTTGTTAGCACCTTTTGGATCGACAAAACCTTCTGGTTGCATCATATACAACTCTTCTTTGAGATATCCATTTAGGAATGCAGTTTTGACATCCATTTGCCAGATTTCATAATCATAAAATGCGGCAATTGCTAACATGATTCGGACAGACTTAAGCATCGCTACAGGTGAGAAAGTCTCATCGTAGTCAACTCCGTGAACTTGTCGAAAACCTTTCGCAACAAGTCGAGCTTTGTAAACAGTAATATTACCGTCTGCATCGGTCTTCCTCTTGAAGATCCATTTATTTTCGATGGCTTGCCGATCATCGGGCAAGTCAACCAAAGTCCACACTTTGTTCTCATACATGGATCACATCTCAGATTTCATGGCTTCAAGCCATTTTGCGGAATCTGGGCTCATCATCGCTTCCTCATAGTTCGTAGGTTCATCATGGTCTAGTAACATGATTTCCAGAACTGGGTTGCCGTACCACTCTGGTGCGGAACGTACTCTGGTTGATCTACGACGTTCAGCAGAAACTTGATCCAAAGTTTCATGATCATTATCATTAACTTCCTCACTAATTGGTGTAGGAATCACTGGAACAATTTCCTGTGATGTACTACTTTCCAATCCGGGAGAAGGTACAATTACCTTATCAAGTTCTACTTTCCTCCCACTCACTTATTTCGAGAGAAACTCTTTTTCTAGAAAAGATCCCTTTTTAGCAACGAATATTTTGCCTTCGGATCTGTGATAGAAGGTGTACCCAACAGTCTCTTTTGGGTATCCTATGAAGACACATTTTTCCGACTTGGGTTCGAGCTTATCAGGTTGAAGTTTTATAAGCATCGCAGCCCCAAACTTTAAGAAACGACAACTTTGATTTCTTGCCAAACCATAGTTCATAAGGTGTCGTATCAACGGATTTAGATGGTGCCCTATTTAACGTGAATGCAGCTGTCTCTTATGCATGACCCAAAACGATAGTGGTAAATCGGTAAGAGACATCATAGATCGCACCATATCCAATAAAGTACGGTTACGACGTTCGGACACACCATTACGTTGTGGTGTTCCAGGTGGCGTGAGTTGTGAAACTATTCCACATTGTTTCAAATGAAGACCAAACTCGTAACTCAAATATTCTCCTCCACGATCAGATCGTAGGAACTTTATTTTCTTGTTACGATGATTCTCTACTTCACTCTGAAATTCTTTGAACTTTTCAAATGTTTCAGACTTGTGTTTCATTAAGTAGATATACCCATATCTGCTCAAATCATCAGTGAAGGTCAGAAAATAACGATACCCACCGCGAGCATCAACACTCATTGGTCCACATACATCAGTATGTATGATTTCCAACAAATCTGTTGCTCGCTCCATGGTTCCAGAGAACGGAGTTTTAGTCATCTTGCCCATGAGGCATGGTTCGCAAGCACCAAGTGATTCATAATCAAGTGATTCCAAAAGTCCATCATTATGGAGTTTCTTCATGCGTTTTACACCAATATGACCTAAACGGCAGTGCCACAAATAAGTTGCACTATCATTATTAACCTTGCATCTTTTGGTTTCAATATTATGAATATGTGTATCACTACAATCGAGATCCAATAAGAATAGACCACTCTTCAAGGGTGCATGACCATAAAAGATATTATTCATCAAAATGGAACAACCATTATTCTCTGATTTAAATGAATAACCGTCTCGCAATAAACAAGATCCAGATATAATGTTCATGCTCAACGCTGGCACCAAATAACAATTATTTAGGTCTAAAACTAATCCCGAAGGTAGATGTAGAGGTAGCGTGCCGACGGCGATCACATCGACTTTGGAACCGTTTCCCACGCGCATCGTCACCTCGTCCTTAGCTAATCTTCGTTTAATCCGTAGTCCCTGTTTCGAGTTACAAATATTAGCAACCGAACCGGTATCAAATACCCAGGTACTACTACGAGCATTAGTAAGGTACACATCAATAACATGTTTATCACATATACCTTTGTTCATCTTGCCATCCTTCTTATCCGCCAAATACTTGGGGCAGTTCCGCTTCCAGTGTCCAGTCCCCTTGCAGTAGAAGCACTCAGTTTCAGGCTTGGCTCCAGATTTGGGTTTCTTCGTTGAAGTAGCAACTGACTTGCTATTCTTTTTGAAGTTCCCTTTCTTTCCCTTGCCCTTTTTCTTGAAACTAGTGGTCTTTTTAACCATCAACACTTGATGCTCCTTTTTGATTTCTACCTCCGCAGCTTTGAGCATAGCGAAGAGCTCGGGAATTGTCTTTTGCATCCCTTGCATGTTATAGTTCATCACGAAGCCTTTATAGCTTGGTGGCAGTGATTGAAGAACTCTATCAATAACACTATCCTCGTCAACTTTGCAACCAAGTTGAGTCATATGATTGTAGTACCCAGACATTCTGAGCAAGTGTTCACTGATAGAACTATTCTCCTCCATTTTGCAGCTGTAGAACTTATTGGAAATCTCATATTTCTCAATTCGGGCATTTGCTTGAAATATTAACTTCAACTCCTGGAACATTTCATATGCTCCATGACGTTCAAAACGTCGTTGAAGTCCCGGTTATAAGCCGTAAAGCATGGCACACTGAACTATCGTGTAGTCATCAGACCGCGACTGCCAGACGTTCAAAGCGTCTGCATCAGCGGAAGGGGGCTTGTCACCTAGCGGTGCTTCAAGGACATAATACTTCTGTGCAGCAATGAGGATAATCCTCAGGTTACGGACCCAGTCCGTGTAATTGCTACCATCATCTTTCAACTTAGCTTTCTCTAGGAATGCATTAAAATTCAAAGGAACGGTAGCACGGACCATTGATCTACAACGACATAGATATGCAAAACTATCAGGACTAAGTTCATGATAAATTAAAGTTCAATTTAATCATATTAATTTAAAGAACTCCCACTTAGATAGACATCCCTCTGGTCATCTAAATGATCACGTGATCCAAATCAACTAAACCATGTCCGATCATCACGTGAGATGGAGTAGTTTTCAATGGTGAACATCTTATGTTGATCATATCTACTATATGATTCACGCTCGACCTTTCGGTCTCCAGTGTTCCGAGGCCATATCTGTATATGCTAGGCTCGTCAAGTTTAACCCGAGTATTCTGCGTGTGCAAAACTGGCTTACACCCGTTGTATTTGAACGTAGAGCTTATCACACCCGATCATCATGTGGTGTCTCGGCACGACGAACTTTCGCAACGGTGCATACTCAGGGAGAACACTTATACCTTGAAATTTAGTAAGGGATCATCTTATAATGCTACCGTCGTTCTAAGCAAAATAAGAAGCATAATAAGATAAACATCACATGCAATCAAAATATGTGACATGATATGGCCATCATCATCTTGTGCTTTTGATCTCCATCTCCAAAGCACCTCCATGATCACCTTCGTCACCGGCGTGACACCTTGATCTCCATCGTAGCATCGTTGTCGTCTCGCCAACTATTGCTTCTACGACTATCGCTACCGCTTAGTGATAAAGTAAAGCAATTACATTGCGATTGCATTTCATACAATAAAGCGACAACCATATGGCTCCTGCCAGTTGCCGATAACATTACAAAACATGATCATCTCATACAAAACCGTATAACTCATCATGTCTTGACCATATCACATCACAACATGCCCTGCAAAAACAAGTTAGACGTCCTCTACTTTGTTGTTGCAAGTTTTACGTGGCTGCTACGGGCTTAGCAAGAACCGTTCTTACCTACGCATATAAAACCACAACGATGTTTCGTCAAGTATGTGCTGTTTTAACCTTCACAAGGACCGGGCGTAGCCACACTTGATTCAGCTAAAGTGAGAGAGACAGACACCCGCCAGTCACCTTTAAGCAACGAGTGCTCATAACGGTGAAACCAGTCTCGCGTAAGCGTACGCGTAATGTCGGTCCGGGCCGCTTCATCTCACAATACCGCCGAAGCAAAGTATGACATGCTGGTAAGCAGTATGACTAGTATCGTCCACAATCTCATTGTGTTCTACTCGTGCATATCATCTACGCATAGACCTGGCTCATGATGCCACTGTTGGGGAACGTAGTATTTTAAAATTTTCCTACGATCACGCAAGATCTATCTACCAGATGCATAGCAACGAGAGGGGAGAGTGTGTCTACGTACCCTCGTAGGCCGGGAGCGGAAGCGTCAAGTGACGCGGTTGATGTTGTCGAACTTCTTCGCGATCCAACCGATCAAGCACCGAACGTACGGCACCTCCGCGTTCAGCACACGTTCAGCTTGATGACGTCCCACGAGCTCTTGATCCAGTTGAGCTTCACGGGAGAGTTTCGTCAGCACGACGGCGTGGTGACGGATATGATGTGTTCACCGGCGCAGGGCTTCGCCTAAGCTCCGCGACGGTATGACCGAGGTGTGATTCTGTGGAGGAGGGCACCGCACACGGCTAAAACAATTCAACTTGTGTGTCTTTGGGTGCCCCCCTGCCCCCGTATATAAAGGAGCAGGGGAGGGAGGCCGGCCAACCTCTCCTGGTGCGGCTAGGGAGGGGGTCCTACTAGGAATAGGATTGCAATCCTATTCCTAGTAGGATTCACCGAAAGGAAGAAGGGGGAAAGGAATAGGAGAGGTGGCGCCCCCCCAATCCTAGTCCAACTAGGATTCCTAGGTGGGGGCGCCGGCCAGCCCTATGGGCTGCCTCTATCTCACCCTTTAGGCCCACTATGGACCATCCCCTCTCGTAGGGGGTTCCGGTAACCCCCTCCGGCATTCCCGATAAATCCGAAACTTTTCCGGTATACTTCCGGTGTCCGAATATAGCCGTCCAATATATCAATTTTTATGTCTCGGACATTCCGATACTCCTCGTCATGTCCGTGATCTCATCCGGGACTCCGAACTACCTTCGGTACATCAATACTCAAAAACTCATAATACCGATCGTCATCAAACGTTAAGCGTGCGGACCCTACGGGTTCGAGAACTATGTAGACATGACCGAGACTCATCTCTGGTCAATAACCAATAGCGGAACCTGGATGTTCATATTGGCTCCTACATATTCTACGAAGATCTTTTATCGGTCAGAACCGCATAACAACATACGTTGTTCCTTTCGTCAAACGGTATGTTACTTGCCCGAGATTCGATCGTCGGTATCTTTATACCTAGTTCAATCTCGTTACCGGCAAGTCTCTTTACTCGTTCCGTAACACATCATCTCGTGACTAACTCATTAGTATTTTGCTTGCAAGGCTTATTGTGATGTGTGTTACCGAGAGGGCCCAAAGATACCTCTCCGACACTCGGAGTGACAAATCCTAATCTCGATCTATGCCAACACCATGAATACTTTCGGAGACACCTGTAGAGCATCTTTATGATCACCCAGTTACGTTGTGACGTTTGATAGCACACAAGGTGTTCCTACGGTATTCGGGAGTTGCATAATCTCATAGTCATAGGAACATGTATAAGTCATGAAGAAAGCAATGGCAATTAAACTAAACGATCATAGTGCTATGCTAACGGATGGGTCTTGTCCATCACATCATTCTCTTAATGATGTGATCCCGTTGATCAAATGACAACTCATGTCTATGGCTAGGAAACATAACCATCTTTGATCAATGAGCTAGTCTAGTAGAGGCATACTAGGGACATACTGTTTTGTCTATGTATTCACACATGTACTAAGTTTCCGGTTAATACAATTCTAGCATGAATAAAAGACATTTATCATGATATAAGGAAATACAAATAACATCTTTATTATTGCCTCTAGGGCATATTTCCTTCAAGTAGTCATATGCTGTTGAAGTAATATGTGTTGTTTAATACGTTGTGTTGTCATTCTACTAGTGGTGTTGTGTGAGTCGAACACTCAACACTTCGCCTTATTAAGGACCTAGGGGAATACATTGTGTACAAAGAATGCTTACGGTGGGTTGCCGGAGTGACAGAAACCTGAACCCCAGTTCGCACGCTTTTGCACAAGGGAACAATGGATCATCGATCGTATTGCTATGGTTAGGCTTTTGCCTTAAATTCTGTCTTGTATTTGCGGATGCTTGCAAGGTGTTTAATCATAAGAGTGCACTCATCTTAGTCTAGAGAGTGTACTAGCATAGATCCACCCACTCAACACTTATCAACACATAACATAGTATCGATACGGAATATGGCGAAAGCACATGACTACCTCTCCCGTGTGTCCTCAGGAACGCTTTAGCCTTTATAAGTTCAGTTGCTAGGCCTCTCCTTTGCTCAGAAAGGATTGGGCCACTTGTTACTCTCAGTACCTTTTACTTTGCTTGCTTCTACTTTCCTGTTGCTTATATCAAGAAAACCCCTAAAAAGTTATCTTTCAGTGCTTGCAGTAATTTCTTGCTCAGAATCGCTTATCAATACCTTCTGCTCCTCGTTGGGTTCGACACTCTTACTTATCGAAAACGCTGCAATAGATCCCTTACGGTTATGGGTCATCACTCGGGCAGAGGCACAAAGAGGCGCTCGATGCCCAGGCTCTGGCCTTCGCCGGCAAGGTACAAGAGCTGGAGGTGGAACGGGACGGGCTGAAGGAGCAGGCCCTCAGATTGTCCGACGAGAAGAACAGGCTCAACTTCGCCTTGACAGAGGCGCAGGGAGCGATCATCAGCAGGACTGGGGAGGTCTCCGAGGTGCAAAACTCCATCAGAGATCTCAGGCTGAGGCTGGAGAATCTCGAGAAGATGTTGGCGGAGAGCTCTGCTTGGGAGGATGCCTTGGGCAAGAGCCTGGAGGAGGACAGGCAGCTGCGGGCGGACGAGGGCGCCTCCCACCAAGAATACGTGGTGGAGGAGAACTGGTGGATCAGCCGGCTGGAGGACATAGCCGGCAGGGTTACCTCACAGTTGGCCCTCATGGGGATTCCAAACGTGAGGTATGCCCCTGAATGGAGCGGGTCCGTCAACGCCAAGCTGACCCTGTTCTTCGAGGGTGTCCTCAGTGCCTTGACTGATCTTCACTCCAGCAGAACGGCCACGCTCGTCGGGGAGGCCCGGCGGCTCTGCCGGGGGGTAATGACCAAGGTCCTCACCAAGGTGGCGTTCTGGAACCCCGCCCTCGACTTCGAAGCCGCGATGGACAGCTTGCCGGAGGATGCCAACCTCACGGCGCTCAAGGAGCGCATCAAGCCCGTCATCAGTCGCATCGACGAAATCAAGAGGGTGGAGGGCCAGCGCCGGGATTAGGCATCCCGGTCTTCCTTGCCGTTGCGGGTTGATGACCAAGACAAATTTTATCTTTAGTTAGAACCGCATCGATGCTATGAGGTAATATAACTTTGAAATATCTTCAGAATCATGCATGTTATTTTCCTGTTTGCTGCCTATTTGTGTGTCCACCCTACGTTAACTGGGTAGGCTTGCCGGTGCGAAATACCCAAGGCGTCGTCTTGGGGACGGGTCCCCATTTGCCTGCCGGGCGAGCGTGCTGCCGGGTCCGCCACCTTGCCGCTCTAAACGCAGCCGCTCGAACTGTCGAGTTTGACTCGAGTCAGAGTCGAGAGCTTTGTTAATTGCGGAAGGCTACCCTACCGTTTCCAACGCAGCCGTCTGAACTGTAGAGCGGACTCGAAACAGAACAAAGGCGTTGCCGATCGGGAAGGGCCCCATTTGCATGCAGGTTTCTTTTTGCACAAAGAATGACAGCTTCGAGGATAATAAGTTTAAATAATAGGGTATAAATATCCAAGGTTCGATGTAACTTAGCTTTTATTTGTAGTCCCTCGAGCGCAGATCTTCCGGCCTCCTCAAAGGGCCACGAAGACGAGCGAGCGTCGGGTCAACCACTAGAGCCGATTCTCACAACTGCGCCCCCTACCTGGCGCGCCAAAGATGTCGGTGTATTTGGATCGACACCTATGGGATCACAAGAATCCCTACTACGGTTGCGGGGCGGGGGGGTTGAGAGAAGAGCGGATCTAATAGTCAGGACACGGTTCCTTTACCCAGGTTCGGGCCGATAAGATGTGTAAAACCCTACTCCTGCTTTGGTGGATTATATGTTTGTGTTCTTCAGCTAGTGAGGAGCTCCAAAAGAGTCGTGAGGAGTTCTAAAAAGCCGAATCCTCCTCCTGATCGCCTCGGGCCTCCTTTTATAGGAAAAGGGGTTGCCACAGCGGCACACAGGAGGTGGAAAGGTTACAGTGATGCGAGGTTATCCCTCGCATTACAGGACAAGGCGCATTTAATGTGCTTAGCTTAGGTGTCCTTGCTTTATCGGGAATGAGGGGAGACGTCCGTCTTGTCCGTCACTGCCCCTCCTCGTGTTGACTCGCGCCCTGGCCAGCAGTGCCTGAGGTGCCATGTAGGAAGACAGGCAGCTGAGGTGGCGCAACGACGGGTCTCCATGAAGATCTGTGGGTTGCCACGCAGGAGCCTGTCCAGCTGGTCGGGTCGGCAGCTGCATGGGTCGGTGGAAACCCGGTTGGTTCGGGCCTGATGGCGGCCCTGCGGGTGTCCTCGGCAAGGGCCTTGCCGGGGCCCCGGCAAGGGCCTTGTCGTGGCGCCTGCTGTCATCCCCGGAAAGGTGCTTGCCGGGGGCCTTGTGGTCCTCCTTGGCTGGGATCCCGCCAAGGGTCGTCGTCTTCTTAGCTTGTATCTGATCTTGGATGTCTTCACAAAGATCTGCATGCCACCACGGGGATATCTCCCGAATCCTGGCCCCATGGGGGCGGTGGACTCAAGGGCGATCTGCTCCGTAGGCGCGGGGCGAGCTGCCGCGGCAAGGGTCTTGCCATGGCTGCTAAAACTGGCTCTCGGCAAGGACCTTGCCGGAGAAAGCCGCTTCGCCCCTTTGCTCCTTGTGGTCTTGTTCTTGGCGTTGTTCCAGTCTCCATCAAGCTGCGGCCTTACGCCGGCTCACCTCCCTTGCCATGCTTGGTGTGGTGGTGCCCGTGGCTCAGACTGCCCGTGCACAGTCATAGGGGTACAAAAAAGTGTACCCCTCTTTTTGTACACCGACATCAGCCTGAACTTAAGCTAGATTTTCCAGCTGATTTAGTCCGTATTTGTGGGAATAAGCAGCTCCCTATCTTGGTTGGAGGAGACTTTAATATTATTCATCGGCGGGAGGAAAACAATAATGATAACTTTGACGGCAGATGGTCGTTTATGTTTAATACAATCATCGAAAGCCTGGACCTTCGCGAGATTGAGCTTTCTGGTAGGAAGTTCACATGGGCCAATGATGGCTTCTCGCCCCTCGTTGGTTACCCCAAGTGGAAGGTTTGAGATGTAGCGTAACGACAAGTTTCCCTTGGCAAGATACCAAGGATCGAATCCCGTGAGACTCCGAGGGTCGACAAGAAGGTGTCAACTGCTAACGGCGCCAGATACTTAGCGGTTGACAGGATCTGCACACAGAAACAAATAACTTTGCTCCCAACGACTACAGAGAGGTTGTCAATCCCTCCGGCCTTGTCGTTTACAAAGGATCAAACACAAGAGATCATAGTGATAGGTATGACTGCAACTAGGAAATAAGAACAGGAAGTAAATAGCGGGTGTGATCTGTGATGGTAATATGGACCGGGGTCCCATGATGTTCACTAGTGATGTCTCTCTCCCAAAAGACGATAAAACAGCTAAGCGAGGTAAACAAATTACAGCTGGGCAATTGACAGGATTATGTGCGCAAACCAATGCTAACTATGCTGTAAAGAAAGGTAGAGGCTCAAAAGCATGGGCGGTACGCCAAGGCAAGTAGACCGAAATCCATCTGCATCTACTACTAATCATCCACCTTGAGATATCTATCCAGAACATCTCGCTGGTATTAAGTTGCGAGTCCCACCCAAAGTGTAAACTCAAAGCAACAGACAACTGCATTAAAAGAACTTCGCGTAAAGTAAACAATCCTTGCACCCGCAAGTACAAGCACCGTTGTTTTCCCCCTTGTGGCAACAGCACATCCCCTAGACTCATGTTTCTGTCACTCAAACTAGTCATCGAGGGGCATGAACCCACAATCAAGCATAACGTTCCCTCTTGGAGTTACTACCTACTACTTGGCCAAAGCAATAAACAGCAACGGAGAACATGCAAGAATTACTCAAGAACATAAATATAAAAGAGGTGAATCAAATATTTTACTCACACACAATCTGAACATAATCTCATAATCCATCGGATCCCAGCAAACTCAGCAGAGCAACAGCATAAAGATTACATATGTGCCTCGATCATGTAGGGAAGCTCACGAGGTCTAATCCATGAAGAACAAAGAGGGGAGGAGAACATCACATAGCTACTGGTCATGGACCCATGGTCCAAGGAGGACTACTCACGACTCATCCGGGAAGCGTCCATGGTGGTGGAGAAGCTCCCGGTGGTGGTTCTCCCCTCCGGCAGGGTGCCGGGAAGAGTTCTCCTGGTGCTCCCGATCTTGGAAGAGCGGCGGCGGCAGAACAGAGGCGAGATCGTAATAAAAAGGTTCCGTCCTCGAGGGTTTCGGGACGCGAGGAGTATATATGCCAAAGGGGTCACCAGAAGCGGAGAGGGGGGCCCAGGCGCCCCCCTAGGGCGGCCAGGGGTGGGGCCGCCTGGGCTGCCCCTGGCTCCCCTCTGGCCCCACTTTGGTTTTTCTAGAAGCTACCGTTACGCTGATTTTTCCTGTATTTTTCCCGGAATTTTTAGGGCACTTTTAATATGGGGGAAACCTGAAATAGAAAAACAGCAGAAAACAGGAACTGGCACTGTGGTGCACTGAGTTAATAGGTTAGTCCAAATATGATCAAAAGTGTATGGAAGTGCATAAATATCATAGCAATATCACACAAAAGAGGCATGGAGCAAGCAGAAATTATAGATATGTTTTGGACGTATCAACATCCCCAAGCTTAATTCCTGCTCGTTCTCGAGTAGGTAAATGATAACAAGCATAATTTCTGTGGTGACATGCTATCAACCATATAAGAACTTTTAAGTAAAGAAATCAAGGCATGTAATTCAATTCAAGTCATAACAAGCAAGAGTCTATATTAGCATTGTAACAAGTAACATAAGAACATAAAGGTGCAAGAGCTCTCGCTGTCCGTGACTCGAATGTCTCCAAATGGTGTTTGCGTGCAAGAAAGGGGATAGGGATATATGAGAGAGTAAAACTTAATCTACTAAAGTTTCACACTTGGTCTTCTTTGGAATCTTATCTTGACTCATCCCTAGACCGTCAGCCAGGTACAAGTCAAAATGATCCACTCCCTTTCGATATTTTGAGCACTCATGCAATGGATGAGCGTAAGCAAGAAAGTCGACACTTAGGATGGCAAAAAGAGAAAAATGATGGAGGGGGAAGACAAAAAAGGTGTGAAAGGCTCACATCAATGAGTACAATCATCGGCGAGAGAAAGCCAAATGATAGATATGATGTGAGGAGTAGGGATTTCCATGCAACGGATGCACATATGAGCTAAGGTAAGCTCTCCAATGGAACTAGCGGGGGTGCATCCAACTTGCTTGCTCAAGAAGACCTAGAGCTCTTTTGAGGAGGCTCATCATTGGAATATACACTACTAGAAAAAGCCCTATTAGTGGCGCACCTGTTTTCGTTAGTAATGGCGCACTATAGGTGCGCCACTATTAACACGCCACTAGTAACAGATAGTAATGGCGCACCTCTGGTGCGCCATTAGTAATCCAGATAGTAATGACGCACCTCTGGTGCGCCACTACTAACCCTTAGGTGCTCCACTGGTATTCCCTCTAGGTGCGCCACTAATAGCCTTATAGGTGCGCCACTAGTCATAAAGGAAGGTGCGCCACTAATAAGGGCTGAAATGCGCCACTAGTAATGTATTTGGAAAACAAAAAAAAATCCAAATTTACAGAAAACAACCTATAAGGAAAAATAATTTAAAAACAAAAAATGAAATAGAATCATAATTTTTATTATAGTAAGAATATTACAATGTCTTTACAAGTATCCAATAAAAGAAAAATTATAAGGAAATAAAAGAAAATTCTAAAACTAATCTTCTAGTAATCTTTTCTTCTTTTTCTTTACTTTATCCCTGCAAAGAATGATAGAAATATGTGAGAATGAACATTGCAGAGAAGTCAAATTGAGCAATTATTTGCATCCGCCATCGAAGATCTAAGATATCTTGAATCATAGACATGGGTCATTTCATGAAGCCAAGAGTCTATGCCACTCAGGATGCATAGTTCCCTGTCAGAAGAACTTAATTATTCAGTAAACACAGTCCTAAGCTTTTTACATGAGACAAAACATAAGGTACATGCTTGACCTAAGCTACGGCCACGCTAATCCTGCTAACAACACACATGCAACTAGCTAATCAAGATTACTACTAACATAATTCACCGAAAAGAGTAACAGGTGATGCATCAAAAGGAATCTGGCCAGATCCGATCACATTAGATGAGCCTAGGTGTGTGGATCAAAACAAAGTGTGCAGATCTTTGATAAATGAAAGTTAAGGTTAATAATCTAAACTTTAATATTCTGAACTTTGTTACAGTTTAGCCCAAGGAGACATGCTCTATTCCTAAGAAATTAACTATTTAGTGACATAAACGTTGTGATTGATGTGACGATGAAGGAGTTTAAGTTCTATACCTCATGCATTGCGCCACCGTCCAGTGCGGCTCGCTGTGCCGTAGGGTCCTCATCTCGACAGTGTGTGCGTTTTGAAATGAGAATGTGATCTATTCTAGAACCATAACTGAATTCTTCAGCTCCAACGGTTTGATTAAAGCAAGTATAAGCTCCCTCCCTGCACAAAACAAATGAAGGAAGCATACGGTACATCGTGAGCATGTGATTATCATGAAGTACACTATAGTAGTAATAATCCTATATAACTATAAAGTCAATCCCCACTGAACATTTTTCCTGCCCTCACAGCCTACCACATCAGCAAATTACTAACTTCTTTTAGTTGTTCAAAGATGGAAACCAGCACTGATACGTGCAAAGTTCTGAGGACATTGTTTAACCAATAGTAAAATATGTACTTACATTGTTGGTTCTGAGGACATGGAGTAATAAGCTATAAAAAAGTTGCAAAATTATGAGAAGAATAAGAGTAGCAAGTAAAAAAAGGAGCCGCGATACCTTTCAGGGTATTTTGATCTGAAAGCATCCAATAAGGGACCTCCATGTTCTCTCAACATGTATCCAATAAGGGACCTCCATCCGGGCTCTGTTCATTTCTCAGAATCAGTTCTTTCTTACAATAGTCAATTAATTGAAAACAAGGCATGGTGCTAAATTCAGTAGAGGAATGCAGATTAGAAAATGCAGCATTGGCTTCAGAGTACTATCAATCACACAACACGTAAACAAACACATCCATTTATACATTTCGAAGGAACTGAAAGAAGAACACTACTTGTAGGAAAAATATGATTTGGCCTAAAAGTGACTGCTGCAGTTCTTCTCCTCTAAAGAAAGGAAAGCAAGCAGGCAAAAGCTGGCTATAAATGCATCAGCACAATCACCCATCCATGGCACAACAGTAGCGGCAGCACAACACAAGGAGAACTTAACCACAACTAGGTTCCATTTCCACAAGGAGATTTTAAACAGCTTGCAGATGCACTTGCACAGGAAAAGAAATTAACCACAACTAGGTTCCATTTCCACAAGGAGAACTCCTAAAGACTGTACCACAAGAATTTTAAACAGCATGCAGATATACTTGTCTAGGAGAAGAATTTGATACGACAGCAGTCACATGGTAAATATAGATTTAAAAGTACGCTGGGTTGGGTTGTACAACGTACATTGAAATCTAGTGCCGCAAGCATACATAGACTGGAATATTTAGAGATATCTACTAGATATTGGAACAGTGATATTGATTATTAGAATGACTGGCTTCCAGGTGGTGGCCCTCGCAGAAGCATGCTTTCTCTCTTCAGTTTTTCTGCCCTGACAGTATCTAACTTGAGCCTATCAATACTCTTCTCTCCAGGTTCCTTTGGAGGCCTGCCTCTTTTTTTAGGTTGAATATCACCTGATGTACTTCTTCGTTTTGAAAGCTCACCTGATGTACTTATTATATCCTTTCGAGGCCTGCCCCTTTTCTTAGGTTGAATATCACCTGAGGTACTTGTATCCTTTCGAGGCCTGAACCTTTTCTTAGGTTGATCACCAGGTTTCAGACACACTAGAGCATTTTCTCCTGCTGATGCTGACGCCTGAAGCCACCCTGGTAGTGGTAGGTTGTTTGACTGCTGGCCATTTACCGCTCTTACCACCATCTGATTGGTAGCAACATTAGTTCTGTAGTCGGGAGCAACATTCTGATGTTTGAATTTGTCCATCACAAATGTGTTGAGTGGGATGGTTATGTCCAAGGGTAGCAGGATCTCCTCCAGTTCATGCCACTCAAGATCTTCCTGGTCTCCATCTTCATAGACAACGGTGTACCAATTGTTAACACTGTCATACCTGACAACTATCCCTTCATAGTACTTGTCATCAAACAACCGGACTGTCATAAGAGATAGCAACCAACACTCAGTACTCTCTTGTGTCAAAAAATGTCTTATATTCGCATCAATACTGATACTCGCATCTCTACTTTCATTTAGGGAACACTTGGGATATTAACCAGCTACAGATGCATTTCTGCTTTTGCATCTTTTACTTCACCTATGCGCCGGACTGCTGTATCAGCGCGATGTGTACAACGTACTAGTGTATCAGACCACAAAAATTCTAGTAAGCACTATCTACAGACAACAGAGAAGTGCACACTATCTCCACAAATATCAATTGCCAAGTAAAAATCCCGCTGTGTATTGGGGGGGAAAAGATGCCCACTGTGTACACATGCTTCAATTGAGAAATTGACAAATTTCCGAGAACAGCAGCCACTAGCATCAGCACAACCACCCATCCATGGCACAACGGAACAGTACCTCAAGCGGCGGCAGCTAGCGCACGCACGAGAGTAGAAGAGGAGCTCACCGTCCGGCGACGAGGCAGATGCAGATCCGCGGGGGCCAGCGTTGGAGAGGAGGCCGATTCGGGTCGTTGGCGAGGAGGGGGCATCTAGGAGGGCGGTGGCGAGGACATGAGCGTCGAGGAAGAGGGAGGGCGTCGGCGTCCCGCCTGGATGCTCTGCGCCACGGGGGAGGTGGGGCGGCGTCCGGCGGAGGATGCGTGCACTACGGAGGAAGCGAGGGGGCGGCGTCGGAGGATGCGTGCACTACGGAGGAGGCGAGAGGGCGCCGACGGCGGGATCCGGGGGAGCGGCGACCGGCGACCGGCGGCTTGTGGCGGCGCTGGTGGGATTTGGGAACAGCTAGCACGCGGAAGCAAGAGTGAAATGAGTTTTTTTTTCTTTGAAGAAGAAGAAGAAAGGAGTCGGGTGGGGCAGCGCTAACAATGGCGCACCCCTCGCAGGTGCGCCATAAACTCGTAGTAATAGGTTAAAACTGTCCGCGTCTGTGTTTTGGACAGAACTACTGCCATGGCCTAGTGGTTGGACCCTTGATGCATAACCCAGCCAGCCAGGGTTCGAATCCTGGCGGCCCCATTTTTTTCAATCTTTTAAAAAAATGTTTTTGATGTATATATGTCTATTGGTTGCACTAGTCCGGTCTTTAAACATTTTTTTACCTTTTTCTGTGTTTTTTCTTTACTGTTTTTGTCAGTTCTTTTTTAGTTTTCTATTAAATATATTTGAATGTATTTGAATATTTGAATGTATTTGAATGTAAATATTGTTAAACAACATACATTTGAATGTAAATATTGTTAAACAACATACATTTTAATGTATTTGAATATTTCCTATTAAATATATGTACATCTTTTAGGACAATATACGTGGGCTTATGTGTTTAGATTTAAGATTTGAATCATTGTGTTAATTTAAGATTTGAGATAAAAGAATAGGAAAATGCGAATGGAGTGATAAAACCATTGTGCCCAGCCTTACCAGTGGCGCACCAGGGCAAGGTGCGCCACTACTATCAAAAATAGTAGTGGCGCACCTTGCCCTGGTGCGCCACTGGTAAGCCTGGGCATGGCTGGTTACTGTTCAAAAACATAGTAGTGGCGCACCCCACACCTGGTGCGCCACTAGTAATGTCACTATTAGTGGAGCACCTGTTTGTGGTGCGCCACTGCTATATAGTAGTGGCGCACCACATCTCTGGTGCGCCACTAATAGTGATATTACCTATAGCCTTTTTTCTAGTAGTGATACAAGCCAAGTTCTATAGTCTAAAGGTCCCCACATAGCTATATGCATGAATGATAATCTCTATGGAGTACAAGGTATAAGATGGAGTACGAGTGTGGATCTCTCAAAAGGAATAGTAGTGTGCCCCCTTCTCTCTTTTTATTTCTTTTTCTTTTTTTCTTTTTTTTCTTTTTGTGTGGCCTCAATGGCTCTTTCTATTTATCTCTCACTTGTCCTCTTTGGGATCTTTTGATTTTGTCCTCTTTGGGATCTTTTCCTCACCTTGGGGGCAACACTCTATGTATTACAAGAAGTATAGAAGATCTTTCACACTTTACAAAAGTACTCAACATAAAGAAAATGAAACTATCATGATGTATGCAAATGTATGCCTCTGCCAGTGTAGCAGGATATGCAATCATACTAGCGCGTCATGTAGCAATGATTAGGGCAAGGCCCAACTAGCATGCGGCTCATCGATCAAGCAAAAAGCGTGTATGACATGAAGATCAAGTCATGAGAAGATGGATGTTGCATGGCAATGTATCTCGGAAAGGCTATGTAAATGCCTAGGTAGGTATGGTGGCTGTTTTGAGGAAGGATATAATGAGGCTTATGATGACAGAGCGTATCGTGCCAATGATTTGGATGCACCGGCGAAGTATGCGCCAACTCTCGAGGTGAGAAAGGGCAATGCACGGTACCGAAGAGGCTAGAAAAATATGGCTAGGTGGAAGTGTCAACTTTCGAATACTCACATTGGTCCGAAGAACTCATGCACTTATTATCGGTAACTCTCAATCTAATTAGGAGGTTCACAAAGAGATAAGTACCCCGAGGAGGAGTGTATGGGGATTTGGTTATCCTTGCGCATCCTCGACTCATGGTACGTGAGTGTACTCTAATATTCGATCCCTCCAAAGATTAGTGATCCATTTAGTAGCTAAAGTTCTCAACTATTTTGTAGGTTTTCGAAAATAAACACGGATTGCCCAAAATACGACATCTATCACTAATAGGCTAAAGCTCTTGACACCAAAAGTTCAGACATTACTCATGGCAATAGCTCAAAACTAATGCAAGTTACTACTAAAATTAAATAGCAACCTTAATTACCTACTTTAAGTTAAGACACACAACTCAGTGCAACAGGCAAAACTCTCTTAACAAGATAAACATGAAAACTCAAGAGAGTTCAGCAACCAACTAAACAAAAGCTCTTTAAAAAGAAAAGCATGAAAACTAAGAGCTAAACATGACAATAGCTAAGAAAGGACAAAGAACACACACAGCAAAGATAAGCATGAAAATCCTATGTTGTGTTCTAGGTTGAAGTGGAGCGTGTTTCTCTCCCACACAAAGAAAGCTGGGTTCTAACTTGTTATGAACAGCAAGCAAAGCTAAAGAAAACTAAAAAGGAAACTAAGCGCAAGACGCTCCAAGCATAGCACATAACACATGAAGTGATAAGAATATAGTGGAACGAAAGACGAACTGATAATTGTTGATGGAGAAGGGGATGCACGGGGGCATCCCCAAGCTTAGACGCTTGAGTCTTCTTGAATATTTCTTGGGGTGCACAGGGGCATCCCCAAGCTTGAGCGTTTGACCCTCCTGAATCTTTTTATCATCTTCCCTCGCACACTTGAAAAATTCCTTCATACATAACTCATCATAATCTGATTAGCGAGGTTAGTACCCACAATAAAATAACTTTTCCCTACTGGAAATAAGGATAATCTTGAAGAGCTACTGTTTCTCAAGATTGCCAAAAGGTTTTTGCAAAGAAAAAGCAAGCTCAAGGTTTGCAAAACGAAGAAAAGGCAAAACAGGACAGAATCTGTGAAAAACATACCAGCAGGTAGTAAATAATTTTTTCGGGGCACTTCTGCAACTCAAATCAAAAAACTCAGAACATACGCCAGAAAGCCAATTGTATAGAGCACGCTGTCAAACAAATTCAGATCAAAAAGATGATCTGGTGATTTTATACGAATTTTTCTGTCCAAGGACAGAATCTGTTTTCTGGACTGCACGTCACAACTTTTGAACTTTCTTGCAATCGGAGGCTAAACTTGGCACAAAGCTGAAAAGAAAAGATACAATGATGATGCTACTGTAGTAACAAACATCAAGAGACAACAAAAGCAAAAAAATAAATCCTAATTCGTTGTGGGCTGCCTCCCAAAAGCGCTTTCTTTTATGCCTTTAAGCTAGGCATGATGCAAAAAGAGAGGATGAAGTTTTATCAAGAGTAAAAGAATAGCTAGCCCGTATAATGGACTCAAATGGCAACTTAATCTTATTTCTAGGGAAGTGTTCCATTCCTTTCTTGAGAGGGAATTGTAATTTTATATTCCCCTCTTTCATGTCAATGATAGCAACAACGGTGCGAAGAAAAGGACGTCCCAAAACAATTGGACATGAAGGTTCACATTCAATATCCATAATAGTAAAATCAACGGGAACATAATTGTCATTGACAATGATAAGAACATCGTCGATCTTCCCCAAAGGTTTCTTGACGGAAGAATCAACAAGACGAACACCAAAAGAACAAGGATCAAAAGGTTTCAATTTAAGCATATCATACATTCTTTTGGGCATAACGGATGTACTAGCTCCAACATCACATAAAGCATAGCAAGAGAAGTTATTCAACTTAATTTTAATCATAGGACCCCAACCATCTTCTAGCTTTCTAGGTATGGAGGCTTCTACCCTAAGCTTTTCCTCCCTAGCTTTAATGAGAGCATTAGTGATATGCTCTGTGAAGGCAAGATTAAGTGTGCTAGTGTGGGGATCTCTAGACATTTTGTGAAGAAAACTAATAACTTCAGAAAGGGTGCAATTATCAAAATCAAGGTCACTACTATCAAGTAAAGTGGTAGTGGTGTCCTTTAGGCTCACTTGTTTGGTAGCTTCTATGGTCATAGGAGTTTCTTCTACGGTTGAGGTCATAGCATCACCATTAATAGGTCCAACGGGACTAGGAGTGCATCGGGTGCTAAGAGTTTGGATATCCTCAACGACTTGGATAGTAGCAACAGTGTGGTGGGTAGGAAGGCTCTTAATTCTATCTTCTTCCTCCTTTTCTCTAGCCCATCTCTTTTTAAGATTAGCCATCATCCTAATGTTTTCATTAATTTGCACTTGAATAGCATTCATGGGAGTGGTCTTACTCTCCTCAAGAGGAAAAGTTCTAATTTTAAGCAACTCTACCTCATGGGCTAAATTGTCTACCTTCAAAGAGAGATTATCTAGTTTGGCTAGTTTTTCTTCTACACTCTTATTGAAGGCTTTTTGGGTAGTGATGAAGTCTTTAAGCATAATCTCTAGTTCAGAAGTGGAGTTCTTGGTGCTAGGATAAGCATTGTTGTTCCCATAGGAATTAGAGGGGAACGGTATAGGGTTGCTACCAAAATTACTCCTATAAGCATTGTTATTGAAATTGTTTCTAGAGATAAAGTTCACATCTACTTGATCTTGAGCAATCAAAGAACTTAAAGGAACATCATGAGGATCAATAGGAGATTGCTTGGAAAGTAGAGACATGATCAAGTCAACTTTTTCATTCAGAGAGGAAATCTCCTCGACAGAGTTTACCTTCCTACCTGTTGAAGCGCGTTCGGTGTGCCATTGGGAATAATTGGTCATCATCTCATCGAGAAGCCTCGTGGCAGCACCAAGTGTAGTTGACATAAAGGTTCCTCGTGCGGCCGAATCTAACAAGTTCCGCGAGGTAAAGTTCAAGCCTGCATAAAAAGTTTGGATAACCATCCAAGTAGTCAAACCATGAGTAGGGCAGTTCTTGACAAGAGATTTCATGCGTTCCCAAGCTTGGGCAACGTGTTCATTATCCAATTGTTTAAAATTCATTATGTTACTCCTTAGTTGGATAATTTTAGCAGGGGGATAGTACTTCCCAATAAAGGCATCCTTGCACTTGTCCCAAGCATCTATGCTATTCCTAGGCAAGGATTGAAACTAGATTTTAGCTCCTCCCCTCAAGGAGAAAGGAAAAAGCTTAAGCTTAACAATATCACCATCTATTTCTTGGTACTTTTGCATATCACAGAGCTCAAAAAAATTATTTAAGTGCAAAGCAGCATCATCTCTAGCACCGGAGAATTGATCTTTCATAACTAGGTTCAGCAAAACAGGTTTAATTTCATAAGAAGGTGTTGAAGTGGCAGGTGTAGCAATAGGCGTGCAGATAAAGTCAACGTTGTTGTGACTAGTGAAGTCACACAACTTGGTGTTCTTGGTGGAAACCATAGCAGCAGCAAGCAAGATAACTATTTTCGTGATTTTTTATAAAGGGCACTAAAGCAAAAACTGAAAGGTAAACTAGCAAGACTAAAAAGCAAAGATAAAAGATAGCGTGCAACTCCCCTATCTTGAAGAGTGGAGTCCCCGGCAACGGCGCCAGAAACTTTGCTTGATGGCTTCTCGCCCCTCGTTGGTTACCCCAAGTGGAAGGTTTGAGATGTAGCGTAACGGCAAGTTTCCCTTGGCAAGATACCAAGGATCGAATCCCGTGAGACTCCGAGGGTCGACTAGAAGGTGTCAACTGCTAACGGCGCCAGATACTTAGCGGTTGACAGGACCTGCACACAGATACAAATAACTTTGCTCCCAACGAGTACAGAGAGGTTGTCAATCCCTCCGGCCTTGTCGTTTACAAAGGATCAAACACAAGAGATAATAGTGATAGGTATGACTGCAACTAGGAAATAAGAACAGGAAGTAAATAGCGGGTGTGATCAGTGATGGTAATATGGACCGGGGTCCCATGATGTTCACTAGTGATGTCTCTCTCCCAAAAGACGATAAAACAGCTAAGCGAGGTAAACAAATTACAGCTGAGCAATTGACATGATTATGTGCGCAAACCAATGCTAACTATGCTGTAAAGAAATGTAGAGGCTCAAAAGCATGGGCGGTACGCCAAGGAAAGTAGACCGAAATCCATCTGCATCTACTACTAATCATCCACCTTGAGATATCTATCCAGAACATCTCGCTGGTATTAAGTTGCGAGTCCCACCCAAAGTGTAAACTCAAAGCAACAGACAACTGCATTAAAAGAACTTTGCGTAAAGTAAACAATCCTTGCACCCGCAAGTACAAGCACCGTTGTTTTCCCCCTTGTAGCAACAACACATCCCCTAGACTCATGTTTCTGTCACTCAAACTAGTCATCGAGGGGCATGAACCCACAATCAAGCATAACGTTCCCTCTTTGAGTTACTACCTACTACTTGGCCAAAGCAATAAACAGCAACGGAGAACATGCAAGAATTACTCACGAACATAAATATAAAAGAGGCGAATCAAATATATTACTCACACACAATCTGAACATAATATCATAATCCATCGGATCCCAGCAAACTCAGCAGAGCAACAGCATAAAGATTACATATGTGCCTCGATCATGTAGGGCAGCTCACGAGGTCTAATCCATGAAGAACAAAGAGGGGAGGAGAACATCACATAGCTACTGGTCATGGACCCATGGTCCAAGGAGGACTACTCACGACTCATCCGGGAAGCGTCCATGGTGGTGGAGAAGCTCCTGGTGGTGGTTCTCCCCTCCGGCAGGGTGCCGGGAAGAGTTCTCCTGGTGCTCCCGATCTTGGAAGCGCGGCGGCGGCGGAACAGAGGCGAGATCGTAAAAAAAGGGTTCCGTCCTCGAGGGTTTCGGGACGCGAGGAGTATATATGCCAAAGGGGGTCACCAAAAGCGGAGAGGGGGGCCCAGGCGCCCCCCTAGGGCGGCCAGGGGTGGGGCCGCCTGGGCTGCCCCTGGTTCCCCTCTGGCCCCACTTTGGTTTTTCTTGAAGCTCCCGTTACGCTGATTTTTCCTGTATTTTTCCCGGAATTTTTAGGGCACTTTTAATATGGGGGAAACCTGAAATAGAAAAACAGCAGAAAACAGGAACTGGCACTGTGGTGCACTGAGTTAATAGGTTAGTCCAAATATGATCAAAAGTGTTTGGAAGTGCATAAATAGCATAGCAATATCACACAAAAGAGGCATGGAGCAAGCAGAAATTGTAGATACGTTTTGGACGTATCAGCCAATAATCTACCTATCCCGACGTTTGAGAAGTTGGATCGGGTTCTTCCGAGTGTTGAATGGGAACAGAAGTTTCCCCTAGTGACGGTTCAAGAACTTTCTCGTGGAATCTCGGATCACACCCTATTATTACTTGACTCGGGGAAGGCAACGCATATAGGGAACAAACGCCCTTTCTCTTTTGAAACTGCGTGGTTTGAACGAGAAAGGTTTTTGGATATGATTGCAAGAGAATGGGCGAAAGAAGTAGGAGGAAGATCCAACATTGATCGTTGGCAAAATAAAGTTAGACACTTGCGACAGTTTCTCAGGGGGTGGGCAAAGCATAATGAGGGGATATATAAGTCTCAAAAGGAAAGTCTCCTTTTACTTATCCAAGCCCTCGACATTAAAGCGGAGTGTGCTATCTTAGACGCCAGTGAGCTGGAAACTAAGAGGGCAGCAGAGTTAAGACTAAAAGAATTGCTACGTGAGGAGGAATTGAAGTGGGAATTGCGGGCTAAAGTGCGTAAAATCGTCCAAGGAGATGATAGCACACAATTTTTTCACATGATTGTGAATGGCAAACATCGAAAGAAGAAAATATTTCAACTAGAGCATGATGAAGGTATGATTGTGGGTCAGGAAAGCTTAAAGATATACATTACCAATTACTGTAAACAGTTGTTCGGGCCTCCTGATGATAATTTTGTTTCCTTGGACGAATCGAGGGTAGAAGATGTACCTCAGCTTGTAAATGAGGAGAACGAGATATTGACTGCTCCTTTTTCGGAGAAAGAGGTGTTTGACGCCATTTCCCAAATGAAAAATAACAAAGCTCATGGCCCGGATGGTTTTCCGGCGGAGTTTTATAAAAAGTGCTGGCATATCATTAAGGGAGACTTTCTTCCGATGTTCCAAGACTTTTTCTTGGGACAATTGCAGGTGTTCCACTTGAATTTTGGTACGACCACGTTGCTTCCAAAGAAAACAGAGGGTGCTAGAATTGAGCAATTCAGGGCGATTTGTCTTCTTAATGTTAGCTTTAAGATTTTCACCAAAGTTGGGACTAACAGGCTTACACAAATTGCACATTCAGTGGTGCATCCTTCCCAAACTACGTTCATGCCATAAAGAAACATCCTAGAAGGGGTCGTGGTACTACATGAAACGCTACACGAAATCCATACAAAAAAACTTGACGGGGTGGTTTTTAAAGTGGATTTTGAGAAAGCGTATGACAAGTTGAAATGGCCTTTCCTGCATCAGGCACTGCGTATGAAAGGATTCGATCAAGCCTGGAGAGACCAGGTCGACTCTTTAACGCAAAAAGGGAGCGTTGGTATAAGAGTCAATGACGACATAGGGCATTACTTTCAAACGCATAAAGATTTGCGACAAGGAGATCCTATGTCGCCAATTTTATTCAATATTGTCATAGATATGTTGACAATTCTCATAGGGAGGGCGAAGGAGGCTGGGCAGGTAGGGGGCCTGGTCCCGCATTTAGTTGACGGGGGCGTATCCATCCTGCAGTACGCTGATGATACTATCTTATTTATGGAGCATGGTTTGGCTAAAGCTAGGAACATGAAACTAGTATTATGTTTGTTTGAACAATTGTCGAGGGTTAAAGATTAATTTCCACAAAAGTGAATTGTTCTACTTTGGAAGAGCTAAAGAAGAACAACAAGCTTACAAATAATTGTTTGGCTGCGATTTGAGGTCTCTACCCTTTACGTATCTAGGCATACCGATTCAGCATCGTAAGCTCACAAACAAAGAGTGGAAGAGTATTGAAGAACGATTTGAGAAAAAACTAAGTTGCTGGAAGGGCAAGCTTATGTCATACGGAGGACGATTGATTCTCATTAATTCGGTCCTTACCAGTATGCCTATGTTTTTATTGTGTTTTTTTGAAGTTCCGGTTGGAGTACGGAAAAGGCTAGACTTTTATCTATCATGCTTCTTTTGGCAGAGTGATGAATCCAAAAGAAAGTATAGACTCGCTAAGTGGGACATCATTTGCAGACCGAAAGACCAAGGGGGTCTAGGTATTGAAACTTAGAGATGAAGAATCGATGCTTACTCAGTAAATGGTTATACAAGTTATCTTGTGAATCGAATGCCACCTGGGCACAGATTCTTCGTAATAAGTACCTTCAAACCAAAACTTTTTCCCAGGTGACGGTAAGACCGGCTGATTCGCCTTTTTGGAAGGGACTTATGCGAGTTAAATCAACCTTTTTCAATAGGGTGAAATTCATACTTGGAGATGGTACTTCCACTAGATTCTGGGAGGATACATGGATAGGGGAGACACCGCTAGCACTTCAATATCCATCTCTTTATAATATTGTTCAACAAAGAGAGGCTTATGTTGTAGCGGTATTACATTCAACCCCACTTAATATCCAGTTTAGAAGGACATTAGTGAGAAACCGATGGGAAGCTTGGCTACATCTTGTGAGACGACTGATGGATGTCCAACTTTCTCAACGTCCAGATCAGTTGAGCTGGAAACTAGCTAAGAATGGGGTGTTCTAAGTGAAATCCATGTATCTGAATGTTATTAACACTAATATGGTTCCTCGCTCGAAATATGTGTGGAAAGTAAAAGTTCCTCTAAAAATCAAAGTGTTTATGTGGTTTGTACATAAACGAGTCATTTTAACTAAAGATAATTTGGCAAAACGGAACTGGACAGGGTCTAAAAGATGTAGTTTTTGTGATGGTGATGAATCTATTAGAAACATCTTCCTTGATTGCCCTATGGCCAAGATCTTATGGAGGTCGGTACAGATAGCCTTTAATATCAACCCCCCGGTTTCCATTCACACGCTTTTTGGGACGTGGCTGCATGGGATTGATGTAGTAACAGCGAGACATATCCGAGTGGGAGTATGTGCTTTACTATGGGCTATTTGGAATTGTAGAAATGATTTGGTTTTTAACAGAACAACAAATATTCAATTCTTGCAGGTTATATTCAGGGCCACTACTCTTATCCGTATGTGGTCGCTACTCACTCAGACGGAGGCCGGGGAGCATTTGGTTACTGCGTCTATCCGCTGGGAGGCGGTAGCTTGGCATATCTACAACCGGTTTGGATGGCGGTCATGTAATATGATAGGTGTTTAGTAGCTTATCTGTCTTTTGCCTGCCGGCTGTGGCGGTCCTATTTCCCTTTGTATTCGGATTTTGTAAGACTTTTGTTGGATCGTCTTGACTCTTTAATAAGATGGCCGTATGCATCATTTTGATGCAGAGGCCGGGGTCCAAGCCCCCTTTCGAAAAAACTAGAGCGAGTCGAAGGTGCGCCGCCATCATCACCCCTCCATCGTCAGAGTCGGGCATCATTGTTGTAGTAGACAGTCGGAAAGTCATCATGCTAAGTTTTCGTAGGACCAGCACACCAATAAAGAGAAGCGTAGATCGGAAGGATCGAACCCGCAGATACATAGACGTAGACAAACAAAGACCGGATCCAGTTGGTTCCATGGATGACAAACGCCAACTGGATCCTACGAAATCCGTCGGAGATAAACCTCTACGCGCCTTCCGACAATGCTTGAAACGTTACCGGGACGGGGGCTAGGCGGTGAGGACCCATTGCCGCCTCGTCTTCTTAAGCATGACACAAATCCGAATAAAGCCCAAAAAAAGCACCTGAAACCGCAGCCTTCCTGCCAGTAAGGGCTGGGATCGACCGCGCCTGCATGGTCCAAGAACCATAGGAGACGAGACCGGCTGACGGCACCGGCAAGAGGCTGGAAACTCTAGATGAGAGTTCGTACAAAGGCAGGAGCGAAGGCTGCATGCAGCTTTATAGGTCTACTAGAAGTGCAGCTACACATTAGTAATTGTAAGGTTGCCCTAATTAAAAAGAAAATGGAACTATCCAACCTCCAATGGAAAAACTATCCAAGGTGAAGACTATCCTCGTAAAAAAGAATTTCTCAATCGACTTGGAAGTACCCTCTTTTACAACAATTGCATGTGAGAATGTTGGAAAATAAGAATTTCTCAATCGACTCGGATAATCCTATTTGTCACTTTATTAGTAGCTACTGAATCTGCAATGAATTTAGCACGATTTATGAATAGGTGAAATTTGTAGCTTATGTCTCTTTGAAGGGTTTGGTCATGAGAGGCAAAAATGACTGCAAAAGAAGAAGAAACGCAGAAGTAAACGCAGTGTAGCAATACAAAAGGTCGAGGTATTCTTTTTGGGGTTCCATCAGTCATTTTCTTCCACCTACCCTTATCTACCGAGCATCATGTAATAAGGATATAGAACATGAATTATTAATCAGTTCCCCTAATGAATTGAAGAGTGAAATGCGCAACTAGTCCATGAACTCAAATTGATTGCACTCTTTAGGCCAACAACTCAAGAAGTGATCGAATTTAGTCCGCAAACTCGTTGATTTGGTCAAATAAGGCCAAAACCGGCCACGTGGATGCAATTCATCGATCCTTTGACTGTTCATGAATTCACTATTTTTACGTGGTCTATTTGCAAATTGCCCGGTTTTTCCTCATATAAACCATGCTAAGGGCGTTTCGAGTGAAAAAATATTTAAAATTTGTGTTGCCCGGGAATTGAACCTTGGCTGTTGGGAAAAGGCAAAGCAACCACTACAGCAACACCAAGTTTGCACGCTAATTTGTTGCCCAGCATGTATATATATTTACATAGAATCAGGAGAAATAAATAAATAAATATAAATAATAATACGTGTGTTCTGTAGGATTTGAACACAGGTGGTCTGGGTTAGAAATTGGCTTCCAGATCAAGGTAAAGAATTATGTTGTTGCAGTTCTTGGGTACTGTACTCATCGTCTTCTGAAGATCATCATCACACCACACACAGAAAAGTCCTTCAGTAATACTTTTCCCAGGCATAACCAAATATACCTTGTAATTTTCACTATCAGGGTAACCGAGTCGCTCTAATAAATCAACAAAACACAGAATAAGCATGTTCTTTGCCACCACAGTAATAAATCAAAATTGTCATCCAAATATGTCCAACTGCTTCCCGTGCCATAGAAAAAAAAAACCATTGTGGCGTACAACGAACAAGAAAAGACCACATATTCAGTTGTCATAAAAAATACATTGTAAACACTAGATAAATGCACCGTGTAAAAAGTTCAGACTTCTCAAGTCTCATCTAGCCTTGCACTGTTGTTGGTTTAGATCATTAGATCAATTTGCCCACGTACACGTGCAAAGCTTGCTAGACAAACAAGCAAGCAGATATCTTGATTGATCTTCTGGCCATACAATGCACACACGTCTAGCCGTGTATAGATCGATGGGATTCAATCGGTGAGATCAACTCTCCTGCCAAGAACACACACGAACAGAAGGAAGCGAGACACAAAATCGATGTGATGGCCTGTTTAAAGGGGCTTCACATGGCTATATAACAGCCAACCACATAATGGGCAGCACATTTGCGTGCAAATCTGGTGTTGTTCCAGTGGTTGGTGAAGCATTGCTTTTTCTGAACGGCCAATGGTCAATTCCTGGGCAACACAAATTTTTAATACTTTTTCACTCCAAACACCCTTAGCATGGTTTATGAGAAAAAACCATTCAATATGCAAGTAGACCCCTATAAAAATATTGAATTCACGAGCAGCCGGTTTTTTCCCAGTAGGGGCAGTTTTGGCCTTATTTGATCAAATCAACGAATTTACGGACTAAATTCGATCACTTCTCGAGTTGTTGGCCTAAAATGTGCAACCAATTTGAGTTCATGGAGTAGTGGCGCATTTCACTCGAAATTGAAGATAACCAAAAAAATTCCAAATACTTATACATCGGACTGCTGTTCAAAAAGTATTTTCTTCCCAAACTTTACGAAAATGCCATAAAGGTGTCCTCTATGAACCATCCACCAGCTGATATTGGGAAGCCTACATAATATTGTTCGAGTTACTTTCTCATCTTTGATATGTTGGGCCTCAACTTTCTCTAGAGATTGACCAAGACAAAAAAAAA
>LR738714.1:848553764-848584506 GCA_902687465.1 Secale cereale | reverse complement strand
AGGGGGGGCTACCTCCTATGCCGTTGTGCGGGAGGTCACTGTCTCCAGCGCCATCACGGTGGCCGGCTGGACAAGGCAGAAGTGGCACACCAGACCTCCCGGGCCCGGCCGAGCCCAGATTAGGCCTGCAAAGCCGCTGCAGCAAGGTGGCGACAACACATTCACCACCGAGCCTCCCTAAGCCCCATCTCCACCTCTATGGGGCTACACCCCGATGAAGAAGCCGCGGCCTGCCCCTGCCTAGATGGGGCCCAAAGGGGCCCAGATCTGGGCCAAGCGGGCGCCGCCTCCCCGCACCACCGCGAAGCTCCATAGCCAACCGCCATGCAGCCAACCACCCATGCTAGCACCAGGTCACCCCATCGCCGGACCATCGCCACCTGAGAACACCGCCCATCACTGCTCCGCCCTGCGCAGGAGCCTCACCGGGAGGGCAAAAGTATCGGGCCGCCACCAGCGGCACTGCACGCTGGCGACGACGGGGGAGATTGGGACGGGGGACGGCGAAAGGGAGGGAGACATCAGCGTGGCCGGTTTTTCACGAGGTACGAGTTAGATGTGAGAGGAGGTTTTTTCTTCTTCTCCGCTAGTGCATGGATTCTATTTACTTCCAGGTTGGGCTGCTGTACCATTTATGAAGTGACAACATTAATGTGCAAAACATACATGATATATGTAACTTCGGAACGTTCGAAATTCGGCAACAAATCTGAACTATATGATTGACGTTCGATCGGGAATTCCAGCGTGTGCCAGCAGTGTGAAAGTTTCTCGCGGGATCGATCCGGATCTTCCGTAAACCTAGCTCGTGACGAGAATTGGTAATTGATGACCAACCGTTTGTGCTGTAAGATCTCTATCATCTCAACAAGCACTACTTGGAAAGGGTTTATATGTAAACCCTGATGAGTGGAGGGTGAGGTGGGGCACCGGCCACAACTAATTTCGAAAACGAGTAGTGGCGGGTAGCAAAGCACGTCCGCCACAGCTAAGAGCTTAGCTGTGGCGGCCGAGCGCCGCGCGCCACAGGTATGTCTCGTGGTTCTAAGTCTGACAGTAAGGGTAGGGGGTACGAATGGAGAGGCAAGGTTCTAGCTATGGTGATGTTGTACACAAGGTGTTAGCGAGTTCAGGCCCTTCTCAGAGAAAGTAATAGCCCTACGTCTCGGTGTCCGGAGGCTTGGTCGACTGATATGTGTATATGTGTGTTACAGAGGTGCGAACCCTTGTTTTGGAGGAGGGGGGTGGCTTATATAGTGTGCCAGGACCCCAGCCATGCTCCACGTTACCAAGGGTTTAAATGTACATTAAGGCAGGCGTTACTGATAACGCCTGCAGTAAAGGATAATTAAGGTATTTACTACAGCAAGTAAATATAGGACCGTTGCCGTCTCAAGTGATGCTTGACCTTCGGAGGTCGAGTGCCTTGGACCGGTCGAGTGGGGTTGAGTCGCCTTGCGTAGGAGGTTCAGTCGAGTGGAGTGTCTTCTTGGAATTCCTCAGTCGACTGCCTCCACTGTCATAGGTCCATAACCTCGTCAGTAGCCCCCGAATGGATTGAGGCTTGAGCAAGAGGATGCTGAGGAAAATTCTGATTCTGGTTCGACGTCCCTGGGGTGGGTTGTGCCGGAGCTTGTGACTCGGGCAGGCTCCCTCAGTTGTGTCTTGGTTGCCTCGATTGATTATGAAGCCATCGAGTGAGTTAGTTGCTTCTTGTGTCGACTGGACTTCTTGCGTCGATTAGACTCCTTGCGTCGACTGGACTTTGTGCCGAGTATTGGGCGCTGTAAGTGCGGGCCGTTTTCGACAGGATCGGTTGCCCTTCAGCTGCCGGATTCGGCGGGGCTTTCGCAATTTGGGGAAGTGCGCGGGGCGGGATGAGCCACAGCGATCGGAGAGATGCGCTTGGGACGCGTCGATCCTCGCGCCACCTTTTTCGCCACGTATCGCGCCAGCGTCTGTTGCGGGATTCGACAGGATTGCTCGGGGCCACCGGTCAGCCACTCGACCGAGCCGTTATAAAGGCGCGCCGAGCCCGTAGCGGGGGGCACTGTGCGCCCAATCTTCCTCCGCCCGCCTCATCTTCTCTGCTGTGCCCCCGTTTCTTCTTGAATCTCTCCGCAGCGACCGCCGGCGTGTGAGCCATGGGCAAGGACAAGACCGCGGCCATGGAGCGCTCCAAGAAGGCGGCGTCGGGGAAGGATAGGCGAGCTGGTCGGAGTGGTTCGTCGTCAAGGTCCGGACTCCCCGCTGGATGGATCCAGGGAGATTGGATCCGGTCTACCGTCGTGGTGGAGGATCTGGAGGAGCTGGAGGAGGAGGGCCTGATCGCCCGCGGCTCCTGGCGGGCGCCGGGGGGAGAGCTAGAGCCTTGGCCGCAGGAGGGCGAGTGCGTACTCCACGCCACCCACGTCGACCGAGGTTTTTCTACGCCTCCGCATCCTTTCTTCCACGCATTCTTGATCTTCTTTGATGCCTAGTTGCATTACTTTACGCCCAATTCCATCGCCTTCCTCTCTGCCTTCGTTTCTATTTGTGAGAACTTCCTCGGTTGCCGACCGCACTGGGGTTTGTTCAAACACATCTGCACCTGTCGCTCGCAAACCGTTTAGAGGGTGAACCCGAGTGACGGCAAGACGCACGTCATCCAGGCGTGTGGCGGGCTCGGGATCCAGCTTAGGAATAGGAGCGCCTTTCCCCCCATGAACCTTCCGGAGTCGATTAGGGGCTGGCAGTCGACCTGGTTTTATTACAAGGACAGTCCGACTCCGGGTCAGTCAACTGGCCTTCCTCCATTTACTCTAGGTCGAGCCAGCCCACCTCCTTCGATTATAGTGGGTAAGGCCGAGAGGGCCGAAGTGGACATGTTGGTGGAGAGGGTCGTACAGTTAGTCCGCGAGGGGGTCACGGGGATGGACCTGTTCGAGGCGTATCTCGCGCGGAGAAATCAGCCGCTCCAGGCTCGGGACCACCCGATGTGGCTGTATTCTGGCACCGACGACTCGTCGCGAGTCCACCCGGAGGCGGCCGCCCCGAAGTACGTGGTGCAGTGCTTGAAGAGCATCACTGGGAATAAGGACAACCCCAGCGGGTCTGGGAGGATCATCCCTTTTGATGCTGACCACCTGCCTAACAAGGTTAGTCTTTTGCTTCCGAGTGACGTGTCTGTCGACTGGCTTGTGATTTGTATTGATGGGTCCGACTGATATTTTGTCAAACTTCTTTTCTTCGCAGATCTATACAGAGATGTATTCGTTGCCCGACGGGGACTTGGTCTAGGAGGGCGAAGAGGGCACGGGCGATGCTGCCGAGTGGAAGTCGGAGGAGGAGACCGAGGAGAGGGAGGACTACAGCAGCGGGGAAGAAGTCGAGTCGCCTCCCCGTGACGAGCACCGATCCAAGGAGAGGTACGACCTAGGTGCCGCATGTCTTCAGGCGGGTCCCTCAGGCTCTCGGACGCCCAAGGGCACTCGGATGGTCAGTCCCGACCCCGCTGAGAAGACGCCCAAGCAGCCCAAGATCACTACCACCAAGCCCCGGAATGCCTTGCCCAGGATCAAGGTGGATGTACCTATCGCCTCCATGTAAGTGCCGCTTGGTCTTGTTTCTTTATGCTTCTTGGAGGTCGACTGTAACTTCCGTCGACTCATCTCCTGAGTGAACCTTCCAGAGCCGCCGCTTCCACGACCTCGATGGACATCGACCGGGGTTGAGATGACGAGGAGACCGCAGACGCCGCGACATCCCGTGCAGGTGTGGGCTCTATGAAACCTATCTTATTCTTGTTTTCTTCCGCGGGCAACGATCGACTGAACTTACCTTGATGCTTGACTCGAAGTGCCGCGCCTTGTGATCGAGCTTCCGGATGATGATGAGGACGAGGAGCGGTTGGGAGGGGACTGTCGGCGCACAGGGAAGAAGGGCCGGAAGAAGCCTTTCCGTGACTTTACCACAATGTCATCCATGTATGCCTCGACGTTCTGAATGATTTTCTTTATCAAGCACTTCTGGATCATGCGCATGAAGGTAGCGCCGGCATTTTTGAGGCCGAAAGGCATGGTGACATAACAAAAACAATCGAAGGGGGTGATGAAAGCTGTCTTGATTTCGTCGGGTCTGAACAGACGGATCTGATTGTACCCGGAATACGCGTCCAGAAAGGACAAACGCTCACATCCCGCAGTCGAGTCGACTATTTGATCGATGCGAGGAAGAGGAAAATGATCTTTCGGGCAGGCCCGATTGATGTGCTTGAAATCGATGCACATGCGGAGAGACTTGTCTTTCTTGGGAACCATGATGATGTTGGTGAGCCACTCGGAGTGGTATATCTCACGGATAAACTCTGTTGCCAGGAGTCGAGCCACTTCTTCGCCAATTGCCTTTCGCTTCTCCGCAGCGGATCGACAGAGGTGTTCCTCTATAGGTTTCACTTTAGGGTCGACTCGCAAATGATGATCAGCCAGTCCCCTGGGCACACCTGGCATGTCTCACGGTTTCCATGCAAAGATGTCCCAGTTCTCACGGAGGAACTGGATGAGCGCTTCTTCCTATTTGCTGTGGAGTGTGGTGGAGATGTGGGTCGGTGCTGCGTTGGGGTCGGTGGGGTGGATGTGCACAGGTTTTGTGTCCCGGGCCGACTGAAAAGCTGACTTGGAAGCCGGATTCTTCGCCCTTAGCAGGTCACTCGGATCCACTCTCTTTTGGTACTCCTCCATCTCTACTGCTGCCATTTGCTCGTCGGCGATCTTCGAGCCTTTCTGGAAGCATTCTTCCACTTTCTGACGGTTCCCAGTAACGGTTATAATGCCATTGGGTCCCGGCATCTTCAGCTTGAGGTAGACGTAACATGGTCAAGCCATGAACCTGGCGTAGGCGGGCCTACCCAGGATGGCGTGATAGGCGCTGTGGAAGTCCACCACTTCGAACATCAGCTTCTCCTTTCGGTAATTCTTCGACTCACAAAAACTACGTCGAGTGAGATCTGTCCAAGTGAGTCGGCTTTCTTCCCGGGGATTACCCCGTGAATCCTCATGTTACTTTCCCTCAGCTTGGACATCGGAATGCCCATATCTCGGAGGGTTGCTGCATACAAGATATTCAAGCCACTGACCCCATCCGTCAGAATTCTGGTCAGGCGTGTGCCTTCGATAACTGGGTCGACCACCAGTGCTTGCCGCCTAGGGGTGGCGATGTGCGCTGGGTGATCTGACTGGTCGAATGTGATGGGGGTCTTTGACCATTTCAAAAATGTGGGGGTTGCCGGGGCAACCATGTTTACTTCTCTGTTGTTGATTTTCAGTCGACTTTTGCTCTCGACGTCCGCGAAAATCACCAAAGTGGAGTTGATACGGGGGTATCCTCCGTCCCCTTCCTTGTCTTCGGACTCTTCCGATTCCTTCTCTTTCTCGGTCGACTAATCTTTCTGGAAACTCTGGATCAAGAGCCGACACTGTCGAGTGATGTGCTTGGGATATACCAAGTTTCCCTCTTCATCTTTCTTTGTGTGTATGGGGCACGGCTGGTCGAGCATATCATCCCCAGCCTGACCCTTTCCTTTCTTGGGGGCCCAAGAGCCTTTTGGCTTTCCTTTGCCTTTTCCTTGATTAACTGCCGCAGCCTCTCCCTGAGAAGTTGGCTCGGCCTTGCGCTTATTCTTCCGATGGTGATTCTGGTCGTCCTGCCCAACTGGTTTCTTGCCACTGCGGACCCGATCGGCCTCCTCACCATTGGCGTACTGCCTGGCAAGCTCCATCATCCGCGACAGGGACATGTCGCCTGTTCGGCCAAACTTCAGATTCAACTCTCGGTTACGCACGCCTTCCTTGAAAGCGCACACCGCCTGGTGCTCAGAAACGTTTTCCACCGTGTGATGCAAAGTGGTCCATCGCTGAATGTAGTCCCTCAAAGTTTCACTCGGCTTCTGCGCTCAATGTTGAAGTTCTTCTAGTCCAGCAAGTCGCTTGCAGGTGCCTTCGAAGGTCCGAACGAAAACCCGAGCGAGCTCTTCCCATCTGTATATACTCCTGGGGGCCAACTGGTTGCGTCAAGCCCGAGCGGAGCCTCCCAGCATCAAGGGGAGGTGCTTCATGGCCACGTCGTCGTTGCCGCCTCCGGTCTGCACGGCCACTCGGTAGTCTTCCAGCCAAGTGTCCGGCTTCGACTCACTGGTGAACTTGCTTACTCCTGCCGCCAGCCTAAAGTTCGGGGGGATTTCCGCGGCTCTGATAGCACTACAGAAACATTCAGCCCCAGAGGCCGGCGCTCGGCTGCCACTGGGTTGGTCTCCGCCTCGCTCGTCTTTGGATGCCCGGTTACGGTCGACTCGACCTTGCACAAGGATGGACCTCGCATCGAAACCTGGCCGCCGGGGATCAGGGAGGATCCTCCACTCGTCATCTCGCAGGCCCCTGCCTACATGCCGCTAGGGCGAGTGTGACCCACTTCCCGGAGGAGGGGTAGGCGCTCGACGGCGATCGTAGCGTCCGTGTCGACGGTCGAGTGGATCGTCGTTCCGACCCAGGTGCCGGTCTTGCCGCGGGCCACGTCCCTCACGCCTCGGGGGCGATCTCGGACTGTGGGCCGACAACACGGTGTCTGCAGCCACCGATCTGCTGTGAATCCTGTTGCGCGACTGAGAAACATCCGCGTTTTGTTCTTCAGCCGTTCGGAGCAAAGCTCGGATCTGCTGAAGACCTCTCCCAGCTTCCGACTGGGAGGGTTGAATCGACTCCGCGATACGAGCCGCGGCTTCGAGGTTTTGGATTGGTGTGCGGAACACCTGAGTCTCGTGCTGACGCGATTGCCGCGGCCATCGACTGGACTCAGGGACCAGTCGGCGGGCCTGTTCGTCGAGTGAGCGTTGGATGTTTTCCAAGCACGCGCGCTCGGCCAAGGTGGTGATGTCTACACACGCTTCTATTCTTGTAGACTATGTTGGGCCTCCAAGCGCAGAGGTTTGTAGGACAGCAGCAATTTCCCTCAAGTGGATGACCTAAGGTTTATCGAACTCAGGGAAGTAGAGGTTGAAGATGGTCTCTCTCAAGCAACCCTGCAACTAAGATACAAAAAGTCTCTTGTGTCCCCAACGCACCTAATACAACTAGGAGTTGTATAGGTGCACTAGTTCAGCGAAGAGATGGTAAAATATGGATGATAGGAGTGGCAAAGCAAAGTAATATAAATCTGTAATACAAAGTGCAGCAAGAAAACAAGTGGTAAACGTGACCACAAATGGTATTGCAATGGTGGAAACAAGGCCTAGGCTTCATACTTTCACTAGTGGCAACTCCCAACAACATTAACATAATCGAATCACATGATATTTCATGGAGATGCACTCGGAGGTCATTCCTTTGTGGTCAAGAGAGGACGAGAATTATGTAGGTCTACGAAAGCACACCTGTAAGTTAGTAGTTCTCAATCTACGGATTTCCCAATGTCACCGCGGCCATCCAAAGAGAGTACCACAATCACCACAACATATCTCAAGGATAGTCAAAGACAAGCACCAAGAGACTCTCAATCTTCAATCAATACACAAAAGAGGAAATCACCCATGAAAATATTCTTCTAATCCATGTCCAATAGACCGCTATCACCTTGGTCTCGGGGATTATACTAGATAAAGACAAGTGAGTACATCAATCCAATACATAGAGGAAGGGGAAATATCATGGGATCACCCTAGATTAACCTAGCCTATGATCACAACGAAGATCACATCATGGGAGAGAGAATTGACCACATAGCTACTGGTAGAAACCTCAGCCCCGAGGAGGAACTACTCCCGCATCATGGAGGGAGGAAGCAACGTCGATGGAGACGAATCCGGGGGCACTTCCCCGTCCCGGCTGGATGCCGGCACAGGAATTCTGGTCCCCTGAAACTTGGTGGCGATGGCGGCGGAGATCGGAATACCTTCTGGAGAAAAGGGTTCCGTCCTTGAGGGTTTCGGGACCCGAGGAGTATATATGCCAAAGGGTGTCACCAGAAGCGGAGAGGGGGGCCCAGGCGCCCTCCTAGGGCGGCCAGGGGTGGGGCCGCCTGGGCTGCCCCTGGCTCCCCTCTGGCCCTGCTTTGGTTTTTCTTGAAGCTCCCGGTACGCTGATTTTTCCTGTATTTTTCTCGGAATTTTTAGGGCACTTTTAATATGGGGGAAACCTGAAATAGAAAAACAGCAGAAAACAGGAACTGGCACTGTGGTGCACTGAGTTAATAGGTTAGTCCAAATATGATCAAAAGTGTATGGAAGTGCATAAATATCATAGCAATATCACACAAAAGAAGCATGGAGCAAGCATAAAGTATAGATACGTTTTGGACGTATCAACATCCCCAAGCTTAATTCCTGCTCGTCCTCGAGTAGGTAAATGATAACAAGCATAATTTCTGTGGTGACATGCTACCAAAGAGTCTTTCACAATCACATGACAAATGCTTATTGAGATAATGAATCTTTAGTAATTAAGTTACCTCATGAGAATATCACAAAGAACTGAAAGTTTACAATATGATACTGAAACACCCAATAGATTTGTAGTGAACATGGTGTGCAAACATGACAAAGTGATACCTCGCTTGCCCCCTTTAGTGAAGCAAAACATAAATGCAGGAGCACCTCCGAAGTTTAAGTGACGACTAGATACAATGATTTCAGAATAAGCGATATCTCAATCATGCAGAAGACAATGGTACTTTGGGACAATGCACATTACACTCAGAATGACAATCATGCTCTCAATAGTTGGTGCTTTGAAGAAAGAAAGTGGAGACTCTCGAACCGTGGATTTTGATGGCAAGGTTGAAAACCCGTGGCTGGAAGCAAAGACTAAACAAGTACCAGAGCTCGTGGTTTTAAAAACAGAGATAAAAAGCTTTTGGGAGATGCATAATTCGTCAATGAATGCAAGTAGATAACCCAATTACTTCTTATGCTGGACAAGTTTCGAGGAACGGCTCCCACGCGGGGACGATCACAACCCCGTAATCTCCTTTGTTTATCACTGCCAGAGTTTTCTGATTTCTCATGAACAAAGCGTGAAGGAGGGTTTGTTTGTTGCTATTATCTTTTGTGAGCTGGGCGCACTCATGCTAGTCCCTCCTCGTATTAGGTGTTTGCAGATTAGATATGCAATCCCGGGGTAAAATTTTGTCCAATCATAAGAAGATCATGATTTACCTACTACTTCCTCATGAGCTAAAACAGAGGCACAAAAGAGAAATGCTTTTGAATAATTTTGAGATGGTACAAGAAAGTCTTCGTTAGGAATGGCAAGTAAATACCATATATAGGAAGGTATGGTGGACTCATATGGCATAACTGGTTTCAAGGATTTTGGATGCACAAGCAGTGAGTCCGCTTACTACAGGTGACGGCTAGCAAAAGACTGGTAGCGACCAACTAAGAGAGCAATGACGGCCATAATCATGCAGAGCGACTAAGCAACATTGAATCGGGCATGGAAGTTATATCACTACTCAGAAATTAAAGATCATCAAGGCTTGATAGACTCTCTTTACAGTCTTAAATATGCGTGAGCATATGCCAAGTCAATCAAAATAAATTCTTGGAGGAAGATATCACTAAACCATACCACATCATAGGCAAACAAATCATGCTGGTACTTCAATAACACATTATGCACATAAACTACTAAGCACCATTATGCACATAGCATTTTTATCATAGACATATCAACCAGTGCCACAGAAGCCAACTTTCTTAACAAGATAAGCATGATAACTCAAGAGAGTTCCAGAAGCAACAACCTAAACAAAAGCTCTTAAAAAGATAAGCATGAAAACTAAGAGCTAAGCATGACAGCAACTATCAAAAGATAAAGAACACACACAAGAAGATACGCATGCAAGCCTATGTTGTGTTCTATAGTGGAGTGGAGCGTGTTTCTCTCCCAAACAATGAAGGCTAGGATCCAACTTGTTTAAGAACAGCAAGTAAAACTAAATAAACTAAAAAGGAAACAAAGAGCAAGACGCTCCAAGCATAGCACATAACGCATGAAGTGATTAAAATATAGTGGAACGAAAGACGAACTGATAATTGTTGATGGAGAAGGGGATGCATGGGGGCATCCCCGAGCTTAGACGCTTGAGTCTTCTTGAATATTTCTTGGGGGTGCACGGGGGCATCCCCAAGCTTGAGCGTTTGACCCTCCTGAATCTTCTTTTATCATCTTCCCTCGCACACTTGAAAACTCCCTTCATACATAACTCATCATAATCTGATTAGCTAGGTTAGTACCCACAATAAAATAATTTTTCCCTACTGGAAATAACTTGAAGAGCTACTGTTTCTCAAGATTTCCAAAAGGTTTTTGCAACGAAAAAGCAAGCTCAAGGTTTGCAAAACGAAGAAAAGGCAAAACAGGACAGAATCTGTGAAAAACAGACCAACGGGTAGTAAATATTTTTTTTCGGGGCACTTCTACAACTCAAATCAAAAAACTCAGAACAGACGCCCGAAAGACAATTGTATAGAGTACGCTGTCAAAAAAATTCAGATCAAAAAGCTGAACTGGTGATTTTATACGAATTTTTCTGTCCAAGGACAGAATCTGTTTTCTGGACACCACGTCACAACTTTTGAACTTCCTTGCAATCGGAGGCTAAACTTGGCACAAAGCTGAAAAATAAAGATACAATGATGTTGCTACAGTAGTTACAAACATCAAGACCACTAAAAACTGAAAGAACAAACTGAAAGCAAAGATAACAAGGGTTGTCTCCCTAGAGCTCTTTCTTTATAGCCATAAAGATAGGCTTAAGACTTTAATGATGCTCTCGTAGGAATAAGAGTTGAAGAACATAGCTTTGGTCATAACAACAAGCATGATTTTCTTAAAGTATCGACATAGCCAAAACCTTTATGTTATTACGCTTGAAGTGTTATGCTGACAAGGAAGACAACTTGATGTGTTATGCTTATTTCAATGTTTATGCTTTATATTGTTTTGCAACTTATTCATCATCAATTGTCTGCTCTCTCAAAACCTTTGCTGGCCTAACTCTGTACCAAACGGAATTCTGCTTGTGCATCCATACCCTTAAAGCCAATACCTTCCATATGAGTCCCCCATACCTTCCTATTCGTGGTATTCCACTACCACCTCCTAAAGTACATAATTTATGTGTTATCCTTAAATGTTCAAAATCTTTTATTTTGTGCCTCTGCTTTAGCTCATGAGGAAGTAATAGTTAATTCATGGTCTTTTTGAGTTGGACAAGCTTCACACCGGGATTGCATGTCTGATGTGCAAACCCATAATACGAGAAGGAACTGGCATAGAGTGTGCCCGGCTCATTAAAAATATACAACAAACAAACCCTCCTTCATGCTTTGTTCATGAGAAATCAGAAAACTTTGGCAGTGATAACAAAGGAGATTAAGAGGATGTGATCGTCCTCGTGCGGGAGCCGTTCCTCGAAACTTGTCCAGCTCAAGAAGTAATTGAGTTATAAATTAGCATTCGTTGACAAATCATGCACCTCTCAAAACTTGTTTTCATTCTGTTTGATTTAAGGATAGCACATGAGTTTTCCCTACTGCCCTAGAGCAGGGCCTATCTTTTAATTTTAGATTGAGTCAGTTATTCCTACTTCCTTCTATTCTTAAAGAGAGCAGACATTTGATGTTGACAAGGATTCATTCATATAAAGTTGCATTAAGATTTGTCATATCATATCCTTGTTGACATTATCATTTGATAAGTAAGTTGTTTGTCAAGCCCAGCTAAGGCAAATATCTTCCTTTGTGTTAACACTTTCACTTATTGCCTTATAACATGTTCTTTCAAAAGCTTCAATTAATCTCATCAAAACATAAGAGGAAGAGCAAAAGTTAAATCTATTTGTTGTTCTTTGACCAAAGGACATGTTTGCCATGATTTGATGAGTTTCCTTAGCCCTGCTTTCGAATATAAGTGTTATCACTCTTTTATAAGGGCCTTATGAGTTGAAGATTGCTGTTGAGGATATTTGAGTTGGTAAAGAAGATGTGATGCTTCTTGTCCGTATTCTATTTATCGACACTTCACTCTCTAAACTTGTGGACAGGTTTACCGAGCTCAGTATTCGCTTGGGGACAAGCGAGGTCTAAGCTTGGGGGTGTTGATACGTCCAAAATGCATCACTATTTTATATCGTAATTTATCCTTATTCATTGATATATTTCACGTTACGATGATGTTCTTATGTTGTTTTGGCCTATTTTACACAGTTTGCAACTTTCCGATGCCGAAGCAGCAGACGCAGGATTCAGCAGTAAAAAGTGGACGCTGAGTTGCTGAAGAAGAATACCTCCAAATTACCTGAAAATCGACGGGAGATATTTTCCAGCCGGATCACGAAGGCACGCGAAAGGGCAACCAGAGGGGGGCCACAGGGTGTCCAGGCGCCCTGGGGGCGCCCCCCCTGGCCGCGCCGGGGGGCGCCTGGAGCCCCTGGCCCACCTCCGGCTGCCCCCTTTTGCCTATATACTCTCCATTATCCAAAAACCCTAAAAACGAGAGTTTTTACGGAGTTCCACCGCCGCTCCGTGGCGGAAACCTACAGAGAAGAAAAAGCCATCTCCGGCGGGCAGATTTCGCCGGGGAGATCACCTCCCGGAAGGGGAGATCATCGCCATCGTCATCACCATCGTCACGGGCATCATCGAGATCATCATCAACATCATCCCCAACATCAGCACCATCTCCATCTTCATCCAAATCTCATCTCACAATTGCAACTTGTGTTGTAACTCGTACTACCTATCCTCTCTACTCCATCGTTGTTGATTACTACTTTGTGGTGAATGCTATTGAGTTTTGTTGGAGAAATATTATTATGTCCAGATTGTTTATCACCCATTTATGCCCACTGATCATGATCTCTTTTATGTCTTGTGAGTAGTTACCTTAGTTCTTGAGGACATGGGGAAAGTCTTGTTGTTAGTAGTCATATGCTGTTGAAGTAATATGTGTTGTTTGATACATAAGTTGTGTTGTCATTCTACTAGTGGTGTTGTGTGAGTCGAACACTCAACACTTCGCCTTATTAAGGACCTAGGGGAATACATTGTGTACAAAGAATGCTTACGGTGGGTTGCCGGAGTGACAGAAACCTGAACCCCAGTTCGCACGCTTTTGCACAAGGGAACAATGGATCATCGATCGTATTGCTATGGTTAGGCTTTTGCCTTAAATTCTGTCTTGTATTTGCGGATGCTTGCAAGGTGTTTAATCATAAGAGTGCACTCATCTTAGTCTAGAGAGTGTACTAGCATAGATCCACCCACTCAACACTTATCAACACATAACATAGTATCGATACGGAATATGGCGAAAGCACATGACTACCTCTCCCGTGTGTCCTCAGGAACGCTTTAGCCTTTATAAGTTCAGTTGCTAGGCCTCTCCTTTGCTCAGAAAGGATTGGGCCACTTGTTACTCTCAGTACCTTTTACTTTGCTTGCTTCTACTTTCCTGTTGCTTATATCAAGAAAACCCCTAAAAAGTTATCTTTCAGTGCTTGCAGTAATTTCTTGCTCAGAATCGCTTATCAATACCTTCTGCTCCTCGTTGGGTTCGACACTCTTACTTATCGAAAACGATGCAATAGATCCCTTACGGTTATGGGTCATCACTCGGGCAGAGGCACAAAGAGGCGCTCGATGCCCAGGCTCTGGCCTACGCCGGCAAGGTACAAGAGCTGGAGGTGGAACGGGACGGGCTGAAGGAGCAGGCCCTCAGACTGTCCGACGAGAAGAACATGCTCAACTTCGCCTTGACAGAGGCGCAGGGAGCGATCATCAGCAGGACTGGGGAGGTCTCCGAGGTGCAAAACTCCATCAGAGATCTCAGGCTGAGGCTGGAGAATCTCGAGAAGATGTTAGCGGAGAGCTCTGCTCGGGAGGAGGCCTTGGGCAAGAGCCTGGAGGAGGACAGGCAGCTGCGGGCGGACGATGGCGCCTCCCACCAAGAATACGTGGTGGAGGAGAACTGGTGGATCAGCCGGCTGGAGGACATAGCCGGCAGGGTTACCTCACAGTTGGCCCTCATGGGGATTCCAAACGTGAGGTATGCCCCTGAATGGAGCGGGTCCGTCAACGCCAAGCTGACCCTGTTCTTCGAGGGTGTCCTCAGTGCCTTGACTGATCTTCACTCCAGCAGAATGGCCACGCTCGTCGGGGAGGCCCGGCGGCTATGCCGGGGGGTAATGACCAAGGTCCTCACCAAGGTGGCGTTCTGGAACCCCGCCCTCGACTTCGAAGCCGCGATGGACAGCTTGCCCGAGGATGCCAACCTCACGGCGCTCAAGGAGTGCATCAAGCCCGTCATCAGTCGCATCGACGAAATCAAGAGGGTGGAGGGCCAGCGCCGGGATTAGGCATCCCGTTCTTCCTTGCCGTTGCGGGTTGATGACCAAGACAAATTTTATCTTTAGTTAGAACCGCATCGATGCTATGAGGTAATATAACTTTGAAATATCTTCTGAATCATGCATGTTATTTTCCTGTTTGCTGCCTCTTTGTGTGTCCACCCTACGTTAACTGGGTAGGCTTGCCGGTGCGAAATACCCAAGGCGTCGTCTTGGGGACGGGTCCCCATTTGCCTGCCGGGCGAGCGTGCTTCCGGGTCCGCCACCTTGCCGCTCTAAACGCAGCCGCTCGAACTGTCGAGTTTGACTCGAGTCAGAGTCGAGAGCTTTGTTAATTTCGGAAGGCTACCCTACCGTTTCCAACGCAGCCGTCTGAACTGTAGAGCGGACTCGAAACAGAACAAAGGCGTTGCCGATCGGGAAGGGCCCCATTTGCATGCAGGTTTCTTTTTGCACAAAGAATGACAGCTTCGAGGATAATAAGTTTAAATAATAGGGTATAAATATCCAAGGTTCGATGTAACTTAGCTTTTATTTGTAGTCCCTCGAGCGCAGATCTTCCGGCCTCCTCAAAGGGCCACGAAGACGAGAGAGCGTCGGGTCAACCACTAGAGCCGATTCTCACAACTGCGCCCCCTACCTGGCGCGCCAAAGATGTCGGTGTATTTGGATCGACACCTATGGGATCACAAGAATCCCTACTACGGTTGCGGGGCGGGGGGTTGAGAGAAGAGCGGATCTAATAGTCAGGACACGGTTCCTTTACCCAGGTTCGGGCCGATAAGATGTGTAAAACCCTACTCCTGCTTTGGTGGATTATATGTTTGTGTTCTTCAGCTAGTGAGGAGCTCCAAAAGAGTCGTGAGGAGTTCTAAAAAGCCGAATCCTCCTCCTGATCGCCTCGGGCCTCCTTTTATAGGAAAAGGGGTTGCCACAGCGGCACACAGGAGGTGGAAAGGTTACAGTGATGCGAGGTTATCCCTCGCATTACAGGACAAGGCGCATTTAATGTGCTTAGCTTAGGTGTCCTTGCTTTATCGGGAATGAGGGGAGACGTCCGTCTTGTCCGTCACTGCCCCTCCTCGTGTTGACTCGCGCCCTGGCCAGCAGTGCCTGAGGTGCCATGTAGGAAGACAGGCAGCTGAGGTGGCGCAACGGCGGGTCTCCATGAAGATCTGTGGGTTGCCACGCAGGAGCCTGTCCAGCTGGTCGGGTCGGCAGCTGCATGGGTCGGTGGAAACCCGGTTGGTTCGGGCCTGATGGTGGCCCTGCGGGTGTCCTCGGCAAGGGCCTTGTCGGGGCCTTGTCGCGGCGCCTGCTGTCATCCCCGGAAAGGTGCTTGCCGGGGGCCTTGTGGTCCTCCTTGGCTGGGATCCGGCCAAGGGTCGTCGTCTTCTTAGCTTGTATCTGATCTTGGATGTCTTCACAAAGATCTTCATGCCACCACGGGGATATCTCCCGAATCCTGGCCCCATGGGGGCGGTGGACTCAAGGGCGATCTGCTCCGTAGGCGCGGGGCGAGCTGCCGCGGCAAGGGTCTTGCCATGGCTGCTAAAACTGGCTCCCGGCAAGGACCTTGCCGGAGAAAGCCGCTTCGCCCCTTTGCTCCTTGTGGTCTTGTTCTTGGCGTTGTTCCAGTCTCCATCAAGCTGCGGCCTTACGCCGGCTCACCTCCCTTGCCATGCTTGGTGTGGTGGTGCCCGTGGCTCAGACTGCCCGTGCACAGTCATAGGGGTACAAAAAAGTGTACCCCTCTTTTTGTACACCGACATCAGCCCGAACTTAAGCTAGATTTTCCAGCTGATTTAGTCTGTATTTGTGGGAATAAGCAGCTCCCTATCTTGGTTGGAGGAGACTTTAATATTATTCATCGGCGGGAGGAAAAAAATAATGATAACTTTGACGGCAGATGGTCGTTTATGTTTAATACAATCATCGAAAGCCTGGACCTTCGCGAGATTGAGCTTTCTGGTAGGAAGTTCACATGGGCCAATGATGGCTTCTCGCCCCTCGTTGGTTACCCCAAGTGGAAGGTTTGAGATGTAGCGTAACGACAAGTTTCCCTTGGCAAGATACCAAGGATCGAATCCCGTGAGACTCCGAGGGTCGACAAGAAGGTGTCAACTGCTAACGGCGCCAGATACTTAGCGGTTGACAGGATCTGCACACAGAAACAAATAACTTTGCTCCCAACGACTACAGAGAGGTTGTCAATCCCTCCGGCCTTGTCGTTTACAAAGGATCAAACACAAGAGATCATAGTGATAGGTATGACTGCAACTAGGAAATAAGAACAGGAAGTAAATAGCGGGTGTGATCTGTGATGGTAATATGGACCGGGGTCCCATGATGTTCACTAGTGATGTCTCTCTCCCAAAAGACGATAAAACAGCTAAGCGAGGTAAACAAATTACAGCTGGGCAATTGACAGGATTATGTGCGCAAACCAATGCTAACTATGCTGTAAAGAAAGGTAGAGGCTCAAAAGCATGGGCGGTACGCCAAGGCAAGTAGACCGAAATCCATCTGCATCTACTACTAATCATCCACCTTGAGATATCTATCCAGAACATCTCACTGGTATTAAGTTGCGAGTCCCACCCAAAGTGTAAACTCAAAGCAACAGACAACTGCATTAAAAGAACTTCGCGTAAAGTAAACAATCCTTGCACCCGCAAGTACAAGCACCGTTGTTTTCCCCCTTGTGGCAACAGCACATCCCCTAGACTCATGTTTCTGTCACTCAAACTAGTCATCGAGGGGCATGAACCCACAATCAAGCATAACGTTCCCTCTTGGAGTTACTACCTACTACTTGGCCAAAGCAATAAACAGCAATGGAGAACATGCAAGAATTACTCAAGAACATAAATATAAAAGAGGTGAATCAAATATATTACTCACACACAATCTGAACATAATCTCATAATTCATCGGATCCCAGCAAACTCAGCAGAGCAACAGCATAAAGATTACATATGTGCCTCGATCATGTAGGGAAGCTCACGAGGTCTAATCCATGAAGAACAAAGAGGGGAGGAGAACATCACATAGCTACTGGTCATGGACCCATGGTCCAAGGAGGACTACTCACGACTCATCCGGGAAGCGTCCATGGTGGTGGAGAAGCTCCCGGTGGTGGTTCTCCCCTCCGGCACGGTGCCGGGAAGAGTTCTCCTAGTGCTCCCGATCTTGGAAGAGCGGCGGCGGCAGAACAGAGGCGAGATCGTAATAAAAGGGTTCCGTCCTCGAGGGTTTCGGGACGCGAGGAGTATATATGCCAAAGGGGGTCTCCAGAAGCGGAGAGGGGGGCCCAGGCGCCCCCCTAGGGCGGCCATGGGTGGGGCCGCCTGGGCTGCCACTGGCTCCCCTCTGGCCCCACTTTGGTTTTTCTAGAAGCTACCGTTACGCTGATTTTTCCTGTATTTTTCCCGGAATTTTTAGGGCACTTTTAATATGGGGGAAACCTGAAATAGAAAAACAGCAGAACACAGGAACTGGCACTGTGGTGCACTGAGTTAATAGGTTAGTCCAAATATGATCAAAAGTGTATGGAAGTGCATAAATATCATAGCAATATCACACAAAAGAGGCATGGAGCAAGTAGAAATTATAGATACGTTTTGGACGTATCAACATCCCCAAGCTTAATTCCTGCTCGTCCTCGAGTAGGTAAATGATAACCAGCATAATTTCTGTGGTGACATGCTATCAACCATATAAGAACTTTTAAGTAAAGAAATCAAGGCATGTAATTCAATTCAAGTCATAACAAGCAAGAGTCTATATTAGCATTGTAACAAGTAACATAAGAACATAAAGGTGCAAGAGCTCTCACTGTCCGTGACTCGAATGTCTCCAAATGGTGTTTGCGTGCAAGAAAGGGGATAGGGATATATGAGAGAGTAAAACTTAATCTACTAAAGTTTCACACTTGGTCTTCTTTGGAATCTTATCTTGACTCATCCCTAGACCGTCAGCCAGGTACAAGTCAAAATGATCCACTCCCTTTCGATATTTTGAGCACTCATGCAATGGATGAGCGTAAGCAAGAAAGTCGACACTTAGGATGGCAAAAAGAGAAAAATGATGGAGGGGGAAGACAAAAAAGGTGTGAAAGGCTCACATCAATGAGGACAATCATCGGCGAGAGAAAGCCAAATGATAGATATGATGTGAGGAGTAGGGATTTCCATGCAACGGATGCACATATGAGCTAGGGTAAGCTCTCCAATGGAACTAGCGGGGGTGCATCCAACTTGCTTGCTCAAGAAGACCTAGAGCTCTTTTGAGGAGGCTCATCATTGGAATATACAAGCCAAGTTCTATAGTCTAAAGGTCCCCACATAGCTATATGCATGAATGATAATCTCTATGGAGTACAAGGTATAAGATGGAATACGAGTGTGGATCTCTCAAAAGGAATAGTAGTGTGCCCCCTTCTCTCTTTTTATTTCTTTTTCTTTTTTTCTTTTTTTTCTTTTTGTGTGGCCTCAATGGCTCTTTCTATTTATCTCTCACTTGTCCTCTTTGGGATCTTTTGATTTTGTCCTCTTTGGGATCTTTTCCTCACCTTGGGGGCAACACTCTATGTATTACAAGAAGTATAGAAGATCTTTCAGACTTTACAAAAGTACTCAACATAAAGAAAATGAAACTATCATGATGTATGCAAATGTATGCCTCTGCCAGTGTAGCAGGATATGCAATGATACTAGCGCGTCATGTAGCAATGATTAGGGCAAGGCCCAACTAGCATGCGGCTCATCGATCAAGCAAAAAGCGTGTATGACATGAAGATCAAGTCATGAGAAGATGGATGTTGCATGGCAATGTATCTCGGAAAGGCTATGGAAATGCCTAGGTAGGTATGGTGGCTGTTTTGAGGAAGGATATAATGAGGCTTATGATGACAGAGCGTATCGTGCCAATGATTTGGATGCACCGGCGAAGTATGCTCCAACTCTCGAGGTGAGAAAGGGCAATGCACGGTACCGAAGAGGCTAGAAAAATATGGCTAGGTGGAAGTGTCAACTTTCGAATACTCACATTGGTCCGAAGAACTCATGCACTTATTATCGGTAACTCTCAATCTAATTAGGAGGTTCACAAAGAGATAAGTACCCCGAGGAGGAGTGTATGGGGATTTGGTTATCCTTGCGCATCCTCGACTCATGGTACGTGAGTGTACTCTAATATTCGATCCCTCCAAAGATTAGTGATCCATTTAGTAGCTAAAGTTCTCAACTATTTTGTAGGTTTTCGAAAATAAACACGGATTGCCCAAAATACGACATCTATCACTAATAGGCTAAAGCTCTTGACACCAAAAGTTCAGACATTACTCATGGCAATACCTCAAAACTAATGCAAGTTACTACTAAAATTAAATAGCAACCTTAATTACCTACTTTAAGTTAAGACACACAACTCAGTGCAACAGGCAAAACTCTCTTAACAAGATAAACATGAAAACTCAAGAGAGTTCAGCAACCAACTAAACAAAAGCTCTTTAAAAAGAAAAGCATGAAAACTAAGAGCTAAACATGACAATAGCTAAGAAAGGACAAAGAACACACACAGCAAAGATAAGCATGAAAATCCTATGTTGTGTTCTAGGTTGAAGTGGAGCGTGTTTCTCTCCCACACAAAGAAAGCTGGGTTCTAACTTGTTATGAACAGCAAGCAAAGCTAAAGAAAACTAAAAAGGAAACTAAGCGCAAGACGCTCCAAGCATAGCACATAACACATGAAGTGATAAGAATATAGTGGAACGAAAGACGAACTGATAATTGTTGATGGAGAAGGGGATGCACGGGGGCATCCCCAAGCTTAGACGCTTGAGTCTTCTTGAATATTTCTTGGGGTGCACGGGGGCATCCCCAAGCTTGAGCGTTTGACCCTCCTGAATCTTTTTATCATCTTCCCTCGCACACTTGAAAAATTCCTTCATACATAACTCATCATAATCTGATTAGCGAGGTTAGTACCCACAATAAAATAACTTTTCCCTACTGGAAATAAGGATAATCTTGAAGAGCTACTGTTTCTCAAGATTGCCAAAAGGTTTTTGCAAAGAAAAAGCAAGCTCAAGGTTTGCAAAACGAAGAAAAGGCAAAACAGGACAGAATCTGTGAAAAACATACCAGCAGGTAGTAAATAATTTTTTCGGGGCACTTCTGCAACTCAAATAAAAAAACTCAGAACATACGCCAGAAAGCCAATTGTATAGAGCACGCTGTCAAACAAATTCAGATCAAAAAGATGATCTGGTGATTTTATACGATTTTTTCTGTCCAAGGACAGAATCTGTTTTCTGGACTGCACGTCACAACTTTTGAACTTTCTTGCAATCGGAGGCTAAACTTGGCACAAAGCTGAAAAGAAAAGATACAATGATGATGCTACTGTAGTAACAAACATCAAGACACAACAAAAGAAAAAAAATAAATTCTAATTCGTTGTGGGCTGCCTCCCAAAAGCGCTTTCTTTTATGCCTTTAAGCTAGGCATGATGCAAAAAGAGAGGATGAAGTTTTATCAAGAGTAAAAGAATATCTAGCCCGTATAATGGACTCAAATGGCAACTTAATCTTATTTCTAGGGAAGTGTTCCATTCCTTTCTTGAGAGGGAATTGGAATTTTATATTCCCCTCTTTCATGTCAATGATAGCAACAACGGTGCGAAGAAAAGGACGTCCCAAAACAATTGGACATGAAGGTTCACATTCAATATCCATAATAGTAAAATCAACGGGAACATAATTGTCATTGACAATGATAAGAACATCGTCGATCTTCCCCAAAGGTTTCTTTACGGAAGAATCAACAAGACGAACACCAAAAGAACAAGGATCAAAAGGTTTCAATTTAAGCATATCATACATTCTTTTGGGCATAACGGATGTACTAGCTCCAACATCACATAAAGCATATCAAGAGAAGTTATTCAACTTAATTTTAATCATAGGACCCCAACCATCTTCTAGCTTTCTAGGTATGGAGGCTTCTACCCTAAGCTTTTCCTCCCTAGCTTTAATGAGAGCATTAGTGATATGCTCTGTGAAGGCAAGATTAAGTGTGCTAGTGTGGGGATCTCTAGACATTTTGTGAAGCAAACTAATAACTTCAGAAAGGGTGCAATTATCAAAATCAAGGTCACTACTATCAAGTAAAGTGGTAGTGGTGTCCTTTAGGCTCACTTGTTTGGTAGCTTCTATGGTCATAGGAGTTTCTTCTATGGTTGAGGTCATAGCATCACCATTAATAGGTCCAACGGGACTAGGAGTGCATCGGGTGCTAAGAGTTTGGATATCCTCAACGACTTGGATAGTAGCAACAGTGTGGTGGGTAGGAAGGCTCTTAATTCTATCTTCTTCCTCCTTTTCTCTAGCCCATATCTTTTTAAGTTTAGCCATCATCCTAATGTTTTCATTAATTTGCACTTGAATAGCATTCATGGGAGTGGTCTTACTCTCCTCAAGAGGAGAAGTTCTAATTTTAAGCAACTCTACCTCATGGGCTAAATTGTCTACCTTCGAAGAGAGATTATCTAGTTTGGCTAGTTTTTCTTCTACACTCTTATTGAAGGCTTTTTGGGTAGTGATGAAGTCTTTAAGCATAATCTCTAGTTCAGAAGTGGAGTTCTTGGTGCTAGGATAAGCATTGTTGTTCCCATAGGAATTAGAGGGGAACGGTATAGGGTTGCTACCAAAATTACTCCTATAAGCATTGTTATTGAAATTGCTTCTAGAGATAAAGTTCACATCTACTTGATCTTGAGCAATCAAAGAACTTAAAGGAACATCATGAGGATCAATAGGAGATTGCTTGGAAAGTAGAGACATGATCAAGTCAACTTTTTCATTCAGAGAGGAAATCTCCTTGACAGAGTTTACCTTCCTACCTGTTGAAGCGCGTTCGGTGTGCCATTGGGAATAATTGGTCATCATCTCATCGAGAAGCCTCGTGGCAGCACCAAGTGTAGTTGACATAAAGGTTCCTCGTGCGGCCGAATCTAACAAGTTCCGCGAGGTAAAGTTCAAGCCTGCATAAAAAGTTTGGATAACCATCCAAGTAGTCAAACCATGAGTAGGGCAGTTCTTGACAAGAGATTTCATGCGTTCCCAAGCTTGGGCAACGTGTTCATTATCCAATTGTTTAAAATTCATTATGTTACTCCTTAGTTGGATAATTTTAGCAGGGGGATAGTACTTCCCAATAAAGGCATCCTTGCACTTGTCCCAAGAATCTATGCTATTCCTAGGCAAGGATTGAAACTAGATTTTAGCTCCTCCCCTCAAGGAGAAAGGAAAAAGCTTAAGCTTAACAATATCACCATCTATTTCTTGGTACTTTTGCATATCACAGAGCTCAAAAAAATTATTTAAGTGCAAAGCAGCATCATCTCTAGCACCGGAGAATTGATCTTTCATAACTAGGTTCACCAAAACAGGTTTAATTTCATAAGAAGGTGTTGAAGTGGCAGGTGTAGCAATAGGCGTGCAGATAAAGTCAACGTTGTTGTGACTAGTGAAGTCACACAACTTGGTGTTCTCGGTGGAAACCATAGCAGCAGCAAGCAAGATAACTATTTTCGTGATTTTTTATAAAGGGCACTAAAGCAAAAACTGAAAGGTAAACTAGCAAGACTAAAAAGCAAAGATAAAAGATAGCGTGCAACTCCCCTATCTTGAAGAGTGGAGTCCCCGGCAACGGCGCCAGAAACTTTGCTTGATGGCTTCTCGCCCCTCGTTGGTTACCCCAAGTGGAAGGTTTGAGATGTAGCGTAACGGCAAGTTTCCCTTGGCAAGATACCAAGGATCGAATCCCGTGAGACTCCGAGGGTCGACAAGAAGGTGTCAACTGCTAACGGCGCCAGATACTTAGCGGTTGACAGGACCTGCACACAGATACAAATAACTTTGCTCCCAACGAGTACAGAGAGGTTGTCAATCCCTCCGGCCTTGTCGTTTACAAAGGATCAAACACAAGAGATAATAGTGATAGGTATGACTGCAACTAGGAAATAAGAACAGGAAGTAAATAGCGGGTGTGATCAGTGATGGTAATATGGACCGGGGTCCCATGATGTTCACTAGTGATGTCTCTCTCCCAAAAGACGATAAAACAGCTAAGCGAGGTAAACAAATTACAGCTGAGCAATTGACAGGATTATGTGCGCAAACCAATGCTAACTATGCTGTAAAGAAATGTAGAGGCTCAAAAGCATGGGCGGTACGCCAAGGCAAGTAGACCGAAATCCATCTGCATCTACTACTAATCATCCACCTTGAGATATCTATCCAGAACATCTCGCTGGTATTAAGTTGCGAGTCCCACCCAAAGTGTAAACTCAAAGCAACAGACAACTGCATTAAAAGAACTTTGCGTAAAGTAAACAATCCTTGCACCCGCAAGTACAAGCACCGTTGTTTTCCCCCTTGTAGCAACAACACATCCCCTAGACTCATGTTTCTGTCACTCAAACTAGTCATCGAGGGGCATGAACCCACAATCAAGCATAACGTTCCCTCTTTGAGTTACTACCTACTACTTGGCCAAAGCAATAAACAGCAACGGAGAACATGCAAGAATTACTCACGAACATAAATATAAAAGAGGCGAATCAAATATATTACTCACACACAATCTGAACATAATATCATAATCCATCGGATCCCAGCAAACTCAGCAGAGCAACAGCATAAAGATTACATATGTGCCTCGATCACGTAGGGCAGCTCACGAGGTCTAATCCATGAAGAACAAAGAGGGGAGGAGAACATCACATAGCTACTGGTCATGGACCCATGGTCCAAGCAGGACTACTCACGACTCATCCGGGAAGCGTCCATGGTGGTGGAGAAGCTCCTGGTGGTGGTTCTCCCCTCCGGCAGGGTGCCGGGAAGAGTTCTCCTAGTGCTCCCGATCTTGGAAGCGCGGCGGCGGCGGAACAGAGGCGAGATCGTAAAAAAAGGGTTCCGTCCTCGAGGGTTTCGGGACGCGAGGAGTATATATGCCAAAGGGGGTCACCAAAAGCGGAGAAGGGGGCCCAGGCGCCCCCCTAGGGCGGCCAGGGGTGGGGCCGCCTGGGCTGCCCCTGGTTCCCCTCTGGCCCCACTTTGGTTTTTCTTGAAGCTCCCGTTACGCTGATTTTTCCTGTATTTTTCACGGAATTTTTAGGGCACTTTTAATATGGGGGAAACCTGAAATAGAAAAACAGCAGAAAACAGGAACTGGCACTGTGGTGCACTGAGTTAATAGGTTAGTCCAAATATGATCAAAAGTGTTTGGAAGTGCATAAATATCATAGCAATATCACACAACAGAGGCATGGAGCAAGCAGAAATTGTAGATACGTTTTGGACGTATCAGCCAATAATCTACCTATCCCGACGTTTGAGAAGTTGGATCGGGTTCTTCCGAGTGTTGAATGGGAACAGAAGTTTCCCCTAGTGACGGTTCAAGAACTTTCTCGTGGAATCTCGGATCACACCCTATTATTACTTGACTCGGGGAAGGCAACGCATATAGGGAACAAACGCCCTTTCTCTTTTGAAACTGCGTGGTTTGAACGAGAAAGGTTTTTGGATATGATTGCAAGAGAAAGGGCGAAAGAAGTAGGAGGAAGATCCAACATTGATCGTTGGCAAAATAAAGTTAGACACTTGCGACAGTTTCTCAGGGGGTGGGCAAAGCATAATGAGGGGATATATAAGGCTCAAAAGGAAAGTCTCCTTTTACTTATCCAAGCCCTCGACATTAAAGCGGAGTGTGCTATCTTAGACGCCAGTGAGCTGGAAACTAAGAGGGCAGCAGAGTTAAGACTAAAAGAATTGCTACGTGAGGAGGAATTGAAGTGGGAATTGCGGGCTAAAGTGCGTAAAATCGTCCAAGGAGATGATAGCACACAATTTTTTCACATGATTGTGAATGGCAAACATCGAAAGAAGAAAATATTTCAACTAGAGCATGATGAAGGTATGATTGTGGGTCAGGAAAGCTTAAAGATATACATTACCAATTACTATAAACAGTTGTTCGGGCCTCCTGATGATAATTTTATTTCCTTGGACGAATCGAGGGTAGAAGATGTACCTCAGCTTGTAAATGAGGAGAACGAGATATTGACTGCTCCTTTTTCGGAGAAAGAGGTGTTTGAGGCCATTTCCCAAATGAAAAATAACAAAGCTCATGGCCCGGATGGTTTTCCGGCGGAGTTTTATAAAAAGTGCTGGCATATCATTAAGGGAGACTTGCTTCCGATGTTCCAGGACTTTTTCTTGGGACAATTGCAGGTGTTCCACTTGAATTTTGGTACGACCACGTTGCTTCCAAAGAAAACAGAGGGTGCTAGAATTGAGCAATTCAGGCCGATTTGTCTTCTTAATGTTAGCTTTAAGATTTTCACCAAAGTTGGGACTAACAGGCTTACACAAATTGCACATTCAGTGGTGCATCCTTCCCAAACTACGTTCATGCCATAAAGAAACATCCTAGAAGGGGTCGTGGTACTACATGAAACGCTACACGAAATCCATACAAAAAAACTTGACGGGGTGGTTTTTAAAGTGGATTTTGAGAAAGCGTATGACAAGTTGAAATGGCCTTTCCTGCATCAGGCACTGCGTATGAAAGGATTCGATCAAGCCTGGAGAGACCAGGTCGACTCTTTAACGCAAAAAGGGAGCGTTGGTATAAGAGTCAATGACGACATAGGGCATTACTTTCAAACGCATAAAGATTTGCGACAAGGAGATCCTATGTCGCCAATTTTATTCAATATTGTCATAGATATGTTGACAATTCTCATAGGGAGGGCGAAGGAGGCTGGGCAGGTAGGGGGCCTGGTCCCGCATTTAGTTGACGGGGGTGTATCCATCCTGCAGTACGCTGACGATACTATCTTATTTATGGAGCATGGTTTGGCTAAAGCTAGGAACATGAAACTAGTATTATGTTTGTTTGAACAATTGTCGAGGGTTAAAGATTAATTTCCACAAAAGTGAATTGTTCTACTTTGGAAGAGCTAAATAAGAACAACAAGCTTACAAATAATTGTTTGGCTGCGATTTGGGGTCTCTACCCTTTACGTATCTAGGCATACCGATTCAGCATCGTAAGCTCACAAACAAAGAGTGGAAGAGTATTGAAGAACGATTTGAGAAAAAACTAAGTTGCTGGAAGGGCAAACTTATGTCATACGGAGGACGATTGATTCTCATTAATTCGGTCCTTACCAGTATGCCTATGTTTTTATTGTGTTTTTTCGAAGTTCCGGTTGGAGTACGGAAAAGGCTAGACTTTTATCTATCATGCTTCTTTTGGCAGAGTGATGAATCCAAAAGAAAGTATAGACTCGCTAACTGGGACATCATTTGCAGACCGAAAGACCAAGGGGGTCTAGGTATTGAAACTTAGAGATGAAGAATCGATGCTTACTCAGTAAATGGTTATACAAGTTATCTTGTGAATCGAATGCCACCTGGGCACAGATTCTTCGTAATAAGTACCTTCAAACCAAAACTTTTTCCCAGGTGACTGTAAGACCGGCTGATTCGCCTTTTTGGAAGGGACTTATGCGAGTTAAATCAACCTTTTTCAATAGGGTGAAATTCATACTTGGAGATGGTACTTCCACTAGATTCTGGGAGGATACATGGATAGGGGAGACACCGCTAGCACTTCAATATCCATCTCTTTATAATATTGTTCAACAAAGAGAGGCTTATGTTGTAGCGGTATTACATTCAACCCCACTTAATATCCAGTTTAGAAGGACATTAGTGAGAAACCGATGGGAAGCTTGGCTACATCTTGTGAGACGACTGATGGATGTCCAACTTTCTCAACGTCCAGATCAGTTGAGCTGGAAACTAGCTAAGAATGGGGTGTTCTCAGTGAAATCCATGTATCTGAATGTTATTAACACTAGTATGGTTCCTCGCTCGAAATATGTGTGGAAAGTAAAAGTTCCTCTAAAAATCAAAGTGTTTATGTGGTTTGTACATAAACGAGTCATTTTAACTAAAGATAATTTGGCAAAACGGAACTGGACAGGGTCTAAAAGATGTAGTTTTTGTGATCGTGATGAATCTATTAGAAACATGTTCCTTGATTGCCCTATGGCCAAGATCTTATGGAGGTCGGTACAGATAGCCTTTAATATCAACCCCCCGGTTTCCATTCACACGCTTTTTGGGACGTGGCTGCATGGGATTGATGTAGTAACAGCGAGACATATCCGAGTGGGAGTATGAGCTTTACTATGGGCTATTTGGAATTGTAGAAATGATTTGGTTTTTAACAGAACAACAAATATTCAATTCTTGCAGGTTATATTCAGGGCCACTACTTTTATCCGTATGTGGTCGCTACTCACTCAGACGGAGGCCGGGGAGCATTTGGTTACTGCGTCTATCCGCTGGGAGGCGGTAGCTTGGCATATCTACAACCGGTTTGGATGGCGGTCATGTAATATGATAGGTGTTTAGTAGCTTATCTGTCTTTTGCCTGTCGGCTGTGGCGGTCCTATTTCCCTTTGTATTCGGATTTTGTAAGACTTTTGTTGGATCGTCTTGACTCTTTAATAAGATGGCCGTATGCATCATTTTGATGCAGAGGCCGGGGTCCAAGCCCCCTTTCGAAAAAACTAGAGCGAGTCGAAGGTGCACCGCCATCATCACCCCTCCATCGTCAGAGTCGGGCATCATTGTTGTAGTAGACAGTCGGAAAGTCATCATGCTAAGTTTTCGTAGGACCAGCACACCAATAAAGAGAAGCGTAGATCGGAAGGATCGAACCCGCAGATACATAGACGTAGACAAACAAAGACCGGATCCAGTTGGTTCCATGGATGACAAACGCCAACTGGATCCTACGAAATCCGTCGGAGATAAACCTCTACGCGCCTTCCGACAATGCTTGAAACGTTACCGGGACGGGGGCTAGGCGGTGAGGACCCATTGCCGCCTCGTCTTCTTAAGCATGACACAAATCCGAATAAAGCCCAAAAAAAGCACCTGAAACCGCAGCCTTCCTGCCAGTAAGGGCTGGGATCGACCGCGCCTGCATGGTCCAAGAACCATAGGAGACGAGACCGGCTGACGGCACCGGCAAGAGGCTGGAAACTCTAGATGAGAGTTCGTACAAAGGCAGGAGCGAAGGCTGCATGCAGCTTTATAGGTCTACTAGAAGTGCAGCTACACATTAGTAATAGTAAGGTTGCCCTAATTAAAAAGAAAATGGAACTATCCAACCTCCAATGGAAAAACTATCCAAGGTGAAGACGTAAAAAAGAATTTCTCAATCGACTTGGAAGTACCCTCTTTTACAACAATTGCATGTGAGAATGTTGGAAAATAAGAATTTCTCAATCGACTCGGATAATCCTATTTGTCACTTTATTAGTAGCTACTGAATCTGCAATGAATTTAGCACGATTTATGAATAGGTGAAATTTGTAGCTTATGTCTCTTTGAAGGGTTTGGTCATGAGAGCCAAAAATGACTGCAAAAGAAGAAGAAACGCAGAAGTAAACGTAGTGTAGCAATACAAAAGGTCGAGGTATTCTTTTTGGGGTTCCATCAGTCATTTTCTTCCACCTACCCTTATCTACCGAGCATCATGTAATAAGGATATAGAACATGAATTATTAATCAGTTCCCCTAATGAATTGAAGAGTGAAATGCGCAACTAGTCCATGAACTCAAATTGATTGCACTCTTTAGGCCAACAACTCAAGAAGTGATCGAATTTAGTCCGCAAACTCGTTGATTTGGTCAAATAAGGCCAAAACCGGCCACGTGGATGCAATTCATCGATCCTTTGACTGTTCATGAATTCACTATTTTTACGTGGTCTATTTGCAAATTGGCCGGTTTTTCCTCATATAAACCATGCTAAGGGCGTTTCGAGTGAAAAAATATTTAAAATTTGTGTTGCCCGGGAATTGAACCTTGGCTGTTGGGAAAAGGCAAAGCAACCACTACAGCAACACCAAGTTTGCACGCTAATTTGTTGCCCAGCATGTATATATATTTACATAGAATCAGGAGAAATAAATAAATAAATATAAATAATAATACGTGTGTTCTGTAGGATTTGAACACAGGTGGTCTGGGTTAGAAATTGGCTTCCAGATCAAGGTAAAGAATTATGTTGTTGCAGTTCTTGGGTACTGTACTCATCGTCTTCTGAAGATCATCATCACACCACACACAGAAAAGTCCTTCAGTAATACTTTTCCCAGGCATAACCAAATATACCTTGTAATTTTCACTATCAGGGTAACCGAGTCGCTCTAATAAATCAACAAAACACAGAATAAGCATGTTCTTTGCCACCACAGTAATAAATCAAAATTGTCATCCAAATATGTCCAACTGCTTCCCGTGCCATAGAAAAAAAAAACCATTGTGGCGTACAACGAACAAGAAAAGACCACATATTCAGTTGTCATAAAAAATACATTGTAAACACTAGATAAATGCACCGTGTAAAAAGTTCAGACTTCTCAAGTCTCATCTTTCCTTGCACTGTTGTTGGTTTAGATCATTAGATCAATTTGCCCACGTACACGTGCAAAGCTTGCTAGACAAACAAGCAAGCAGATATCTTGATTGATCTTCTGGCCATACATTGCACACACGTCTAGCCGTGTATAGATCGATGGGATTCAATCGGTGAGATCAACTCTCCTGCCAAGAACACACACGAACAGAAGGAAGCGAGACACAAAATCGATGTGATGGCCTGTTTAAAGGGGCTTCACATGGCTATATAACAGCCAACCACATAATGGGCAGCACATTTGCGTGCAAATCTGGTGTTGTTCCAGTGGTTGGTGAAGCATTGCTTTTTCTGAACGGCCAATGGTCAATTCCTGGGCAACACAAATTTTTAATACATTTTCACTCCAAACACCCTTAGCATGGTTTATGAGAAAAAACCATTCAATATGCAAGTAGACCCCTATAAAAATATTGAATTCACGAGCAGCCGGTTTTTTCCCAGTAGGGGCAGTTTTGGCCTTATTTGATCAAATCAACGAATTTACGGACTAAATTCGATCACTTCTCGAGTTGTTGGCCTAAAATGTGCAACCAATTTGAGTTCATGGAGTAGTGGCGCATTTCACTCGAAATTGAAGATAACCAAAAAAATTCCAAATACTTATACATCGGACTGCTGTTCAAAAAGTATTTTCTTCCCAAACTTTACGAAAATGCCATAAAGGTGTCCTCTATGAACCATCCACCAGCTGATATTGGGAAGCCTACATAATATTGTTCGAGTTACTTTCTCATCTTTGATATGTTGGGCCTCAACTTTCTCTAGAGATTGACCAAGACAAAAAAAAA
>LR738714.1:848489305-848544797 GCA_902687465.1 Secale cereale | reverse complement strand
CCGTTGTGCGGGAGGTCACTGTCTCCAGCGCCATCACGGTGGCCGGCTGGACAAGGCAGAAGTGGCACACCAGACCTCCCGGGCCCGGCCGAGCCCAGATTAGGCCTGCAAAGCCGCTGCAGCAAGGTGGCGACAACACATTCACCACCGAGCCTCCCTAAGCCCCATCTCCACCTCTATGGGGCTACACCGCCGATGAAGAAGCCGCGGCCTGCCCCTGCCTAGATGGGGCCCAAAGGGGCCCAGATCTGGGCCAAGCGGGCGCCGGCTCCCCGCACCACCGCGAAGCTCCATAGCCAACCGCCATGCAGCCAACCACCCATGCTAGCACCAGGTCACCCCATCGCCGGACCATCGCCACCTGAGAACACCGCCCATCACTGCTCCGCCCTGCGCAGGAGCCTCACCGGGAGGGCAAAAGTATCGGGCCGCCACCAGCGGCACTGCACGCTAGCGACGACGGGGGAGATTGGGACGGGGGACGGCGAAAGGGAGGGAGACATCAGCGTGGCCGGTTTTTCACGAGGTACGAGTTAGATGTGAGAGGAGGTTTTTTCTTCTTCTCCGCTAGTGCATGGATTCTATTTACTTCCAGGTTGGGCTGCTGTACCATTTATGAAGTGACAACATTAATGTGCAAAACATACATGATATATGTAACTTCGGAACGTTCGAAATTCGGCAACAAATCTGAACTATATGATTGACGTTCGATCGGGAATTCCAGCGTGTGCCAGCAGTGTGAAAGTTTCTCGCGGGATCGATCCGGATCTTCCGTAAACCTAGCTCGTGACGAGAATTGGTAATTGATGACCAACCGTTTGTGCTGTAAGATCTCTATCATCTCAACAAGCACTACTTGGAAAGGGCTTATATGTAAACCCTGATGAGTGGAGGGTGAGGTGGGGCACCGGCCACAACTAATTTCGAAAACGAGTAGTGGCGGGTAGCAAAGCACGTCCGCCACAGCTAAGAGCTTAGCTGTGGCGGCCGAGCGCCGCGCGCCACAGGTATGTCTCGTGGTTCTAAGTCTGACAGTAAGGGTAGGGGGTACGAATGGAGAGGCAAGGATCTAGCTATGGTGATGTTGTACACAAGGTGTTAGCGAGTTCAGGCCCTTCTCAGAGGAAGTAATAGCCCTACGTCTCGGTGTCCGGAGGCTTGGTCGACTGATATGTGTATATGTGTGTTACAGAGGTGCGAACCCTTGTTTTGGAGGAGGGGGGTGGCTTATATAGTGTGCCAGGACCCCAGCCATGCTCCACGTTACCAAGGGTTTAAATGTACATTAAGGCAGGCGTTACTGATAACGCCTGCAGTAAAGGATAATTAAGGTATTTACTACAGTGAGTAAACATAGGACCGTTGCCGTCTCAAGTGATGCTTGACCTTCGGAGGTCGAGTGCCTTGGACCGGTCGAGTGGGGTTGAGTCGCCTTGCGTAGGAGGTTCAGTCGAGTGGAGTGTCTTCTTGGAATTCCTCAGTCGACTGCCTCCACTGTCATAGGTCCATAACCTCGTCAGTAGCCCCCGAATGGATTGAGGCTTGAGCAAGAGGATGCTGAGGAAAATTCTGATTCTGGTTCGACGTCCCTGGGGTGGGTTGTGCCGGAGCTTGTGACTCGGGCAGGCTCCCTCAGTTGTGTCTTGGTTGCCTCGATTGATTATGAAGCCATCGAGTGAGTTAGTTGCTTCTTGTGTCGACTGGACTTCTTGCGTCGATTAGACTCCTTGCATCGACTGGACTTTGTGCCGAGTATTGGGCGCTGTAAGTGCGGGCCGTTTTCGACAGGATCGGTTGCCCTTCAGCTGCCGGATTCGGCGGGGCTTTCGCAATTTGGGGAAGTGCGCGGGGCGGGATGAGCCACAGCGATCGGAGAGATGCGCTTGGGACGCGTCGATCCTCGTGCCACCTTTTTCGCCACGTATCGCGCCAGCGTCTGTTGCGGGATTCGACAGGATTGCTCGGGGCCACCGGTCAGCCACTCGACCGAGCCGTTATAAAGGCGCGCCGAGCCCGTAGCGGGGGGCACTGTGCGCCCAATCTTCCTCCGCCCGCCTCATCTTCTCTGCTGTGCCCCCGTTTCTTCTTGAATCTCTCCGCAGCGACCGCCGGCGTGTGAGCCATGGGCAAGGACAAGACGGCGGCCATGGAGCGCTCCAAGAAGGCGGCGTCGGGGAAGGATAGGCGAGCTGGTCGGAGTGGTTCGTCGTCAAGGTCCGGACTCCCCGCTGGATGGATCTAGGGAGATTGGATCCGGTCTACCGTCGTGGTGGAGGATCTGGAGGAGCTGGAGGAGGAGGGCCTGATCGCCCGCGGCTCCTGGCGGGCGCCGGGGGGAGAGCTAGAGCCTTGGCCGCAGAAGGGCGAGTGCGTACTCCACGCCACCCACGTCGACCGAGGTTTTTCTACGCCTCCGCATCCTTTCTTCCATGCGTTCTTGATCTTCTTTGATGCCTAGTTGCATTACTTTACGCCCAATTCCATCGCCTTCCTCTCTGCCTTCGTTTCTATTTGTGAGAACTTCCTCGGTTGCCGACCGCACTGGGGTTTGTTCAAACACATCTGCACCTGTCGCTCGCAAACCGTTTAGAGGGTGAACCCGAGTGACGGCAAGACGCACGTCATCCAGGCGTGTGGCGGGCTCGGGATCCAGCTTAGGAATAGGAGCGCCTTTCCCCCCATGAACCTTCCGGAGTCGATTAGGGGCTGGCAGTCGACCTGGTTTTATTACAAGGACAGTCCGACTCCGGGTCAGTCAACTGGCCTTCCTCCATTTACTCTAGGTCGAGCCAGCCCACCTCCTTCGATTATAGTGGGTAAGGCCGTGAGGGCCGAAGTGGACATGTTGGTGGAGAGGGTCGTACAGTTAGTCCGCGAGGGGGTCACGGGGATGGACCTGTTCGAGGCGTATCTCGCGCGGAGGAATCAGCCGCTCCAGGCTCGGGACCACCCGATGTGGCTGTATTCTGGCACCGACGACTCGTCGCGAGTCCACCCGGAGGCGGCCGCCCCGAAGTACGTGGTGCAGTGCTTGAAGAGCATCACTGGGAATAAGCACAACCCCAGCGGGTCTGGGAGGATCATCCGTTTTGATGCTGACCACCTGCCTGACAAGGTTAGTCTTCTGCTTCCGAGTGACGTGTCTGTCGACTGGCTTGTGATTTGTATTGATGGGTCCGACTGATATTTTGTCAAACTTCTTTTCTTCGCAGATCTATACAGAGATGTATTCGTTGCCCGACGGGGACTTGGTCTAGGAGGGCGAAGAGGGCACGGGCGACGCTGCCGAGTGGAAGTCGGAGGAGGAGACCGAGGAGAGGGAGGACTACAGCAGCGGGGAAGAAGTCGAGTCGCCTCCCCGTGACGAGCACCGATCCAAGGAGAGGTACGACCTAGGTGCCGCATGTCTTCAGGCGGGTCCCTCAGGCTCTCGGACGCCCAAGGGCACTCGGACGGTCAGTCCCGACCCCGCTGAGAAGACGCCCAAGCAGCCCAAGATCACTACCACCAAGCCCCGGAAGGCCTTGCCCAGGATCAAGGTGGATGTACCTATCGCCTCCATGTAAGTGCCGCTTGGTCTTGTTTCTTTATGCTTCTTGGAGGTCGACTGTAACTTCCGTCGACTCATCTCCTGAGTGAACCTTCCAGAGCCGCCGCTTCCACGACCTCGATGGACATCGACCGGGGTTGATATGACGAGGAGACCGCAGACGCCGCGACATCCCGTGCAGGTGTGGGCTCTATGAAACCTATCTTATTCTTGTTTTCTTCCGCGGGCAACGATCGACTGAACTTACCTTGCTGCTTGACTCGAAGTGCCGCGCCTTGTGATCGAGCTTCCGGATGATGATGAGGACGAGGAGCGGTTGGGAGGGGACTGTCGGCGCACAGGGAAGAAGGGCCGGAAGAAGCCTTTCCGTGACTTTACCACAATGTCATCCATGTATGCCTCGACGTTCTGAATGATTTTCTTTATCAAGCACTTCTGGATCATGCGCATGAAGGTAGCGCCGGCATTTTTGAGGCCGAAAGGCATGGTGACATAACAAAAACAATCGAAGGGGGTGATGAAAGCTGTCTTGATTTCGTCGGGTCTGAACAGACGGATCTGATGGTACCCGGAATACGCGTCCAGAAAGGACAAACGCTCACATCCCGCAGTCGAGTCGACTATTTGATCGATGCGAGGAAGAGGAAAATGATCTTTCGGGCAGGCCCGATTGATGTGCTTGAAATCGATGCACATGCGGAGAGACTTGTCTTTCTTGGGAACCATGATGATGTTGGCGAGCCACTCGGAGTGGTATATCTCACGGATAAACTCTGCTGCCAGGAGTCGAGCCACTTCTTCGCCAATTGCCTTTCGCTTCTCCGCAGCGGATCGACAGAGGTGTTCCTCTACAGGTTTCACTTTAGGGTCGACTCGCAAATGATGATCAGCCAGTCCCCTGGGCACACCTGGCATGTCTCACGGTTTCCATGCAAAGATGTCCCAGTTCTCACGGAGGAACTGGATGAGCGCTTCTTCCTATTTGCTGTGGAGTGTGGTGGAGATGTGGGTCGGTGCTGCGTTGGGGTCGGTGGGGTGGATGTGCACAGGTTTTGTGTCCCGGGCCGACTGAAAAGCTGACTTGGAAGCCGGCTTCTTCGCCCTTAGCAGGTCACTCGGATCCACTCTCTTTTGGTACTCCTCCATCTCTACTGCTGCCATTTGCTCGTCGGCGATCTTCGAGCCTTTCTGGAAGCATTCTTCCGCTTTCTGACGGTTCCCAGTAACGGTTATAACGCCATTGGGTCCCGGCATCTTCAGCTTGAGGTAGACGTAACATGGTCAAGCCATGAACCTGGCGTAGGCGGGCCTACCCATGATGGCGTGATAGGCGTTGTGGAAGTCCACCACTTCGAACATCAGCTTCTCCTTTCGGTAATTCTTCGACTCACAAAAACTACGTCGAGTGAGATCTGTCCAAGTGAGTCGGCTTTCTTCCCGGGGATTACCCCGTGAAACCTCATGTTACTTTCCCTCAGCTTGGACATCGGAATGCCCATATCTCGGAGGGTTGCTGCATACAAGATATTCAAGCCACTGACCCCATCCATCAGAATTCTGGTCAGGCGTGTGCCTTCGATAACTGGGTCGACCACCAGTGCTTGCTGCCTAGGGGTGGCGATGTGCGCTGGGTGATCTGACTGGTCGAATGTGATGGGGGTCTTTGACCATTTCAAAAATGTGGGGGTTGCCGGGGCAACCATGTTTACTTCTCTGTTGTTGATTTTCAGTCGACTTTTGCTCTCGACGTCCGTGAAAATCACCAAAGTGGAGTTGATACGGGGGTATCCTCCGTCCCCTTCCTTGTCTTCGTACTCTTCCGATTCCTTCTCTATCTCGGTCGACTGATCTTTCTGGAAACTCTGGATCAAGAGCCGACACTGTCGAGTGATGTGCTTGGGATATACCAAGTTTCCCTCTTCATCTTTCTTTGTGTGTATGGGGCACGGCTGGTCGAGCATATCATCCCCAGCCTGACCCTTTACTTTCTTGGGGGCCCAAGAGCCTTTTGGCTTTCCTTTGCCTTTTCCTTGATTAACTGCCGCAGCCTCTCCCTGAGAAGTTGGCTCGGACTTGCGCTTATTCTTCCGATGGTGATTCTGGTCGTCCTGCCCAACTGGTTTCTTGCCACTGCGGACCCGATCGGCCTCCTCACCGTTGGCGTACCGCCTGGCAAGCTCCATCATCCGCGACAGGGACATGTCGCCTGTTCGGCCAAACTTCAGATTCAACTCTCGGTTACGCACGCCTTCCTTGAAAGCGCACACCGCCTGGTGCTCAGAAACGTTTTCCACCGTGTGATGCAAAGTGGTCCATCGCTGAATGTAGTCCCTCAAAGTTTCAGTCGGCTTCTGCGCGCAATGTTGAAGTTCTGCTAGTCCAGCAGGTCGCTTGCAGGTGCCTTCGAAGGTCCGAACGAAAACCCGAGCGAGCTCTTCCCATCTGTATATACTCCTGGGGGCCAACTGGTTGCGTCAAGCCCGAGCGGAGCCTCCCAGAATCAAGGGGAGGTGCTTCATGGCCACGTCGTCGTTGCCGCCTCCGATCTGCACGGCCACTCGGTAGTCTTCCAGCCAAGTGTCCGGCTTCGACTCACTGGTGAACTTGCTTACTCCTGCCGCCAGCCTGAAGTTCGGGGGGATTTCCGCGGCTCTGATAGCACTACAGAAACATTCAGGCCCAGAGGCCGGCGCTCGGCTGCCACTGGGTTGGTCTCCGCCTCGCTCGTCTTTGGATGCCCGGTTACGGTCGACTCGACCTTGCACAAGGATGGACCTCGCATCGAAACCTGGCCGCCGGGGATCAGGGAGGATCCTCCACTCGTCATCTCGCAGGCCCCTGCCTACGTGCCGCTAGGGCGAGTGTGACCCACTTCCCGGAGGAGGGGTAGGCACTCGACGGCGATCGTAGCGTCCGTGTCGACGGTCGAGTGGATCGTCGTTCCGACCCAGGTGCCGGTCTTGCCGCGGGCCACGTCCCTCACGCCTCGGGGGCGATCTCGGACTGTGGGCCGACAACACGGTGTCTGCAGCCACCGATCTGCTGTGAATCCTGTTGCGCGACTGAGAAACAGCCGCGTTTTGTTCTTCAGCCGTTCGGAGCAAAGCTCGGATCTGCTGAAGACCTCTCCCAGCTTCCGACTGGGAGGGTTGAATCGACTCCGCGATACGAGCCGCGGCTTCGAGGTTTTGGATTGGTGTGCGGAACACCTGAGTCTCGTGCTGACGCGATTGCCGCGGCCATCGACTGGACTCAGGGACCAGTCGGCGGGCCTGTTCGTCGAGTGAGCGTTGGATGTTTTCCAAGCACGCGCGCTCGGCCAAGGTGGTGATGTCTACACACGCTTCTATTCTTGTAGACTATGTTGGGCCTCCAAGCGCAGAGGTTTGTAGGACAGCAGCAATTTCCCTCAAGTGGATGACCTAAGGTTTATCGAACTCAGGGAAGTAGAGGTTGAAGATGGTCTCTCTCAAGCAACCCTGCAACTAAGATACAAAAAGTCTCTTGTGTCCCCAACACACCTAATACAACTAGGAGTTGTATAGGTGCACTAGTTCAGCGAAGAGATGGTAAATATGGATGATAGGAGTGGCAAAGCAAAGTAATATAAATCTGTAATAAAAAGTGCAGCAAGAAAACAAGTGGTAAACGTGAGCACAAATGGTATTGCAATGGTGGAAACAAGGCCTAGGCTTCATACTTTCACTAGTGGCAACTCCCAACAACATTAACATAATCAAATCACATGATATTTCCCATAATGGAGATGCACTCGGAGGTCATTCCTTTGTGGTCAAGAGAGGACGAGAATTATGTAGGTCTACGAAAGCACACCTCTAAGTTAGTAGTTCTCAATCTACGGATTTCCCAATGTCACCGCGGCCATCCAAAGAGAGTACCACAATCACCACAACATATCTCAAGGATAGTCAAAGACAAGCACCAAGAGACTCTCAATCTTCAATCAATACACAAAAGAGGAAATCACCCATGAAAATATTCTTCTAATCCATGTCCAATAGACCGCTATCACCTTGGTCTCGGGGATTATACTAGATAAAGACAAGTGAGTACATCAATCCAATACATAGAGGAAGGGGAAATATCATGGGATCACCCTAGATTAACATAGCCTATGATCACAACGAAGATCACATCATGGGAGAGAGAATTGACCACATAGCTACTGGTAGAAACCTCAGCCCCGAGGAGGAACTACTCCCGCATCATGGAGGGAGGAAGCAACGTCGATGGAGACGAATCCGGGGGCACTTCCCCGTCCCGGCTGGATGCCGGCACAGGAATTCTGGTCCCCTGAAACTTGGTGGCGATGGCGGCGGAGATCGGAATACCTTCTGGAGAAAAGGGTTCCGTCCTTGAGGGTTTCGGGACCCGAGGAGTATATATGCCAAAGGGGGTCACCAGAAGCGGAGAGGGGGGCCCAGGCGCCCTCCTAGGGCGGCCAGGGGTGGGGCCGCCTGGGCTGCCCCTGGCTCCCCTCTGGCCCTGCTTTGGTTTTTCTTGAAGCTCCCGGTACGCTGATTTTTCCTGTATTTTTCTCGGAATTTTTAGGGCACTTTTAATATGGGGGAAACCTGAAATAGAAAAACAGCAGAAAACAGGAACTGGCACTGTGGTGCACTGAGTTAATAGGTTAGTCCAAATATGATCAAAAGTGTATGGAAGTTCATAAATATCATAGCAATATCACACAAAAGAAGCATGGAGCAAGCATAAAGTATAGATACGTTTTGGACGTATCAACATCCCCAAGCTTAATTCCTGCTCGTCCTCGAGTAGGTAAATGATAACAAGCATAATTTCTGTGGTGACATGCTACCAAAGAGTCTTTCACAATCACATGACAAATGCTTATTGAGATAATGAATCTTTAGTAATTAAGTTACCCCATGAGAATATCACAAAGAACTGAAAGTTTACAATATGATACTGAAACACCCAATAGATTTGTAGTGAACATGGTGTGCAAACATGACAAAGTGATACCTCGCTTGCCCCCTTTAGTGAAGCAAAACATAAATGCAGGAGCACCTCCGAAGTTTAAGTGACGATTAGATACAATGATTTCAGAATAAGCGATATCTCAATCATGCAGAAGACAATGGTACTTTGGGACAATGCACATTACACTCAGAATGACAATCATGCTCTCAATAGTTGGTGCTTTGAAGAAAGAAAGTGGAGACTCTCGAACCGTGGATTTTGATGGCAAGGTTGAAAACCCGTGGCTGGAAGCAAAGACTAAACAAGTACCAGAGCTCGTGGTTTTAAAAACAAAGATAAAAAGCTTTTGGGAGATGCATAATTCGTCAATGAATGCAAGTAGATAACCCAATTACTTCTTATGCTGGACAAGTTTCGAGGAACGGCTCCCACGCGGGGACGATCACATCCCCGTAATCTCCTTTGTTTATCACTGCCAGAGTTTTATGATTTCTCATGAACAAAGCGTGAAGGAGGGTTTGTTTGTTGCTATTATCTTTTGTGAGCTGGGCGCACTCATGCTAGTCCCTCCTCGTATTAGGTGTTTGCAGATTAGACATGCAATCCCGGGGTAAAATTTTGTCCAATCATAAGAAGATCATGAATTACCTACTACTTCCTCATGAGCTAAAACAGAGGCACAAAAGAGAAATGCTTTTGAATAATTTTGAGATGGTACAAGAAAGTCTTCGTTAGGAATGGCAAGTAAATACCATATATAGGAAGGTATGGTGGACTCATATGGCATAACTGGTTTCAAGGATTTTGGATGCACAAGCAGTGAGTCCGCTTACTACAGGTGAAGGCTAGCAAAAGACTGGTAGCGACCAACTAAGAGAGCAATGACGGCCATAATCATGCAGAGCGACTAAGCAACATTGAATCGGGCATGGAAGTTATATCACTACTCAGAAATTAAAGATCATCAAGGCTTGATAGACTCTCTTTACAGTCTTAAATATGCGTGAGCATATGCCAAGTCAATCAAAATAAATTCTTGGAGGAAGATATCACTAAACCATACCACATCATAGGCAAACAAATCATGCTGGTACTTCAATAACACATTAAGAACCCCCAGCTATTTGAGACTAACCATAAGAAAACATAAACTACTAAGCACCATTATGCACATAGCATTTTTATCATAGACATATCAACCAGTGCCACAGAAGCCAACTTTCTTAACAAGATAAGCATGATAACTCAAGAGAGTTCCAGAAGCAACAACCTAAACAAAAGCTCTTAAAAAGATAAGCATGAAAACTAAGAGCTAAGCATGACAGCAACTATGAAAAGATAAAGAACACACACAAGAAGATACGCATGCAAGCCTATGTTGTGTTCTATAGTGGAGTGGAGCGTGTTTCTCTCCCAAACAATGAAGGCTAGGATCCAACTTGTTTAAGAACAGCAAGTAAAACTAAATAAACTAAAAAGGAAACAAAGAGCAAGACGCTCCAAGCATAGCACATAACGCATGAAGTGACTAAAATATAGTGGAACGAAAGACGAACTGATAATTGTTGATGGAGAAGGGGATGCATGGGGGCATCCCCGAGCTTAGACGCTTGAGTCTTCTTGAATATTTCTTGGGGGTGCACGGCGGCATCCCCAAGCTTGAGCGTTTGACCCTCCTGAATCTTCTTTTATCATCTTCCCTCTCACACTTGAAAACTCCCTTCATACATAACTCATCATAATCTGATTAGCTAGGTTAGTACCCACAATAAAATAATTTTTCCCTACTGGAAATAACTTGAAGAGCTACTGTTTCTCAAGATTTCCAAAAGGTTTTTGCAAAGAAAAAGCAAGCTCAAGGTTTGCAAAACGAAGAAAAGGCAAAACAGGACAGAATCTGTGAAAAACAGACCAACGGGTAGTAAATATTTTTTTTCGGGGCACTTCTACAACTCAAATCAAAAAACTCAGAACAGACGCCCGAAAGACAATTGTATAGAGTACGCTGTCAAAAAAATTCAGATCAAAAAGATGAACTGGTGATTTTATACGAATTTTTCTGTCCAAGGACAGAATCTGTTTTCTGGACACCACGTCACAACTTTTGAACTTCCTTGCAATCGGAGGCTAAACTTGGCACAAAGCTGAAAAATAAAGATACAATGATGTTGCTACAGTAGTAACAAACATCAAGACCACTAAAAACTGAAAGAACAAACTGAAAGCAAAGATAACAAGGGTTGTCTCCCTAGAGCTCTTTCTTTATAGCCATAAAGATAGGCTTAAGACTTTAATGATGCTCTCGTAGGAATAAGAGTTGAAGAACAAAAGAGAGCATCAAGAAGAAAATACCACACACATTTAAGCCTAACATGCTTCCTATGCATAGGGATATTGCAATAGAATAATTCATTGAAGCACAAAGCAATAAGCATAGGAAGACAAAACAAGTGCAGCTTCAAAACCTTCAACATAAAGAGAGGGAACTTGATATTATTGAAATATCTATAAGCATATGTTCCCTTCTCATAATAATTTTCAGTGGGATCACGAATAAACTCACCAATATAAGCATCACATAAAGCATTGTTACCATGATCAACATGCAAAAAGGTACTCTTACTCTCCACATAAGCATAATCTTTCTCATTGGTAATAGTGGGAGTAGGACTATCATAAACAACTTGAACACTATAGATTTATTGTGTACTAGGAAGATGGTGTTCAACAAGGGAGTAATTCCCTCCATGATTATGACAAGTTTCATAAGGATAATTTCTCCTTATGTCATAGGTACCTTTATAATCACTAAAGATTGGAGTTATAACAGCATCATAGTAGAGAAGAGCATTATCATTGCTAGCAACTATATTTGTAAACATGTTGTCTTTATTCTTACTAGCAAAAGAATTATCAATTATCACATCACTAGTGGGTAAAGGATTTGCAATCCTATCATCCCCAAGCTTAGAGCTTTCCATATCATCACTTTCAGAGTTGGTACCAAAAATATTTTCAAGATCATAAGTAGCATTATCATCATTTTTCCAATCACAATTAGTAACATGCGTATCATAATCAAAATCATCTTCAATAGTACCTACGGATGTATCATCAAGATGATAATTAAGGCAATAAACTTCACCTTCTTCTTTAAACTTACAACCGTTAGGATAAAAGTTGATGGGAGGAATATGCTCAGGCCAGGTTGATACCCATTCTTCTTCCTTCTTGCTCCTCTTCCTCCTCCTCTTCTTTTTCTTCTTCTTCACCTTAGGAGGGAGTGGTTGCAGATGAAGATTCTCCACATATCCTGGTTTATCATTAGAAACAATAGGGGAAACTTGGGAGACACTCTCCTTTTTATTAGCAGAAATATAAGAGACATTTTTATACTTTGGTAAAGTTCCCTCCTTTCTAATCTTACTTATGTAATCATTTTTATGGCAATTAACAACACAATAGAGATGGCAATTTTGCAAAGTGTTTTTTATTCCTATGGCATTAATATCTAGCCAAGAAGTCTTTTCTGATAACTCTTCACACATCAAAAATAACATAAGCTCATCATAAAGATCAGGGGTGATCATGTTATCACACAACTGGTTAACAGTTATGTTTTGGAAGTGCATGCATTGAAAATTAAAGTGACCCTCTATACAGCAAAGTTCACAAGTAAAAGGATAAAGGTCACACAATTCTCTAGCAATTTCATTTAAATCTTTGACCCAAGTGATTGTTCTTTCATGCTTATGTTGCTTACAATACTTCTCTTCTTCAATCATAGGCCTTTCACAAGGTCTATCCACTCCACAAAAATTAACATGCTTATATAAAACTTCATTTTTATTAATTGGATCATGCATGTTGCAATCATCATGAACAATTTCATTTTCTTTGCAAACCTCTTTAAAAGGTTCATGATGCTTGATCCAATCCTCCTTAGGCATATTAAGATGTGAAGCAAAAGATTTGAGGAAATCAACAAGGAGTTGAGAATCAAGCCCAAACTTAGCACTAAACTTATTAAAACTTGTAGTTTCAACAAAGGACTTAATGCAATCATACTCATAAATTATACCTGACTCTTTACCTTTGTCGATCTCCCAATCTTCAGTGTTGCGTTGAATTCTTTCAAGGAGTTCCCATTTAGCATCAATCTTTTCGTTTGTGAAAGAACCCATAGAGGAAGCATCGAGCAAATCTTTATCCTGTCAAGAGAGCCTCGCATAGAAATTAGTAAGAATCATATCTTTGGGGAGACCATGGTTAGGACATTTTAGCATTAGCGTTTTCAGTCTCCCCCAAGCTTGGACAATGCTCTCTCCGTCATGAGGATAGAAATTATAAACATAATTCCTATTCTCATGGACTTCATGAAGAGGATAAAACTTGGAGTAAAAGAGAGACTGGATCTCTTCCCAATCCAGCAGGTGAGGGTCATCTAGTAGCCTATACCATTCCAATGATTTTCCTTTCAGTGACAAGGCAAATAATTTCCTTATGACTCCATCTCTTGTCAAACCTGAAATCTTAAACAACTCACAAAGTTCTGTAAGTTTCAACAAATGAATACTAGGATTGAATGTCCCATCATAACAATCATTCCTAATTATTTCAATTATCCCAAGTGGTATTTGGAACGGGATACATTCAGTAGGTGGAGGAGACTTCTCTACCACGGATGTGGTAAAGCGGCCTTCCCCAAGCAGCGAACTAAGAGTGTGGTTTTCCATAAACATAACTAGTGAAACTAAAAACAAGAAACAAAAAGATTTAATTGCAAGATCTAAAGATATACCTTCAAACACTTACTTCCCCGGCAACGACGCTAGAAATAGCTTGATGTCTACACACGCTTCTATTCTTGTAGACTATGTTGGGCCTCCAAGCGCAGAGGTTTGTAGGACAGCAGCAATTTCCCTCAAGTGGATGACCTAAGGTTTATCGAACTTAGGGAAGTAGAGGTTGAAGATGGTCTCTCTCAAGCAACCCTGCAACTAAGATACAAAAAGTCTCTTGTGTCCCCAACACACCTAATACAACTAGGATTTGTATAGGTGCACTAGTTCGGCGAAGAGATGGCAAAATATGGATGATAGGTGTGGCAAAGCAAAGTAATATAAATCTGTAATAAAAAGTGCAGCAAGCAAACAAGTGGTAAACGTGAGCACAAATGGTATTGTAATGGTGGAAACAAGGCCTAGGCTTCATACTTTCACTAGTGGCAACTCCCAACAACATTAACATAATCGAATCACATGATATTTCCCATAATGGAGACGCACTCGGAGGTCATTCCTTTGTGGTCAAGAGAGGACGAGAATTATGTAGGGCTACAAAAGCACACCTCTAAGTTAGTAGTTCTCAATCTACGAATTTCCCAATGTCACCGCGGCCATCCAAAGAGAGTACCACAATCACCACAACATATCTCAAGGATAGTCAAAGACAAGCACCAAGAGAATCTCAATCTTCAATCAACACACAAAAGAGGAAATCACCCATGAAAATATTCTTCTAATCCATGTCCAATAGACCGCTGTCACCTTGGTTTCGGGGATTATACTAGATAAAGACAAGTGAGTACATCAATCCAATACATAGAGGAAGGGGAAATATCATGGGATCACCCTAGATTAACATAGCCTATGATCACAACGAAGATCACATCATGGGAGAGAGAATTGACCACATAGCTACTGGTAGAAACCTCAGCCCCGAGGAGGAACTACTCCCGCATCATGGAGGGAGGAAGCAACGTCGATGGAGACGAATCCGGGGGCACTTCCCCGTCCCGGCAGGATGCCGGCACAGGAATTCTGGTCCCTCGAAACTTGGTGGCGATGGCGGCGGAGATCGGAATAGCTTCTGGAGAAAAGGGTTCCGTCCTCGAGGGTTTCGGGACCCGAGGAGTATATATGCCAAAGGGGGTCACCAGAAGCGGAGAGGGGGGCCCAGGTGCCCCCCTAGGGCGGCCAGGGGTGGGGCCGCCTGGGCTGCCCCTAGCTCCCCTCTGGCCCTGCTTTGGTTTTTCTTGAAGCTCCCGGTACGCTGATTTTTCCTGTATTTTTCCCGGAATTTTTAGGGCACTTTTTATATGGGGGAAACCTGAAATAGAAAAATAGCAGAAAACAGGAACTGGCACTGTGGTGCACTGAGTTAATAGGTTAGTCCAAATATGCTCAAAAGTGTATGGAAGTGCATAAATATCATAGCAATATCACACAAAAGAAGCATGGAGCAAGCAGAAATTATAGATACGTTTTGGACGTATCAGGTGGCCACGCGTGTGGCTTCGAGAGCCAAAGCTTCTGGGGAATCTCCCACGATGGGAGTGAAAAGTACATCTCCGTTGCGGCGACAAAGCTCAGCCCTTTGCTCGGAGGTAAGGGGCTGAGGGATGTAACCGTCGTTGTCGTGTGATCGGCCGCCGCCGCTGCCGCCGTTCCCATCGCGAGGAAAACCTGGCGGGCTGCGGCGCAAATCGACCATAAGGATTTCCGCCGCGGGGTCGCTGATCCCGCATTCGTAAATGGAATCTTCGGGCCCGGTCGACTGGTCGGCCGGCCCGTAGAGGTAGCCGTCGGGCTCAATGGCCGCGACTTGTGGGGTGGCTGTTTGACGGGCCACCGCATGTTTCACCCACCGCTGGAGCCGCGAACGACCGGATCGCTTGCGGCGGCATCCAGCGGGGGTGGGGCACGATGCGTACCGAGTCGATTGCTGCAACAGGAGGACGCCGCTGGCGCTGGCGCGAAAGTGTGCAGTTCCACGGGCGGGCAGAGCCTCGACGTCGAGAGGGGCTTCCTGGAGCCACGCGGAGTCGTCGGCGATGAAGACCAGCGCGCCGAGCCGGATCTCGTGGCCTAACGCCAAACCGCCGCTTTACACCATGATGAAAGTGGTCGGAGGAGGAATTGCAACTTCACCAGATGTCGCTAAGACGCCTTGCCCCACGGTGGGCGCCAACTGTCGTGGTTCTAAGTCTGACAGTAAGGGTAGGGGGTATGAATGTAGAGGCAAGGTTCTAGCTATTGTGATGTTGTACACAAGGTGTTAGCGAGTCCAGGCCCTTCTCGGAGGAAGTAATAGCCCTACGTCTCGGTGCCCGGAGGCTTGGTCGACTGATATGTGTATATGTGTGTTACAGAGGTGCAAACCCTTGTTTTGGAGGAGGGGGTGGCTTATATAGTGTGCCAGGATCCTGATACGTCCAAAACGTATCTATAATTTCTGCTTGCTCCATGCCACTTTTGGGTGATATTGCTATGATATTCATACACTTCCATACACTTTTGATCATATTTGGACTAACTTACTAATCCAGTGCACCCCAGTGCCAGTTTCTGTTTTCGGCTGTTTTTGTATTTCAGGTTTTCACGTTTCGAGAACTGCCCAGAAAAATCCAGGAAAATTATATAAAAAATCAGCGATACGGAAACAACACTGCGTCCGAAGGGCAACCTGGGGGGGCCACAGGGGCTCCAGGCGCCCTGTGGGCGCCCCCCCCCCCCCTGGGCCGCGCCGGGGGGGGCCGCCTGGGCCCCCCGAGGCTCCCCCGGTGCCCTACTTTGGCATATATTTAAAGGGTCCTCCGTAACCCTCAGAACAGGACTTCTTTTCGCGATCCCATCTCTGTTCTGCCGCCGCCGCCGCTTCCAAGATCGGGAGCACTAGGAGAACTCTTCCCGGCACCCTGCCGGAGGGGAGGATCACCACCGGGAGCTTCTCCACCACCATGGACGCCTCCCGGATGACTCGTGAGTAGTCTCCCTTGGACCATGAGTCCATGACCAGTAGCTATGTGATGTTCTCCTCCCGTTCTTGTGCTTCACTAATTAGTCCTCGTGAGCTGTCCTACATGATCGAGGCACCTCTGTAATCCTTATGCTGTTGCTATGTTGAGTTAGCTGGGATTATGAGATTATGTTTAGATTGATCTTGAGTAATATATTTGATTCACCTCTTTTATATTTTAGTTCATAAGTAATTCTTGCATGTTCTCCGTTGTTACTTATTGCTTTGGCCGAGTAATAGGTAGTGACTCCAAGAGGGAACGTTATGCTCGATTGTGGGTTCATGCCCCTCGATGACTAGCTTGAGTGACAGAAACATGAGTCTAGGGGATGTGCTGTTGCCACAAGGGGGAAAACAACGGTGCTTGTGCCCGCGGGTGCAAGGATTGTTTACTTTACGCAAAGTTCTTTTAATGCAGTTGTCTGTTGCATTGAGTTTACACTATGGGTGGGACTCGCAACTTAATACCAGCGAGATGTTCTGGATAGATATCTCAAGGTGGATGATTAGTAGTAGATATTGATGGATTTCGGTCTACTTACTTTGGCGTACCGCCCATGCTTTGAACCTCAACCTTTCTTGCAATGTAATCAGCGTTGGTTTGCGTTCGTGGTCCTGTCAATTGCCCAGCTGTAATTTGTTACCTCACATAGCTGTTTTATCGTCTTTTGGGAGAGAGACATCACTAGTGAACATCATGAGACTCCGGTCCATATTACCATCATTGATCACATACACTATTTACTTTCCCGTTATTATTTACTATTGCAAAAACTATCTATCACTACTATCATATTGCTTTTAACCCTTTGTGAACTACAAGGCCGGAGAGATTGACAACCTCTCTGTACTCGTTGGGAGCAAAGTTATTTGTATCTGTGTGCAGGTCCACGTTGGTTGCTACTAATCTGGCGCCGTAGCAATTGACACCTACTTGTTGAACCTAGGAGTCTCTGGGGATTCGATCCTTGGCATCTTTGCTAGGGGAAAACACTTCTACTTACTGCATCTTACACCTTCCACTTGGGGTAACCAACGAGGGGTTCGAGGTCCATCAAGGAGTATTTTCTGGCGCCGTTGCCGGGGACTCCACTCTTCAGGATAGGGGAGTTGCATGCTATCTTTTATCTTTGCTGTTTAGTCTTGTTAGTTTACTTTTTATTTTTGCTTTAGTTCCTTTTATCGAAAATCACAAAAATAGTTATCTTGCTTGCTTGCTACTATGGGTTCCACCGAGAACACCAAGTTGTGTGACTTCACTAGTCACAACAACGATGACTTTATCAGCACACCTATCACTACACCTGCCACTTCAGCACCTTCATATGAAATTAAACCTTCTTTACTGAACTTAGTCATGAAAGAACAATTCTCCGGTGCTGTAGATGATGCTGCTTTACACTTGAACAACTTTGTTGAACTTTGTGACATGCAAAAGTACCAAGAAATAGATGGTAATATTGTTAAGCTTAAGCTTTTTCCTTTCTCCTTGAGAGGAGGAGCTAAAATTTGGTTTCAGTCTTTGCCTAGAAATAGCATAGATTCATGGGACAAGTGCAAAGATGCTTTTATCGGAAAATACTATCCACCTGCTAAAATTATCCAACTTAGAAGTAACATCATGAATTTTAAACAATTGGATAATGAACACGTTGCCCAAGCTTGGGAACGTATGAAATCTCTTATCAAGAACTGCCCTACTCACGGTTTGACTACTTGGATGGTTATCCAAACTTTTTATGCACGCTTGAACTTTACCTTGCGGAACTTGTTAGATTCGGCCGCGGGAGGAACTTTTATGTCAACTACACTTGGTGCTGCCACAAAGCTTCTCGATGAGATGATGACCAACTATTCCCAATGGCACACCGAACGCGCTCCAACAGGTAGGAAGGTAAACTCTGTCGAGGAGATTTCCTCCCTCAATGAAAAAGTTGACTTGATCATGTCTCTACTTTCGAAGCAATCTATTGTTGATCCTCGTGATGTTCCTTTAAATTCTTTGATTGCTCAAGAACAAGTAGATGTTAACTTTATCTCTAGAAATAATTTCAACAACAATGCTTATAGGAGTAACTTTGGTAACAATTCTAGACTGTTCCCCTCTAACTCTTATGGGAACAACAATGCTTATCCTAGTACCAAGAACTCCAATACTGAACTAGAGACCATGCTTAGAGATTTCATCACTACCCAAAAAGCCTTTAATAAGAATGTAGAAGAGAAACTACATAAACTAGATGATCTTTCTTTTAAGGTAGACCACTTAGCCAATGAGGTAAAATTGCTAAAAATTGAAACTTCTCCTCTTAAGGAGAGGGAAGCCATCCCTATTAATGCTACTCAAGTACAAATTAATGAAAACATTATGATGATGGCTAAGCTTAAAGAAAGATGGGCTAGAGAAAGGGAGGAAGAGGAAAGAATTAAGAGCCTTCCTACCCACCACACTTTTGCTACTATCCAAGTTATTGAGGATGTTCACACTCTTAGCACCCAATGTACTCCTGGTCCCAATGGACCTATTAATGGTGATGCTATAGAAACTACCAAACAGGTGAACCTTAAGGACACCACTACTACTTTCTTGATGCTCGTGACCTTGATTTTGATAATTGCACTCTTACAGAAGTTATTGATTTCATTCACAAGATGTCTAGAGATCCCCGCACTAGCACGCTTAACCTTGCCTTCACAGAGCATATCACTAATGCTCTCATCAAAGCTAGGGAGGGGAAACTTAGAGTAGAAGCCTCCATACCTATAAAGCTAGAAGATGGTTGGGATCCTATGATAAAAATTTATTTGAATGACTTCTCTTGTTATGCATTATGTGATGTTGGTGCTAGTACCTCTGTTATGCCCAAAAGAATATATGATATGCTTAAATTGAAACCTTATGATTCTTGTTCTTTTGGTGCTCGTCTCGTTGATTCTTCCATAAAGAAACCTTTGGGGAGGATCGACGATGTTCTTATTGTTGTCAATGATAATTATGTTAACGTTGATTTCACTATTATGGATATTGAATGTGATCCTTCATGTCCAATTATTTTGGGACGTCCCTTTTTACGCACCGTTGGTGCTGTCATTGACATGAAAGAGGGTAATATAAAATTTCAGTTTCCTCTCAAGAAAGGGATGGAACACTTCCCTCGTAAGAAGGTCAAGTTACCTTTTGAGTCCGTTGTACGGGCTAGTTATTCTTTTACTCTTGATAAAACTTGATCTATGCATTATGCCTAGCTTAAAGGCATAAAAGAAAGTGCTTTTGGGAGGCAGCCCACATGAATAAAATTTTTGCTTTTGTTGTGTCTTGATGTTTTTTACTGCTTTAGCATCATCATTGTATCTTTACTTTTCATATTTGTGCCAAGTATAGCCTCTGATTGCTAGAAAGTTCAAAAGTTGTGAGGTGCTGTCCAGGAAACAGATTCTGTCCTTGGATAGAAATATTCGTATAAAATCACCAGATCATCTTTTTGGTCTGAATGTTTTCGACAGCGTTCTCTATATAATTGTCTTTCGTGCGTCAGTTCTGAGTTTTTTGATTTGAGTTGCATAAGTATCCCGAACAGGTCAATTACTGCCTGCTGTTCTGTTTTTCACAGATTCTGTCCTGTTTTGCCTTACCTTCACTTTGCAAATTGAGAACTTGCGTTTTCTTTGCAAAAACCTTTTGGCAATCTTTAGAAACAGTAGAACTTCAAGAATATCCTTATTTCCAGCGAGGTATAATTATTTTATTAAGGGTACTAACCTCGCTAATCAGATTATGATGAGTTATGTATGAAGGGAGTTTTCAAGTGTGCGAGGGAAGATGATAAAAAGATTCAGGAGTGTCAAGCGCTCAAGCTTGGGGATGCCCCCGTGCACCCCCAAGAAATATTCAAGGAGACTCAAGCGTCTAAGCTTGGGGATGCCTGTTGGAAATATGCCCTAGAGGCAATAATAAATTGGTTATTATTATATTTCCTTGTTCACGATAATCGTTTATTATCCATGCTAGAATTGTATAGAAAGGAAACTCAGATACATGTGTGGATACATAGACAAACACCATGTCCCTAGTGAGCCTCTAGACAACTAGCTCGTTGATCAATAGATGGTTACGGTTTCCTAACCATGGACATTGGATGTCGTTGATAACGGGATCACATCATTAGGAGAATGATGTGATGGACAAGACCCAATCCTAAGCCTAGCACAGATCGTGTAGTTCGTATGCTAAAGCTTTTCTGTATGTCAAGTATCTTTTCCTTAGACCATGAGATTGTGCAACTCCCAGATACCGTAGGAATGCTTTGGGTGTACCAAACGTCACAACGTAACTGGGTGGCTATAAAGGTGCACAACAGGTATCTCCGAAAGTGTCTGTTGGGTTGGCACGAATCGAGACTGGGATTTGTCACTCCGTATGACGGAGAGGTATCTCTGGGCCCACTCGGTAGGACATCATCATAATGTGCACAATATGTGATCAAGGAGTTGATCACGGGATGATGTGTTACGGAACGAGTAAAGAGACTTGCCGGTAACGAGATTGAGCAAGGTATCGGTATACCGACGATCGAATCTCGGGCAAGTGCTATACCGATAGACAAAGGGAATCGTATACGGGATTGATTGAATCCTTGACATCGTGGTTCATCCGATGAGATCATCGTGGAACATGTGGGAGCCAACATGGGTATCCAGATCCCGCTGTTGGTTATTGGCCGGAGAGTTGTCTTGGTCATGTCTACATGGTTCCCGAGCCCGTAGGGTCTACACACTTAAGGTTCGATGACGCTAGGGTTATAGGGAAAGTATGTACGCGGTTACCGAATGTTGTTCGGAGTCCAGGATGAGATCCCGGACGTCACGAGGAGTTCCGGAATGGTCCGGAGGTAAAGATTCATATATGGGAAGTCCTGTTTTGGTCACCGGAAAAGTTTCGGGTGATATCGGTAATGTACCGGGACCACCGGGAGGGTCCCGGGGGTCCACCAGGTGGGGCCACCAGCCCCAGAAGGCTACGTGGACTAAGTGTGGGAGGGGACCAGCCCCAAGGGGGCTGGTGCGCCCCCCCACCAAGTCCCAGGGTGCCTCCAAGAGGGGAGGGGGGCAAACCCTAAGGCAGTTGGGCCCTAGGGCCCAATAGTGGTGCGCCTCCCCCTCTCTCCCCCTTGGCCGCCCCCCTAGATGGGATCTAGGGCTGGCCGCACCCTAGGGGAGGGAAACCCTAAAGGGGGGCGCAGCCCTCCCTTCCCCCTATATATATGTGAGGTTTTAGGGCTGTTTGACACACGAGAACGTCTCCCTCTTGGCGCAGCCCTACCCCTCTCCCTCCTCGTCTCTTGCAGCGCTTGGCGAAGCCCTGCTGGAGTCCCGCACTCCTCCACCACCATCACGCCGTCGTGCTGCTGTTGGATGGAGTCTTCCCCAACCTCTCCCTCTCTCCTTGCTGGATCAAGGCGTGGGAGACGTCACCGGGCTGCACGTGTGAAGAACGCGGAGGCACCGTCCGTTCGGTGCTAGGATCTTCGGCGATCTGAATCGCGGCGAGTACGACTCCATCAACCGCGTTCTTGAACGCTTCCGCTTAGCGATCTACAAGGGTATGTGGATCCAACTCTCCTCTCGTAGATGCATCTCCTAGATTGATCTTGGTGAACGTAGGAAAATTTTTGTTTCCCATGCGACGTTCCCCAACAGTGGCATCATGAGCTAGGATCTTGCGTAGATGCTTTCACGAGTAGAACACAAAAGGGTTTGTGGGCGTTGATGTTTAAATTGCTGCCCTCCTTAGTCTTTCTTGATTCAGCGGTATTATGGGATGAAGCGGCCCGGACCAACTTTACATGTCCACGTACATGAGACCGGTTCCATCGACAGACATGTGACTTTTGTTGCATAAGATGGCTGGCGGGTGTCTGTCTCTCCTATCTTAGTTGAATCGGAATAGAACAAGGCGGTCCTTGTAGAAGGTTAAATAGCAACTTGAATATCACCGTTGTGGCTTTGCGTAGGTAAGAAGCGTTCTTGCTAGATACCCATAGCAGCCACGTAAAACATGCAACAACAAATTAGAGGACGTCTAACTTGTTTTTGCAGGGTATGTATGTGATATGATATGGCCAATGACATGATGAGATATATTTGATGTATGAGATGATCATGTTGTAATAGTTAATATCGACTTGCATGTCGATGCATACGGCAACCGGCAGGAGCCATAGGGTTGTCTTTAATTCTTGTATGACCTGCGTGTCAATCATTAAGCGCTTTGTAATGCTTTACTTTATCGCTAAACGGTAGCAATAGTAGTAAGAGCATGGTGGGCGCGCGACAACCCCGATGGCGACACGATGATGGAGATCATGATGATGGAGATCATGGTGTGGCGCCGGTGACGATGGAGATCATGCCGGTGCTTTGGAGATGGAGATCAAAAGCACGAGTTGATGGCCATATCATGTCACTTATGATTTGCATGTGATGTTAATCCTTTTATGCATCTTATTTTGCTTAGGACGGCGGTAGCATTATAAGATGATCCTTCACTAAAATTTCAAGATGAAATTGTGTTCCCCCCGAGTGTGCGCCGTTGCGAAGGTTCGTCGTTTCGAAGCACCACGTGATGATCGGGTGTGATAGACTCTACGTTCGCATACAACGGGTGCAAGCCAGTTTTGCACATGCAGAACACTCGGGTTAGACTTGACGAGCCTAGCATGTACAGACATGGCCTCGGAACACAGAAGACCGAAAGGTCGAGCATGAGTCATATAGTAGATATGATCAACATGTAGATGTTCACCATTGACACCACCTCATCTCACGTGATGATCGGACTTGGGTTGGTGGATTTGGATCATGTCACGCTCGGATGACCAGAGGGATGTCAATTTGAGTGGGAGTTATAAGTAATTTGATTAGTTAAACTCACTTATCATGAACAATAGTCTAAGTTGCCTTTGCAAATTATGTTGTAGACCAATAACTGCGTTGTAGCTCCCTGTTTAATACGATCCTAGAGAAAGAATAAGTTGAAAGATAATGTAAGCAAGGATGTGGACTGGGTCCGTAGTCCGAGGAGTGTCCTCACTGCTGCACAGAAAGTTTACGTCTTTGATGCACCGCTCGATGTGCAAACCCCTACAACATTGTCTGTGGATGTTGTGAACACCTGACAGAGACGTCCTGATGACTACTTGATAGTTTAGTGCACCATACTTCACGGCTTAGAATCGGGATTCCAATGACGTTTTGAACGCCATCGAACATATGAGATGTTCTAAGAGCTGAAATTGGGATTTCAGGCTCATGCCCGTGCTGAGAGGTGTGAGACCTCTGACAAGTTCTTTTGCCAAAAAGATGGAGGAGAATGGCTCAACTAGTGAGCATGTGCTCAGAATGTCTGGGTGCTGAAATCACTTGAACCAAGTGGGAGTTAATCTTCCAGGTGAGATAGTGGTTGACAGAATTCTCTAGACACTATCACCAAGCTACTAGAACTTCGTGATGAACTATGACATGCAAAGGATGGTGATGATCCCGGTGCTGTCAGCGGTTCTTAATACCGCAAAAGTAGAGATCAAGAAGGAGCATCAAGTGTTGATGGTTTAACAAGACCACTGGTTTCAAAAGGGTAAGGGCTAGAAGGGAAACTTCATGAATGGCAAACCTGTTGTCGCTCTGATGAAGGAACCCATGGTTGAACCCAAACCTCGAGACTAAGTGCTTCTATTGTAAGGGGAACGGTCACATGGTAGCGGAACCACCCCAAATACATGGTAGATATGATAGCTGGCAACTTCAACAAAGTATATTTGATATACGTGTTATTGATGTGTACCTTAGTAGTACTCCTTGTAGCACCTGGGTATTGGATACCGGTTCAGTTGCTATTATTAGTGACTTGAAGCAAAAGCTACGGACTGAACGGAGACTAGCTAAGGACGAGGTGACGATGTGTGTTGGAAGTGTTTCCAAGGTTGATGAGATCACCATCGCACACTTCCTCTATTTTCGAGATTAGTGTTGAACCTAGATAAATGTTATCAGGTGTCTACGTTGAGCATGAAAATGATTAGATCATGTTCATCGCAATACGGTTATTCATTTGAGTTAGAGAATAATGGTTATTCTGTTTACATGAATAATACCTTTATGGTCATGCACCCAATGGTTCGTTGAATCTTGATCATGGTAATACACATAATGATAATATTAATGCCAAAAGATGTAGAGTTAATAATGATAGTACCACTTTCTTGTGGCACTGCCGCTTAGGTCATTTTGGCTTAAAATGCATGAAGAAACTCCATGCTGATGGACGTTTGGAGTCACTTGATTTTGAATCGCTTGACACATGCGAGCCATGCCTCATGGGCAGGATGACTGAGATCTCGTTTTCAGGTACAATGAAACGGGTAAGTGACTTATTGGAAATCATACATGCTGATGTATGTGATCCAATGAGAATTAAGGCGTGTGGTGGATATCGTTATTTTCTCATCTTCACTGACGATTTGAGTAGATATGGTATATTTACTTAATGAAGCAAAAGTCTGAAACGTTTGAAAGGTTCAAAAATTTCAGAGTGAAGATTAAGAATCATCATAACAAGAAGATCATGTTCCTACGATCTGATCAAGGGGATATTATCTGAATTATGAGTTTGGCAATCACTTAAGACATTGTGGAATTGTTTCGCAGTTGAAGTCCCCTGGAACACCACAGCGTAATGGTGTGTCCGGACATCGTAATCGAACCTTATGAGATATGGTGCGATCTATGGTGTATCTTACCGATCTACCGCTATTATTTTGAGGTTATGTATTAGAGACAGCTGCATTCACTTTAGATAGGGCACCATCTAAGTCCGTTGAGACGACGCCGTATGAACTATGGTTTGGCAAGAAACCAAAGTTGTCGTTTTCTTGATGTTTGGGGCTGCGATGCTTATGGCTTCAGCCGAGAAAAGCTCGAACCCAAAGCGGACAAATACATCTTCATATGATACCCAAAGGTAACAGTTGGGTATACCTCCTATCTCAGATCCAAGGGCAAAAATGTTTGTCCCTAAGAACGGGTCCTTTCTCGAGAAGGAGTTTCTCTCGAAAGAATTGAGTGGGAGGAAGATAGAACTTGATGAGGTTGTCGAACCCTCACTTCAACCGGAGAGTAGTGCAACACAGAAAGATGTTTCTGTGGAATCTACAACAGTTGAAGAGGAAACTAATGATAGTGATCATGAAGCTCCAGATCAAGTTGCTATCGAACCTCGTAGGTTGACAAGGATATGTACTACTCCTGAGTGGTACGTTGATCCTGTCTTAGAGGTCATGTTGTTGGACAACGATGAACCTACGAACTATGGAGAAGCGATGGTGGGCCCATATTCCGACAAATGGTTAGAAGCCGACAAATCCGAGATAGGATCCATGTATCAAAACAAAGTATGGACTTTGGTGGACTTGCCCTATGATCGGCAAGCCATTGAGAACAAATGGATCTTTAAGACTAAGACGGACGTGGACGGTAATGTCACCGTCTATGAAGCTCGACTTGTGGCGAAGAGTTTTCCACAAGTTCAAGGAGTTGACTGCGATGAGATTTTCTCATCCGTAGCGATGCTTAAGTCCGTCGGAATCATGTTAGCATTAGCTGCATTTATGAAATCTGGCAGATGGATGACAAAACAAGTTTCCTTACCAGTTTTCGTAAGGAAAGGTTGTATGTGATACAATCAGAAAGGTTTTGTCGATCCTAAGGATGCTAAAAGGTATGCTAGCTCCAGTGATCCTTCCATGGACTAGAGCAAGCATCTCGGAGTCGGAATATACACTTTGATGGAGTGATCAAAGTTTTTGGGTATACAAAGTTTGGTGGAAACTTGTATTTGCAATAAAGTGAGTGGGAGCACTACAACATTTCTGATAAGTATATGTGAATGACATATTGTTGATCCGAAATGATGTAGAATTTCTGGAAAGCATAAAGGGTTGTTTGAAATGAGTTTTTCAAAGGAAGACCTGGATAAAGCTGCTTACATATTGGGCATCAAGATCTATACAGATAGATCAAGACGCCTGATGATACTTTCAAAAGAACACACACCTTTGACATGATTTTGAAGGAGTTCAAAATGGATCAGTCAAAGAAGGAGTTCTTACCTGAGTTGTAAGGTGTGAAGTTGAGTAAGACTCAAAACTTGACCACGGCAGAAGGAAGAGGAAGGACGAAGGTCGTCCCCTATGCTTTTGTCATAGGCTCTGTACGGTATGCCATGCTAAGTACCGCACCTGATGTGTGCCTTGCCACATGTCTGGCAAGAGGGTACAAAGGTGATCCAGGAGTGGATTACTAGATAGTGGTCAAAATTATCCTTAGAGGAGTAAGGAAATGTTTCTCGGTTATGGAGGTGATAAAGAGTTCGACGTAAAGAGTTACGTCGATGCAAGCTTAACACCTATCCGGATAACTCTAAGTGGAGATACCGGATACGTATAATGGAGCAACAGTTTGGAATAGCTCCAAGTGGAACGTGGTAGCAGCATCTACGATATGACATAAAGTTTTGCGAAGTACATAGGGATCTGAATGTTGCAGACCTGTTGACTACAACCTCTCTCACAAGCATAACATGATCAAACACAGAACTCATTGAGTGTTAATCACATATTGATGTGAACTAGATTACTGACTCTAGTGAACTCTTTGGATGTTGGTCACATGGCGATGTGACCTGTGAGTGTTAATCACATGGCGATGTGAACTAGATTATTGACTCTAGTGCAAGTGGGAGACTGTTGGAAATATGCCCTAGAGGCAATAATAAATTGGTTATTATTATATTTCCTTGTTCACGATAATCGTTTATTATCCATGCTAGAATTGTATAGAAAGGAAACTCAGATACATGTGTGGATACATAGACAAACACCATGTCCCTAGTGAGCCTCTAGACAACTAGCTCGTTGATCAATAGATGGTTACGGTTTCCTAACCATGGACATTGGATGTCGTTGATAACGGGATCACATCATTAGGAGAATGATGTGATGGACAAGACCCAATCCTAAGCCTAGCACAGATCGTGTAGTTCGTATGCTAAAGCTTTTCTATATGTCAAGTATCTTTTCCTTAGACCATGAGATTGTGCAACTCCCGGATACCGTAGGAATACTTTGGGTGTACCAAACGTCACAACGTAACTGGGTGGCTATAAAGGTGCACTACAGGTATCTCCGAAAGTGTCTGGTGGGTTGGCACGAATCGAGACTGGGATTTGTCACTCCGTATGACGGAGAGGTATCTCTGGGCCCACTCGGTAGGACATCATCATAATGTGCACAATATGTGATCAAGGAGTTGATCACGGGATGATGTGTTACGGAACGAGTAAAGAAACTTGCCGGTAACGAGATTGAGCAAGGTATCGGTATACCGACGATCGAATCTCGGGCAAGTGCTATACCGATAGACAAAGGGAATCGTATACGGGATTGATTGAATCCTTGACATCGTGGTTCATCCGATGAGATCATCGTGGAACATGTGGGAGCCAACATGGGTATCCAGATCCCGCTGTTGGTTATTGGCCGGAGAGTTGTCTCGGTCATGTCTACATGGTTCCCGAGCCCGTAGGGTCTACACACTTAAGGTTCGATGACGCTAGGGTTATAGGGAAAGTATGTACGCGGTTACCGAATGTTGTTCGGAGTCCCGGATGAGATCCCGGACGTCACGAGGAGTTCCGGAATGGTCCGGAGGTAAAGATTCATATATGGGAAGTCCTGTTTTGGTCACCGGAAAAGTTTCGGGTGATATCGGTAATGTACCGGGACCATCGGGAGGGTCCCGGGGGTCCACCAGGTGGGGCCACCAGCCCCAGAAGGCTACGTGGACTAAGTGTGGGAGGGGACCAGCCCCAAGGGGGCTGGTGCGCCCCCCCACCAAGTCCCAGGGCGCCTCCAAGAGGGGAGGGGGCAAACCCTAAGGCAGTTGGGCCCTAGGGCCCAATAGTGGTGCGCCTCCCCCTCTCTCCCCCTTGGCCGCCCCCCTAGATGGGATCTAGGGCTGGCCGCACCCTAGGGGAGGGAAACCCTAAAGGGGGGCGCAGCCCTCCCTTCCCCCTATATATATGTGAGGTTTTAGGGCTGTTTGACACACGAGAACGTCTCCCTCTTGGCGCAGCCCTACCCCTCTCCCTCCTCGTCTCTTGCAGCGCTTGGCGAAGCCCTGCTGGAGTCCCGCACTCCTCCACCACCATCACGCCGTCGTGCTGCTGTTGGATGGAGTCTTCCCCAACCTCTCCCTCTCTCCTTGCTGGATCAAGGCGTGGGAGACGTCACCGGGCTGCACGTGTGAAGAACGCGGAGGCACCGTCCGTTCGGTGCTAGGATCTTCGGCGATCTGAATCGCGGCGAGTACGACTCCATCAACCGCGTTCTTGAACGCTTCCGCTTAGCGATCTACAAGGGTATGTGGATCCAACTCTCCTCTCGTAGATGCATCTCCTAGATTGATCTTGGTGAACGTAGGAAAATTTTTGTTTCCCATGCGACGTTCCCCAACAATGCCCCCCGTGCATCCCCTTCTCCATCAACATTATCAGTTCGTCTTTCGTTCCGCTATATTTTTATCACTTCTTGTGTTATGTGCTATGCTTGGAGCGTCTTGCTTTTAGTTTTCTTTTTAGTTTTTCATAACGAGTCGGAACCTAGCATTCCTTTATGTGGGAGAGAAACACGCTCCACCTCGACCTAGAACATTACATAGAATTTTCATGTCTATCTATGCTGTGTGTGTTCTTTGTCTTTTAATAGCTACTATTGTGCTCTGCTCTTAGTATTCATGCTTATCTTTTCAAGAGCTTTTATTTAGTTGGTTGCTTGAACTCTCTTTAATCACCATGCTCACCTTATTAAGAGTGTTTGCTTCTGTTGCATGGGTTAATGTGTCTATGATAAAGATGCTACTTGCATGATGGTGCTTAGTAGTTCAGGTTTTCTTATGGTTAATCTCAAATAGCTGGGGGGTTCCCAATGTGTTATTGGAATACCAACTTGGTTTGTTTGCCTATGATGTGGTATGGTTTAGTAATATCTTCCTTCGAGAATTTATTTTGATTGACTTGGCGTATGCTCACGCATATTTAAGACTGTAAAGAAAGTCTGTCAAGCCTTGATGATCTTTTATTTCTAAGTAGCGATATAACTACCATGCCTGATTCAATATTGCTTTGTCGCTCTGCATGATTATGACCGTCATTGCTCTCTTAGTTGGTCGCTCCCAGTCTTTTGCTAACCACCACCTGCACTAAGCAAATTAACCATGCAATACATAGCTCATGGGAGAGTAGCCTTAAAACTATTGTGGTAAAGAATATGTTGCCTATGTATCTTATTTCTTACGAGTTGCTTGCTGAGCGGTAACCATGTTTCTGGGGACGCCATCAACTGTCACACTTTTGTTGAATATCATGTGAGTTGCTATGCATGTTCGTCTTGTCTAAAGTAAGGGTGATTTACCATGGGTTGAATTAATATGCATATTGTTAGAGAAGAACATTGGGCCGCCAACCAAAGCCATGCATCATGGTGGAAGTTTTAGCTTGGACCTTAATCCTCAATCTCTTATGAGAATATGCTAATGCATTAAAGAGGAGTCCATCATCTATTTTCTTTGTTGTCCCGGTATGGATGTCCTCAAGTTGAGATCTATCAAAAACGAGAAATCAAATGCGATCTATCTCCTTGGACCTTTGTACAGGTGGCATAGAGGTACCCCTTTGTGACACTTGGTTAAAACATATGCAATGCAATGATAACCCATGGGAATCCAAGCTAATTAGGACAAGGAGCGAGCACTATTAGTATTCGATGCATGATGCTTGCAACTTATAAGATGTTTTATGCATGACACATATGAAGTACTACTACCATTGACACAATTGCTTCCATGTTTCAAAATAAAAAGCTCTAGCACTTCAAGCACCAACTATTGAGAGCATGATTGTCATTCTGAGTGTAATGTGCATTGTCCCAAAGTAGCATTGTCTTTTGCATGATTGTGATATCGTTTATTCTGAAATGATTGTATCTAGTCATCACCTAAACCTTGAAGGTGCCCTTGCATTTATGTTTTGCATCACTAAAGGGGGCAAGCTAGATTTCACTTGATCATATTTGCACATCTTGTTCATTGCAAATCTTTTTGATGTTTCAGTTTCATGTTGTAAAACTTTCAGTCATTTGTGATTTTCTCTTGAGACAACTTAATTACTATAGAATCATTGTCTCAGTAAGCTTTTGTCATATGACTATGAGAAAGTGCTATATGGTTAATAGCATGTCACCACATAAATTATTCTTGTTATCATTTACCTACTCGAGGACGAGCAGGAATTAAGCTTGGGGATGTTGATACGTCCAAAACATATCTATAATTTCTGCTTGCTCCATGCCACTTTTGGGTGATATTGCTATGATATTCATACACTTCCATACACTTTTGATCATATTTGGACTAACTTACTAATCCAGTGCACCCCAGTGCCAGTTTCTGTTTTCGGCTGTTTTTGTATTTCAGGTTTTCACATTTCGAGAACTGCCCAGAAAAATCCAGAAAAATTATATAAAAAATCAGCGATACGGAAACAACACTGCGTCCGAAGGGCAACCTGGGGGGGGGGGGCACAGGGGCTCCAGGCGCCCTGTGGGCCCCCCCCCCTGGGCCGCGCCGGGGGGGCGCCTGGCCCCTTGAGGCTCCCCCGGTGCCCTACTTTGGCATATATTTAAAGGGTCCTCCGTAACCCTCAGAAGAGGACTTCTTTTCGTGATCCCATCTCTGTTCCGCCGCCGCCGCCGCTTCCAAGATCGGGAGCACCAGGAGAACTCTTCCCGGCACCCTGCCGGAGGGGAGGATCACCACCGGGAGCTTCTCCACCACCATGGACGCCTCCCGGATGACTCGTGAGTAGTCTCCCTTGGACCATGAGTCCATGACCAGTAGCTATGTGATGTTCTCCTCCCGTTCTTGTGCTTCACTAATTAGTCCTCGTGAGCTGCCCTACATGATCGAGGCACCTATGTAATCCTTATGCTGTTGCTATGTTGAGTTTGCTGGGATCCGATGGATTATGAGATTATGTTCAGATTGATCTTGAGTAATATATTTGATTCACCTATTTTATATTTTAGTTCATAAGTAATTCTTGCATGTTCTCCGTTGTTATTTATTGCTTTGGCCGAGTAATAGGTAGTGACTCCAAGAGGGAACGTTATGCTCGATTGTGGGTTCATGCCCCTCGATGACTAGCTTGAGTGACAGAAAAATGAGTCTAGGGGATGTGCTGTTGCCACAAGGGGAAAACAACGGTGCTTGTGCCCGCGGGTGCAAGGATTATTTACTTTACGCAAAGTTCTTTTAATGCAGTTGTCTGTTACATTGAGTTTACACTATGGGTGGGACTCGCAACTTAATACCAGCGAGATGTTCTGGATAGATATCTCAAGGTGGATGATTAGTAGTAGATATTGATGGATTTCGGTCTACTTACTTTGGCGTACCGCCCATGCTTTGAACCTCAACCTTTCTTGCAATGTAATCAGCATTGGTTTGCGTTCGTGGTCCTATCAATTGCCCAGCTGTAATTTGTTACCTCACATAGCTGTTTTATCGTCTTTTGGGAGAGAGACATCACTAGTGAACATCATGAGACTCCGGTCCATATTACCATCATTGATCACATACACTATTTACTTTCCCGTTATTATTTACTATTGGAAAAACTATCTATCACTACTATCGTATTGCTTTTAACCCTTTGTGAACTACAAGGCCGGAGAGATTGACAACCTCTCTGTACTCGTTGGGAGCAAATTTATTTGTATCTGTGTGCAGGTCCACGTTGGTTGCTACTAATCTGGCGCCGTAGCAATTGACACCTACTTGTTGAACCTAGGAGTCTCTGGGGATTCGATCCTTGGCATCTTTGCTAGGGGAAAACACTTCTACTTACTGCATCTTACACCTTCCACTTGGGGTAACCAACGAGGGGTTCGAGGCCCATCAGACCCCAGCCATGCTCCACGTTACCAAGGGTTTAAATGTACATTAAGGCAGGCGTTACTGGTAACGCCTGCAGTAAAGGATAATTAAGGTATTTACTACAGCGAGTAAATATATGATTGTTTCCGTCTCAAGTGATGCTTGACCTTCGGAGGTCGAGTGCGTTGGACCGGTCGAGTGGGGTTGAGTCGCCTTGCGTAGGAGGTTCAGTCGAGTGGAGTGTCTTCTTAGACTTCCTCAGTCGACTGCCTCCACTGTCATAGGTCTTGTCTTTTGATCTTTTAGGGTAGTGACCTTGGGTGGGGTACCTGGATCGGGCCAGTGACCCTACCCTAGGTCCATAACCTCGTCAGTATGACCTGCCGGGTGGGACTTGTTTCCATAACTTAGCTATGACGAGCGCCGACTAGAGCCCGCCACGGGTAGAAGACCAAGTAGTGGCCGGCGGCGTACGTGTAGCATCCACCACTAGTTAACTTTGTTGGGTGTTCATTTTTGGTAGAACATAGCTGTGGCAGCTCTTGCATGCTGCTCGCCAGTGGTAGGTTAAAGGACTTGTGGCAGGCAACGTGCCTTACCCGCTACTGCAAATAAATTTTCAAATTGCAAGGCAGGACTCGGGAAAAATTACGTCCGCGCAGTCAGAGGGAAAGCTACCAGGCCATGCCCGCCCAATTCAAGCCACTGAGATCCCCCACCCAATCCCGCCCCCCTCCCCGAACGCCACCGCACTCCGCCATCCAACGAAAGCACACGCAAAGCATGCAGCTACTGCAGGCCCCGCACGCTCTGCCACTCTCGGTCCGCATCCCTCTACCCCCTACACCCACCCGCGCGCCATCGGCCGTCCCCCTGCTCCTCTCGGCCCTCTCTCCATCGACCCCAATAGCCGGTGCGCGTCCACCCGCACCAACGGACAACAACATCGGCCATCTCCATATACCCATCCATCGGCCCGCGCGCGACCCGCAACAACAACTGCTCGACCATCTACACATCACTGCTCTCTATTGTTGCTTGAATTCATTGCTTTTCGTATATATGTTCATTGATTTCAAATGGTTTCTATTCATTGTCTGTGATATATATGTTCGTGTTCATGGGTTGCTGTGCTATGTTGGATGAATATCATACAATTGATTGAGATGTATGTCGATTCCCACGGTTTCATTTACATGGAATAGAAATGAGTGCCAAAGTGTTGACGAAATGTTGATTCACTTTCATTTTGTCGAATTTCTAGCATTCCATACATCCAATTTGTAGAAACGGTTATGGCAATTTTATTTGATAAATAGCGATGGTCGGCTGGTGAATTTAATTGCGGTTTTGTTGTCTTCTTTTACATGGAATATAAATGATTGCCAAACTTTTGACGAAATGTTGATTCACTTCCATTTTTTCGATTTCCGGGCATTTAAAATGTCTCTTCCTGAGCACTCATCTTGACAAAAAATATTATTAATATGTAGTTCTTTTCTTACTCATTATGGATGCAATCTTCATTTTGCAGATAAAATATGGTAAGCCATGCATGGTCTCGGAGTGAGGCTTTGATTCCCCAACAGGATGATCCGGGTTATGCTTACGGGTTGCGCGAGGAGGCCGATCGTGCTACAGATGGAGGGGTAGATGGGTAAGATGATTCAGATGCTATTAAAGAGGAACTACAAGATGGAGACGTATATTCCCGTGCAAGATGGCCAACATTTGGGACAAGAGTTGGATAGTGCTGAATAGGAAGGACACCTCAATGGTGCATACGCTGATTTGGAAATTCACCCGCGAAAACGTAGGTCACGGAATAAGGTGCCTACAGCTACTTAAATTTTTGGAAACGGAGGCATGCCCCCGGCCTCTACATCATAATGATGCTTGCAGTCATCTTATTAAAAAATTCAGAAAGTGTCATAGAGTCATAAAAGTATTACAGCTCGCAAGCGGAGCGAAGAAAAAAAGGAAAATACATGGTTACAATCACAACCGAAATGACAAAATGAAGGATAAGCTTCCTAAACTCCTATCATGTTATGCGACCGCCATCAGAACTGGTTGAATATAGCCCGTGCTACCATCTCCCACTGGTTGGACCCAGTAACCAAAGGCTTCCTGGAGTCCATAGGAGTGAGTAAGGACCACATATGGATCCATGTGATAGATCTGAAGATAACCAGCAAAAAAGTTAAATTATGTAGTCGGTTAAAAATCAAATCATTCCTACAATTCCATACCGCCCACATCACCCACATAAGTGCACATATTCCAATCCGAATATGGGCCGCAGTAGTATGTTGCACCCGAGCTAACCACGTTCCAAACAACGACTCAATGTCAACTGGTTTATTAATGTTGAAGGCTATATGAATCGTTCTAAATCAATTTGGAAAGTGGGCATTCAAGGAATAAATGTTGTATTGTTTCATCATGATTACAAAAACAACATAAAAATGTTACTCCCTTCGTTTCTTTTTAGACTGCATATAAGATTTAGTCGAAGTCAACTTTATAAAGTTTGACCAACTTTATAGGAAAAAATATCAACATCTACAATACTAAAGCTGTATGATATGAAACTTAATTCCATGATGCATCTAACAATATTGATTTCATATTGTGAATCTTGATATATTATTCTATAAACTTAGTCAAAGTTAACAAAGATCGACTTTGACCAAATATATGCAAACTAAAAAGAAACGGAGGATTAATACGCAAGGGAACCTTAATCTTCCAAATATGCAACGATGTTGAGATTGGGCCAGAATTAATCAAATCCATATAAAATGATTTCATTGTAAAAACCCCATTTTTAACTAATTTCCATTGCATCGAATCCGGTTGGTCAGAGAGTTGAACATCTATCGATCTTCGAACCAAGTACATCCAGGCAGTCCATCTCTCACCAACTAACGCACGTCTGAAGTGAATATTCAAGGGAATCGTTTGGAAAATTGTGCCTATGTAATCCTCCTTACGTTGCACAATGTTATACAGGGTGGGATATTGCATGGCTAGGGGTGTCTCTCCTAGGCATGTATCCTCGCAAAATCTTGTAGATATCCCATTGCCAACGAAGAATTTGACCCTTCGAAAGAACAAGCCCTTCGTTCTCATAAGCCCTTTCCAGAATGGCGAGTAAGTTGGTCTCGTGGTAACCTGGGCGAGCGTTTTTGACTGTAAATATTTGTTGCGCAAAATTTGTGCCCACATGCCCTCTAGTTCTGTCTCGAACCGGTAGAGTCATTTGTTCATAAGGCATTTATTCTTTATTTCTAAGTTCTCGATACCGAGACCCCCCTGGTCTTTTGGTCGGCAAAGGATATCCCATCGCACGAGTCAGTATTTCCTTTTGGCCTCATCTAACTGCCAGAAGAAACGAGATCTAAAGAAATCAAGCCGCTTGCTTAACCCTTTCGGAATTTCGAAGAACGATAGTAGGAACATTGACATAGTCATCAGTACCAAATTAATCAGCACTAGCCGACCTCCTTAAGATATAAGCTTGCCCTTCCAGCAGCTCAGCTTTTTCTCAATGCGATCTTCAATACACTTCCATTCTTTATTGGATAACTTACGGTGGTGAATCGGTATGCCCAAATAACTAAATGGTAAAGAACCTAATTCACACCCGAACAGTTGTCTATATGTGTCTTGCTCGTCTTTGGCCTTCCCAAAGGAGAACAACTCACTCTTGTGAAAGTTTATCTTTAAACCAGACAATTGTTCGAAGAGACATAATATAAGTTTCATATTACGCGCTTTAGCAATGTCATGCTCCAGGAATAAGATAGTGTCATCAGCGTACTATAAGATGGAGACTCCTCCATCGACCAGGTGAGGGACTAACACCTCCACGTGACCATGTTGGTTGGCTCTACCAATAAGAATGGCCAACATGTCGGCCACTATATTAAACAAGAGAGGAGACATGGAATCTCCTTGTCTAAATCCCTTGTGTCTCTGAAAGTAATGACAGATATCATCGTTAACCTTGATTCCGACACAACCCTTCTGGACTTGGGAACCCACTTGGTTCCGCAAATCCTCACTAAAACCTTTTATGTGCATTGACTGTTGAAGAAAAGGCCACTTAACTTTATCATATGCCTTATCAAAATCCACTTTGAAGATAACCCCATCTAGCTTCTTCGAATGGATTTCATGAAGCATTTCATGCACACAGAAAACACCCCTTAGAGAATGTGTCTCCCTGGCATGAACCGTTGTCTGGCTCGGTTGCACCACTGAATGGGAAATCTATGTCAATCTATTGGTACCCACCTTTGTGAAAATTTTGAAACTCATATTAAGAAGACATATGGGCCTGAATTGTTCAATCTGAATTGCTTCTTCTTTTTTGGCAACATCGTAATCGTGACAAAGTTAAGATGAAACAGTTCAAGATGACCGTTAATGAAGTCATGAAACATTGGCATAAGATCATCCATAATAATATGCCAACATTTCTTATAGAATTCAGCTGGAAACCCATCTGGTCCCGGTGCTTTTTCGATTTCATTTGTGAGATTGCATCCCGAACCTCTTTCTCAGTAAATGGTGCAGATAGAATATCATTCTCCTCTACCTGGAGCTTAGGGATATTTCGAAAAACCGATTCATCTAGGGTCGCCGTGCTTGCTTCTCCATGCCCAAAAAGTTGTTTATTGTAATTAGAAATATAAGCTTTCAGATTCTCATGCTCCACAATTGTCCCATCGTCATGTTCAAGTTGTATTATTTTCTTCTTCGTATGTTTACCATTCGCAATCATATGGAAGAATTGTGTATTGTCCTCCCCTTGGACAACCTTAAGCACTTTAGCACGCAGTGCTCACTAGAGCTCCTCTTCTCTAAGAAGAGCTCGTAAGCCTTGCTCAGCTTGGGACTTGGAGTTTTGCTCATTAACCATAAGGAGATTACTCTCGGCTATTAAATCTAACACTTAAATTAATTGAGTGAGACATTCTTTTTCTTGTTTGTAAATCCCACGCTCGTTTCTGGCCCAACCTCAAAAAAACTGTCTCAGATGTCTGATCTTATTTTGCCTTCTCTCCATATTAGTTCTTCCACTAACAGGCTTTGCCCATTCGCGTGCAATGATCTCCAAGAAGTTATGCTTCTCGAACCATCCTAGTTCGAAAGAGAGAACATTCTTGTTCGCAACGTGTGTAGCATCTCCCGAATCTACGAGAAGTGGTGTGTGGTCTGAGATCGCACTCTACATTGCATGGACCGACACCAATGGGTACTTTTGTTCCTGTTCCACACTAGCGAGTACCCTATCCAACTTCTCATAAGTCAGAGTGGGCAACGAATTGGTCCATGTAAATTGTCTACCGGTGAGCTCAATTTCTCTCAAATTAAGACTCTCGATAATCATGTTAAACATCAAGGACCAATATCTATCAAAGTTTTCATTTCTCTATTAATCTCTCCTCCGAATTATATTTAAGTCCCCACCGACTTGGATTAGCAAAGTTTCTTCACCACATGTCCGCACTAAGTCGGCTAAAAAATCTGGTTTAAGTTCAGGTTGTGCTGCCCCATATACAGCCACAAGAGACCATCGGAAACCATCCAATTTTGATCTCACTCGAAAACTGACCGCAAAATCTCCCCGGACCACGTTAAGGACCTCAAGTACTTCACATCGGACCCCTAGCAATATCCCACCAGATCTTCCTATAGGAGATAAGACGTGCCAATCAAAATCAATTCCTTCGGTTAGAGTTCCGAGGAACTGTGAGGTAAAGTTATCTCACCGTCTTTCCAAAAGCGCAATAAAGTCTAAATGTTGCTCTACCGTTGTCTCTGCCAGGAACCTAAGTTTAGGCAAGTCAGCTAGACCTCTGCTATTCTAAAAGATTCCTTTCATAAGTGATCATGGAATTATTTCTTGAGCTTAACCCTAGCACTCCTACGAACCACCGATGTAGGATAAATTTTCCTTTTCCAAGGTCGCTTGGGCTTTTCCCCATCAACCTTCAGAAACGTAGGATCGTCAGAATACGAGACAGTGCCCTCCATCATTAGAGGCGCTACAGTGTCCGTAGTCTCCAACCCTTCAGCATCATCGGCCTCTTCACTAGGCAAGAGATTATTACAAATGTTTTCAAGGGCTGCAATCCCTAGATTGTTCATGTCATCTTCATTTATAGGTTTAACTGATGCTAGGTTCCGAATTATTTCAGAAGCCCGCTCTGCTTCTAAATCTAAAAGATCATTAACATATTTCGCTACCTCTTTTTCATTTGATCCCAGAGTTATTCCTAAGTCGTTTGCCTTATCAATAATTTAATGCTCGGTGAAACGCATAATTGAAGAGCTCTTATTAATAGATATTCCTGTAGTTGTCTCGGCATCTCGAATCATGGCCACCCTCTTGGCACGCACTAACTACATATCATCAGCATCTGGCTGTCCCTGGATCTGGTTGCTGACATGCATGCCAGCCGTGACCGGATCCATGATCCCACCTAAAGCGACAAGCTCCTCTATAGTCCTCTCCCGAGGCGTGTGCTCCACGCTCCAAGGGTCTTCCCTAGTTGCTAGTGAAGAAGGGTAGGGCGTGGTCGAGCGGGTATCACCAACCAAAAAGGTAGGAGAAAGGGACCGTGGATCCGCCTGCTTGATAGTCACATTCCCCCAAAACCCTCATCAAGGCACGGGGAAGCTGTCAGAGAGGGAGATTTTCGGGCCTCCTTCCCACGCTCCTGACCATTGATGTCTACTACGCAACCTTCTTTTTGTAAACATTGTTGGGCCTCCTTCCCACGCTCCTGACCATTGATGTCTACTACGCAACCTTCTTCTAGTAGGACAGTAGCAAATTTCCCTCATGTGGATGACCTAAGGTTTATTAATCCGTGGGAGGTGTAGGATGAAGATGGTCTCTCTCAAACAACCCTGCAACCAAATAACAAAGAGTCTCTTATGTCCCCAACACACCAAATACAATGGTAAATTGTATAGGTGCACTAGTTCGGCGAAGAGATGGTGATACAAGTCCAATATGGATGGTAGATATAGGTTTTTGTAAACTGAAAATATAAAAACAACAAGGTAGAAAGTGGTAAACGTGAGCATAAACAGTGTTGCAATGATAGGAAACAAGGCCTAGGGTTCATACTTTCACTAGTGCAAGTTCTCTCAACAAGGATTACATAATTGGATCATATTACTAGCCCTCAGCATGCAACAAAGAGTCACTCCAAAGTAACTAATAGAGGAGAACAAACAATGAGATTATGGCAGGGTACGAAACCACCTCAAAGATATTCTTTCTGATCGATCTATTCAAGAGTCAGTAGTAACGTTCAATCTATCATAGAGTTCGTACTAGTATAACACCTTAAGACAAAAATCAACCAAAACCCTAATGTCACCTAGATACTCCATTGTCACCTCAAGTATCCGTGGGCATGATTATACGATATGCATCACACAATCTCAGAAACATCTATTCAACCAACACAAAGTACTTCAAAGAGTGCCCCAAAGTTTCTACCGGAGAGTCGAGACGAAAACGTGTGCCAACCCTTATGCATAGATTCCCAAGGTCACGGAACCCGCAAGTTGATCACCAAAACATACATCAAGTAGATCACATGACATCCCATTGTCACCACAGATAAACTCGTGCAAGACAAACATCAAGTGTTCTCAAATCCTTAAAGACTCAATCCGATAAGATAACTTCGAAGGGAAAACTCAATCCATTACAAGAGAGTAGAGGGGGAGAAGCATTATAAGATCCAACTAGAATAGCAAAGCTCGCGATACATCAAGATATTTCCATCTCAAGAACACGAGAGAAAGAGAGATCAAACACATGGCTACTGGTACATACCCTCGACCTCGAGGGTGGACTACTCCCTACTCGTCATGGAGAGCGCCGGGATAATGAAGATAGCCACCGGAGAGGGATTCCCCCCTCCAGCAGGGTGCCAGAATTGGTGTAGATTGGTTTTCGGTGGCTACCGAGGCTTTCGGCGGTGGAACTCCCGATCTAGGTTAATTTCTAAAGGTTTCAGTATTTATAGGATTTTTTGGGGCAGGGCACAAGTCCGGGGCCCTCCGGGCCGTCCACGAGATAGGGCAGCGCCACCACCTACCCAGGGTGCGCCCCCACCCTCGTGGGCAGCCCGTGGCTCTCCTGTCCCAACTCTTTTACTTCGAGGGCTTCTTTTGCTCCAGAAAAAATCATCAAAAATTGGCACGTCAATTGGACTCCGTTTGATATTCCTTTTCTGTAAAACTCAAAAACAAGGAAAAAAACAGAAACTATCCCTGGGCTCTAGGTTAATAGGTTAGTCCCAAAAATCATATAAAAGCGTATTATAAAGCCCATAAAACATCCTAGAAGGATTATATAATAGCATGGAACAATAAAAAATTATAGATACGTTGGAGACGCATCAACCATGCTGCCCGGGGATGCCCCGCGATGAAAGGATACGGCGGGCCTCCAGCCCGTGCCCCTCCCCCATATGGCAAGGGACCACCCCGGTTGGGCTGGGGATGCGGGCCTCTTGCCCACACCCCCCCCCCCCCACAGACGGTCGGTAGACCGCTACCTGGCGAGTCCTGTGACCCGGAATCAACCCTCTGAGGCAATAGAACCTCAGGCGAACCACCGACAGGGGGCATCACAGGCAGTAACTCGAGCTCCTCTGGATCGTCCGACTCAACTGGGTTACTCCATAACCGGCTAGGAGCAGACCGCGCTCCAAAGGACCCAAAACGAAGCATGTTCACCGGTGTCGTGAGATATGATGCCTCCTTAGCAGATGTATCCGCCTTACCCTGTGACTCCGGCCCCTTAGCCGGCTCCCGTGATGTGCTCTCAGGCCCCTTATCCTGATTCCCGGCGGCACCAGGATGACCCCAAAGTGTAGGGGATCTATAGTAGTCCTTTCGATAAGTAAGAGTGTCGAACCCAACGAGGAGCAGAAGGAAATGATAGGTAGTTTTCAGTAAGGTATTCTCTACAAGCACTAAAATTATCGGTAACAAATAGTCTTGTGAAAAGGTAATTGGTAACAAGTAACAAAAGTTAAAAGTAAATAAGGTGCAGCAAGGTGGACCAATCCTTTTTGTAGCAAAGGACAAGCCTGGACAAACTCTTATATGAAGGAAAGCGCTCCTGAGGACACATGGGAATTATCGTCAAGCTAGTTTTCATCACGTTCATATGATTCACGTTCGTTACTTTGTAATTTGGTATGTGGGTGGACCGGCGCTTGGGTGCTGCCCTTACTTGGACAAGCATCCCACTTATGATTAACCTCTATTGCAAGCATCCGCAACTACAAAAGAAGTATTAAGGTAAAGCTAACCATAGCATGAAACATATAGATCCAAATCAGCCCCTTACGAAGCAACGCATAAACTAGGGTTTTAGCTTTTGTCACTCTAGCAACCCATCATCTACTTATTACTTCCCAATGCCTTCCTCTAGGCCCAAACAATGGTGAAGTGTTATGTAGTCGACGTTCACATGACACGACTAGAGGAAAGACAACATACATCTCGTCAAAATATCGAACGAATACCAAATTCACATGACTACTAATAGCAAGACTTCTCCCAGGTCCTTAGGAACAAACGTACCTACTCACAAAGCATATTCATGTTCATAATCAGAGGGGTATTAATATGCATAATGGATCTGAACATACGATCTTCCACCAAATAAACGAACTAGCATCAACTACAAGGAGTGATCAACACTACTAGCAACCCACAGGTACCAATTTGAGGTTTTGATACAAAGATTGGATACAAGAGATGAACTAGGGTTTGAGAGGAGATGGTGCTGGTGAAGATGTTGATGAAGATAACCCTCCCCAAGATGGGAGAGTTGTTGCTGATGACGATGGCGATGATTTCCCCCTCCCGGAGGGAAGTATGCCCAGCAGAACAGCTCCGCCGGAGCCCTAGCTTGGTTCCGCCAAGGTTTCACCTCGAGACGGCGGCGCTTCATCCCGAAAGCCTCCTTATGATTTTTCCAGGTCAAAACACCTCATATAGCAGAAGATGGGCATCGGGGGGCTGCCAGGTGGCCCACGAGGCAGGGGGCACACCCCCCCACCCTCATGGATGGTGGGTGGCCCCCCTCCTGTACTTCTTTTGCCATATAATTTTTATATTTTCCAAAACGGACTTTCGTGGAGTTTTAGGGCATTTTGAGTTGTGTATGGTGATGTCTACTACACAAGCTTCTTCTTGTAGACGTTGTTGGGCCTCCAAGTGCAGAGGTTTCTAGGACAGTAGCAAATTTCCCTCAAGTGGATCACCTAAGGTTTGTCAATCCGTGGGAGGCGTAGGATGAAGATGGTCTCTCTCAAACAACCCTGCAACCAAATAACAAAGAGTCTCTTGTGTCCCCAACACACCCAATACAATGGTAAATTGTATAGGTGCACTAGTTCGGCGAAGAGATGGTGATACAAGTGCAATATGGATGGTAGATATAGGTTTTGTAATAAGAAAATATAAAAACAGCAAGGTAGCAAGTGGTAAAAGTGAGCATAAACGGCGTTGCAATGATATGAAACAAGGCCTAGGGTTCATACTTTCACTAGTGCAAGTTCTCTCAACAATAATAACATAATTGGATCATATTACTAGCCCTCAACATGCAACAAAGAATGACACCAAAGTAACTAATAGCGGAGAACAAACTAAGAGATTACGGTAGGGTGCGAAACCACCACAAAGTTACTCTTTCTGATCGATCTATTCAAGAGTCCGTAGTAACGTTCAATCTATCATAGAGTTCGTACTAGAATAACACCTTAAGACACAAATCAACCAAAACCCTAATGTCACCTAGATACTCCATTGTCACCTCAAGTATCTGTGGGCATGATTATACGATATGCATCACACAATCTCAGAAACATCTATTCAACCAACACATAGAACTTCAAAGAGTGCCCCAAAGTTTCTACCGGAGAGTCAAGACGAAAACGTGCGCCAACCCTTATGCATAGATTCCCAAGGTCAAGGAACCCGCAAATTGATCACCAAAACATACATCAAGTGAATCAATAGAATACCCCATTGTCACCACAGGTATCCCACGCAAGACATACATCAAGTGTTCTCAAATCCTTAAAGACTCAATCCGATAAGATAACTTCAAAGGGAAATCTCAATCCATTACACGAGAGTAGAGGGGGAGAAGCATCATCAAATCCAACTAAAATAGCAAAGCTTGCGATACATCAAGATCGTGCCATCTCAAGAACACGAGAGAGAGAGAGAGAGATCAAACACATAGCTACTGGTACATACCCTCAGCCCCGAGGGTGGACTACTCCCTCCTCCTCATGGAGAGCGCCGGGATGATGAAGAGGGCCACCGAAAAGGGATTCCCCCCTCCGGCAGGGTGTCAGAACGGGTGTAGATTGGTTTTCTGTGGCTACAGAGGCTTTCGGCGGCGGAACTCCCGATCTAGGTTATTTTCCGAAGGTTTCACTATTTATAGGAATTTTTGACGTAGGTCCCACGTCAGGGGGCTCTCCGGGCTGTCCATGAGATAGGGGGGCGCCACCACCTGCCCAGGGCGCGCCCCCCCCCACCCTCGTGGGCAGCCCGTGGCTCTCCTGGACCAACTCTTTTACTTCGGGGGCTTCTTTTGGTCCAGAAAAAATCATCAAAAATTGGCACGTCAATTGGACTCCGTTTGATATCCCTTTTCTGTAAAACTCAAAAACAAGGAAAAAACGGAAACTGGCACTCGGCTCTAGGTTAATAGGTTAGTCCCAAAAATCATATAAAACTGTATAATAAAGCCCATAAAACATCCTAGAACGATAATATAATAGCATGGAACAATCAAAAATTATAGATACGTTGGAGATGTATCAGCATCCCCAAGCTTAATTCCTGCTCATCCTCGAGTAGGTAAATGATAAAACAGAATTTTTGATGTGGAATGCCACCTAACATAATATTCAATGTAATTCTCTTAATTGTGGCATGAATGTTCAGATATGATAGATTCAAAACAAAATTCTATATTGACATAAGAAATAATAATACTTTAAGCATACTAACAAAGCAATCATGTCTTCTCAAAATACTATGGCTAAAGAAAGTTATCCCTACAAAATCATATAGTCTGGCTATGCTCCCTCATCATCACACAAAATATTCATATCATGCACAACCCCGATTTCAGCCAAGCACTTGTTTTCATACTCTATTCTTTCAAACCTTTCAACTTTCACACAATACATGAGCGTGAGCCATGGACATAGCACTATGTGGAATAGAGTGGTGGTTGTGGAGAAGACAAAAAGGAGGAAGATAGTCTCACATCGACTAGGCATATCAGCGGACTATGGAGATGCCCATCAATAGATATCAATGTGAGTTAGTAGGGATTGTCATGCAACGGATGCACTAGAGCTAAAAATGTATGAAAGCTCAACAAAAGAAACTAAGTGGGTGTGCATCCAAATTGCTTGCTCACGAAGACCTAGGGCATTTGAGGAAGCCCGTCATTGGAATACACAAGCCAAGTTCTATAATGAAAATTCCCAGTAGTATATGAATGTGACTAAACATGAGACTCTCTATCATGAAGAACATGGTGCTACTTTGAAGCACAAGTGTGGAAAAAGATAGTAGCATTGTCCCTTCTCTCTTTTCTCTCATTTTTTGGAGGGGCTTTCCTCTCTTTTTTTTAGCGCCTCTCTTTTTTTTGGGCCATCTCATTTTTTATTTGGCCTTTATCTTTTTTTTTCTCACACGGGACAATGCTCTAATAATGAAGATCATCACACTTATATTGATTTACAACTCGATATTACAATTCGATACTAGAACAAAGTAGATATTACAATTCGATACTAGAACAAAGTATGACTCTACATGAATGCCTCCGGCGGTGTACCGGGATGTGCAATGAATCAAGAGTGACATGTATGAAAAATTATGCATGGTAGCTTTGCCAAAAATACGATGTCAACTACATGATCATGCATGGCAATATGACAATATGAAGCGTGTCATATGAACGGAACGGTGGAAAGTTGCATGGAAATATATCTCGGAATGGCTATGGAAATGCCTTGATAGGTAGGTATGGTGGCTGTTTTGAGGAACATATATGGTGGTTGTTTTGAGGAAGGATATATAGTGGGTGTATGTGTAGCGACCCGACCCAAATGGATCGAAGTCTCTGTGCTTAAGTGTCATCCCTGGATCGGTATGCTGACACACACAGTACTCGATGAATTATAACAGAGTTCAATCACACACTTTATTACATCGAGGTCCTCAAAAGAGTATTTATTACAATAATATGGCCAAAGGCCATCTGGATAAAATAACTGCGGAAGCAACAAAAGTAAAATGAGTCCATCAACTCCACGGTAAACTGAGTGCAGAACAACGACCTATCGCACCTTTACTCCTCGTCGGAAAACTCTGCAACATGAGACGTTGCAGCCGTGTTGGTCAGCACATGGAATATGCTGGCAATGTCACACCATAGAAATGATAATAAAGAAAAAAGACTATCTCTATATGTAAATTTAGCTGGTGGAGGCTCTAAGTTTAATGTTTGCATAAAGCCAATTTTACCCTACAACAAAGGAATAAATTTTTATTTACTACTAAGTTAAAAATGCCATTATTGAGAAGGTTCCTCCAACTCAAATCCCAAAATTTCCAAGTTATTAGTAACCCAATGATTTCATTAAATAAAGTGATGAGATCAACCAATAATTCACTTCTAGATACTCAAGTTGTCCATAACCGGGGACACGGCTAATCATGATTAGTTTGTACACTCTGCAGAGGTTTGCGCACTTTTCCCCACAAGACTCGACCACCTCCATGATCGGAAGATCGAGACATAGTCTTTCTGAAGTATTTCCTCCAAACCCTGGGTAGACCGGTACACCTACTTTCCCCTACATCAGCTAGTCTACCACGGAAAGAGGTCACACAACTTACTCAACTATGCCAGAGCCCATAATGGCTTGTGGCTGCACACGGAAGTTTCTAGGCATGAAATATCTTATGATCCCTTTGAGCCTGGGTGGCGGACCTAGGGTAATCATACGGGTACTCCGGGATTCCCCTTGGGCAAGAACTGGTTTCTCTAGGTGCCCCAAACAATCCACCCAGATGTGTATTAAATTTGCCACCTTATGTTGTCCCAAAATTATTATCACTCGCATCTTGCATGTATCACACATACCAATCCCCGTCTACGAGCATGGCTAAGCAATATATGATATAACGAATATTCCCGAGGTGATAAAAGGTCATAGGTTCCTACCACATAAACTGCATAGCATAACCACATGTTCCCAATCCTACTCATGCAATCTTCGAGGGTGAAACTAATGCATAGTAAAAACTGGGTATTGAAAATTTATGATCAAAGTGTGAACTTGCCTTGCTGACGTTCGTTGAACTCTAAAGATTCGTAGTAGCAAGCTTCGCACTCCGGATGATCTAGTGTAAGCAAGCAATAACATACATAAGCATACAAGCAAAGATCCAAAAAGAAAACGAAGAAAAGACTTCGAAAAACTCCAAAAAGACCAAAATAAAGTTTCTGTACGGAATATAATTTTCACAGCAACAAAAATATATGGTTTTGGTTTTGACAGAAGGTACATGTCGCAAGTTTCGATTTCCAAAAAGAATCACCCAAAACGGAGTGACGAAACTCAAGTTATGGCCTAACGAAGTTTGAAATCAGATCTGTTTGAATTCAAATTTTAAAATTTTCAAAAATAAATTTAGTTTGGTTCTCTGGATAGAGAATATTTTTATGAAACCGTAGGAAAAAGAATCAACTAAATCGGATCTATAGACTAAAAGATATACTAGAAACAAGATTCGGTAAAGAATCTGAATTGGAAAATATACTGATAAAAGAGAAAAAAAATTGAACAGAGTGTTCACCGGACTTGTCGCCGGAGACGAGGAAGAAGGTGGCTCCGGTGTGTTTCGGCGAAGGACGCGTACGGGACAGTGTAGAGGACGATGTGGTGAACCTCTTGATCAACTTTTGGTTGAGGATAGCTTCATGTACACTCGGTGAGAGGTCGCCGGACTTCACGAACTCCGGCGAGCAATTGGCGAGGTTTGGGAGGGAGATAGCTTTTGCAAACAGAGGGCTTCGGACGAGGGGAACCGGGGCAACACTCTGGGCTTTCATAGAGGGTCAGGGGAAGCCAGAGGAGAGCGGGGCGTTGCCGGAATTTATGTGTTTAATGGCTGCAGTATGAAACGTTCGTGGTGTCCATTATGGCTGTCTAGGAGGCGCACTAGGGGATGGGAGGGGTCGAGGGAGGCGAGGAGATTTCATTCAGAGGCGTTTTGGGGCGGGGGAGAGGAAGGGGAGGGGTGGGGCGCTGGATGGATGTGCGTTCTCCTCGCTGTGCCATGAACGTAAGGAAGAAGACGACCATGTTTGGTCGTGAGAAGATTGGGCCAATTGGGCTGCGTTTTTTTTTTTGACACAGAGAAAAAAAATGTATAGATAGAAAATAAAAATATTTTAATATAAGACATATATATATCAAAAATTCAAAAAAAATAAATCCTACAAGATGAACTATTTTTCAGAGGCTAAATAAAAACTTTATAAAAAATATTTTTTTCTAAAAATCCAAATGGAACTCAAATTTGAATTCAAAACTTTAGGCATTGTTTTCTTCTGACTTTTTGGAGTGTCATGTTCGCTCCTCTCATACTTTTAAACAAGTATCTCGTCAGGGATTTTTGAAATAAATTTCAATTGCCAAGTAGAATTCAAAGTCCGATAAAATTCATATGCCTCTGAAATTTCCAAATGACACTCAAATAAAAAAATGCATAGATGCTTAGCTAATAATTGTAAAACATTCCAAATTGAAAATTTGGGATGTTACAAACCTATCCCCCTTAAGATGAATCTCGCCCTCGAGATTCGGGTTGGCTAGCAAAAAGGTGTGGGTGATCCCGTCGAAGATCTTCTTCGCGTTCCCACGTGGCTTCTTCCTCAGTATGTTGACTCCACTGAACCTTGCAAAATTTGAGGACCTTGCTGCGGGTAACTCTGTTGGCAAACTCGAGAATCTTGACAAGCTTCTCCTCATCGGTCAGATCACTATCCAACTGTATGGCTTCTAGTGGCACTGTATCTCTCAAAGGAATATCAGCCATCTCTGCATGGCACTTCTTCAACTCGGAAACATGAAACACATTATGAACTCCAGACAAGGCTTCCGGTAACTCCAACTGATATGCAACTTCTCCTCTGCGTTCCAAAATTTTGTATGGCCCCACAAATCATGGTGCTAGTTTGCCTTTAACTCCAAACCGTTTAACTCCTCGAAGTGGAGACACACGAAGATATGCTCTATCTCCGACTTCATAAGTTACTTCCTTGCGTTTAGTATCGGCATAACTCTTCTGTCTGGATTGGGCTATCTTAAGTCTGTCACGGATCAACTTGACTTTCTCCTCCGAATCTCTGATAAGGTCGGGACCAAATAATTTACGGTCTCCAACTCCATCCCACATTAATGGTGTCCTGCACCTCCTTCCGTACAAAGCTTCGAAAGGGGCCATCTTAAAACTAGCTTGATAGCTGTTGTTATATGAGAATTCTGCGTATGGCAAATTATCATCCCAACTAGATCCATAATCTAGCGCACAAGCTCTCAACATGTCCTCCAGAATCTGATTGACTCTCTCGGTCTGCCCATCTGTCTGCGGATGAAAGGTTGTACTGAACTCTAGCCTGGTACCCAAAGTTTCGTGTAACTGATGCCAAAACTTTGAGGTAAATTGTGTTCCTCTATCTGATACGATGGTCCTCGGAACTCCATGCAGACATACGATCCTGGTCATGTATATCTTGGCCAATTTAGCACTTGTATATGTGGTTTTCACGGGGATGAAGTGAGCTACCTTGGTTAAGCGATCAACTACTACCCAAATAGAATCATAGCCTGATCGGGTCCTGGGTATTCCTGTAATGAAGTCCATGCCAAGCTTGTCCCACTTCCAATCCGGTATCGGCAAAGGCTGAAGTAATCCTGCTGGTTTCTGGTGCTCTGCCTTAAACCTTTGACATACATCACATACTGCGACATACTCGGCAATATCCTTTTTCATACCTGTCCACCAGAAACTTTCCTTCAAGTCCAAATACATCTTGGTGTTTCCTGGGTGTATCGAATAAGGCGAATCATGAGCCTCCTGCAGAATCAACTTCCTGATCTCTGTGTTATTTGGCACATAAATACGCTGCTCAAACCATAAGGTTCCGTGTTCATCTTCACGAAATCCTGCTGCCTTTCCTTGGTTCATCCTTTCCTTTATTTCTGCAATACCTTTGTCTAACTTCTGGGCTTCTCGAATCTTTCCCAACATGGTGGATTGAATTTCCATTGCGGTAAGAAAACCTCGTGGTACTATCTCCAATCTGAGATCTCTGAGATCATCAATTAACTCTTGAGGTAATCCTCCTGTTGTGAGGGTATTGACATAACTCTTGCGGCTCAATGCATCTGCCACAACATTGGCCTTTCCTGGGTGATAGTGCAATTTCATGTCATAATCTTTTATGAGCTCCGACCATCTTCTATGCCTGAGGTTCAACTCCTTCTGCGTGAAGATGTATCTCAAACTCTTGTGATCCGTGTAAACATCACAATGATTTCCAATAAGAAAATGCCTCCAAGTCTTGAGCGCATGCACTACGGCTGCTAACTCCAAATCATGCGTGGCATAATTCCGCTCATGAGGTCGAAGTTGACGTGAGGCATATGAAACAACTCTTCCTTCTTGCATAAGAACACCTCCAAGTCCCTGACGAGAAGCGTCGCAATATACCTGAAAATCCTTGCGTATATTCGGAAGAATTAGTGCTGGGGCTGTGACCAAACGTTTCTTCAACTCCTGAAAACTGGCCTCACATTCCTCGGTCCAATTAAACTTGGTGTCTTTCTTCAATAACTCTGTCATGGGCTTTGCGATCTTGGAGAAATTCTCAATAAATCTTCGGTAATATCCTGCAAGTCCAAGGAAACTGCGAATCTCTCCGACTGAGGTGGGTGCCTTCCATTCGGTGACGGCTTCAACTTTCGAAGGATCCACTGCTATTCCTTCCCCTGATATAACATGTCCGAGAAATCCAACTTCCTTCAACCAGAATTCACACTTGCTGAACTTTGCATATAACTGATGTTCCCTGAGCTTCTCAAGAACCAAGCGCAAATGTTCCTTGTGTTCTTCTTCATTCTTCGAGTAAATCAATATATCATCAATGAATACCACAACAAACTTATCCAAGAACTCCATGAATACCTTATTCATCATATTCATAAAATAGGCAGGAGCATTAGTCAAACCAAAAGACATGACTGTATACTCATAAAGCCCATATCTCGTGGTAAAGGCTGTCTTGGGTATATCCTGTTCTCGAATCTTCAGCTGGTGATATCCAGATCGAAGATCGATTTTTGAGAAAACTTTTGCTCCTTGTAGCTGGTCAAACAAATCATTGATCATCGGCAGAGGGTACTTGTTCTTGATCGTCACCTCATTCAACGCTCGGTAATCCACAACCATTCTCAAGGATCCATCCATCTTCTCAACTAGAAGCACTGGGGCTCCCCAAGGTGATGAACTCGGTCGAATATAACCTTTCTCCAATAATTCCTTAATCTGCTTCTTAATTTCCTCCAGGTCATTTGCGGGCATCCGGTACGGTCTCTTGGATATTGGTCCAGTGCCTGGTAACAATTCAATCAAAAACTCTATGTCCCGATCTGGTGGCATGCCTGGTAGTTCCTCCGGAAAAACATCGGGATAATCCTTCACAACTGGTACTTCTTCCCGAACAACTCCTGAAAGAGAATTCACTTGAGTCCTCCTTGGCGTATGCCTCGACACATACTTGATCCGTCTCCCCTCTGGGGTGTTGAGAAGAATCGACTTACTAGCACAATCAATATTCCCTTCATACTTGGATAACCAGTCCATGCCTAGAATTACGTCCAATCCTTGTGATTCTAGGATGATGAGGTCTGTGGGGAAAACGTGTCTCCCTATGGTCAATGGCAACTGAAAACATCCCCGACTAGTCATATTCTCTGCTCCTGGGGAACTCACTAACATTGGTGTTTTAAGGGCTATGGTCGGCAACTTAAACTTATCCACCAATCCCCTTGATATGAATGAATGCGATGCACCAGTGTCAAAAAGAACAAGGGCTGTAAATGAATTAATCAAGAACTTACCAACAACGGCGTCAGGCTGGTCATAAACTTCCTCCACATTGACATGGTTCACCTGACCTCTGGTAAAAGGATTTGGCTTCTTTCCAGAGCTTCCATTGCCATTCCCATTCTTCGCCTCGGGACATTCAGTGGCGTAGTGTCCGGTCTTCCCGCACTTGAAACAGGTAATGTGGCTCAGATCCTTCTTTGCCGGTGTAGCGGGGTTGGAGTGATGCTGATTGTTGTTTCCTCCGTTTCCATTGCCATTCCTATGGCCATTATGGTTGTGTCCATTCCCTCCATGATGTGAATGTCCTCCATGGTTATGGTGAGTGTGTCCACCATGCTTGCCGGATCCTGATCCATTATTTCCCGAGTACGGGGTATAACGGGGCTTCTGCTGAACTCCAGAGTTGAACTTTCCCTGTCCGTACTTCCTCTTGCGGTTTTCCACCTGCTGCTGCTTGCCTTCCAGAATGAGAGCCTTGTCAACCAACTCTTGATAATTGTTAAAGGTAGCCACAGTCAACTGAAGTCCCAGATCATCATTTAATCCCTCCAGAAATTTCTCCTGCTTAGCGGCATCAGCTACGTCTCCGGGAGCATACCTGGATAACTTGCTGAATTCCTCCACATAATCACCAACAGAACGATTACCCTGGCGTAAGTTGCGGAACTCACGCTTCTTCAGACTCATAGCTCCGGCTGAAACATGTGCGGTACGGAACGCCTGCTGGAACTGATCCCAAGTCACATTTGCTATGGGAAATGTGGTGGTGTAATTCTCCCACCACGAAGCTGCTGGTCCATCCAATTGATGTGCGGTAAAGCGCACCTTCTCAGCGTCAGTACATCCTGCGGTGGTCAGCTCCCTTCCGATCTTGCGAAGCCAGTCATCTGCGACGATTGGCTCCGTGCTGCTAGAGAACACGGGTGGGTTCAACCTCAGGAAATGGGTAAGGTTGCCGACCGGGGGTGGCGGCGGTGGGTTGTTGTTGTTGTTGTTCTGGTTCTGATTCTGGATGAGTAGCTGCATGAGGGCATTCTGGTTCTGGATCAACTGGGTAAGTTCCGGCGGAAATTCCGGGTCACGTCTCGGAGGCATCTGTTAGGTTTAGAGTGGATGAGAAATTAGAATAGAACAAGGGCCTAATGAGAGAAATCACTACCCATATGCTTATGATAGCAATAAAACTTCAAATCAAGCAATTCACACAAATCACACCACACAAGCAAAACCTACAGGTAAGGTCATATCCACAAGAGATATGATCTCTTCATACTACCGCAATCATTCGTTGGACTCCGTTTGGTACTGGTGGTCTGAACTAAATCTTCTCAAATCAAAGTCAACTCTAGCTTCTTCTTCTTCGTCAATGATGTCTTCATGGGTCTTGGTCTCATCAGCTGAGCAACTTGGTCATGTGGTTCAACAACTATTGAATTGAAGTAGAGAAGAGATAGAAATGAATAGAGAAGAGTACAGACCAACGGATATATAAGGAAGTGATAAATTAGAGTTATCTTCCTATGGTTTTCCATTTCCTAGTGGTCGCGTCCTACAGTCAGCGTGTGCTCTGATACCATCTTGTAGCGACCCGACCCAAATGGATCGAAGTCTCTGTGCTTAAGTGTCATCCCTGGATCGGTATGCTGACACACACAGTACTCGATGAATTATAACAGAGTTCAATCACACACTTATTACATCGAGGTCCTCAAAAGAGTATTTATTACAATAATATGGCCAAAGGCCATCTGGATAAAATAACTGCGGAAGCAACAAAAGTAAAATGAGTCCATCAACTCCACGGCAAACTGAGTGCAGAACAACGACCTATCGCACCTTTACTCCTCGTCGGAAAACTCTGCAACATGAGACGTTGCAGACGTGTTGGTCAGCACATGGAATATGCTGGCAATGTCACACCATAGAAATAATAATAAAGAAAAAGACTATCTCTATATGCAAATTTAGCTGGTGGAGGCTCTAAGTTTAATGTTTGCATAAAGCCAATTTTACCCTACAACAAAGGAATAAATTTTTATTTACTACTAAGTTAAAAATGCCATTATTGAGAAGGTTCCTCCAACTCAAATCCCAAAATTTCCAAGTTATTAGTAACCCAATGATTTCATTAAATAAAGTGATGAGATCAACCAATAATTCACTTCTAGATACTCAAGTTGTCCATAACCGGGGACACGGCTAATCATGATTAGTTTGTACACTCTGCAGAGGTTTGCGCACTTTTCCCCACAAGACTCGACCACCTCCATGATCGGAAGATCGAGACATAGTCTTTCTGAAGTATTTCCTCCAAACCCTGGGTAGACCGGTACACCTACTTTCCCCTACATCAGCTAGTCTACCACGGAAAGAGGTCACACAACTTACTCAACTATGCCAGAGCCCATAATGGCTTGTGGCTGCACACGGAAGTTTCTAGGCATGAAATATCTTATGATCCCTTTGAGCTTGGGTGGCGGACCTAGGGTAATCATACGGGTACTCCGGGATTCCCCTTGGGCAAGAACTGGTTTCTCCAGGTGCCCCAAACAATCCACCCAGATGTGTATTAAATTTGCCACCTTATGTTGTCCCAAAATTATTATCACTCGCATCTTGCATGTATCACACATACCAATCCCAGTCTACGAGCATGGCTAAGCAATATATGATATAACGAATATTCCCGAGGTGATAAAAGGTCATAGGTTCCTACCACATAAACTGCATAGCATAACCACATGTTCCCAATCCAACTCATGCAATCTTCGAGGGTGAAACTAATCTATAGTAAAAACTGCGTATTGAAAATTTATGATCAAAGTGTGAACTTGCCTTGCTGACGTTCGTTGAACTCTAAAGATTCGTAGTAGCAAGGTTCGCACTCTGGATGATCTAGCGTAAGCAAGCAATAACATACATAAGCATACAAGCAAAGATCCAAAAAGAAAACGAATAAAAGACTTCGAAAAACTCCAAAATGACCAAAATAAAGTTTCTGTACAGAATATAATTTTCACAGCAACAAAAATATATGGTTTTGGTTTTAACAGAAGGTACATGTCGCAAGTTTCGATTTGCAAAAAGAATCACCCAAAACGGAGTTACGAAACTCAAGTTATGGCCTAACGAATTTTGAAATCAGATCTGTTTGAATTCAAATTTTAAAATTTTCAAAAATATATTTCGTTTGGTTCTATGGATAGAGAATATTTTTATGAAACCATAGGAAAAAGAATCAACTAAATCGGATCTATAGACTAAAAGATATACTAGAAACAAGATTTGGTAAAGAATCTGAATTGGAAAATATACTGATAAAAGAGAAAAAAAATTGAACAGGGTGTTCACCGGACTTGTCGCCGGAGACGAGGAAGAAGGTGGCTCCGGTGTGTTTCGGCGAAGGACGCGTACGGGACGGTGTAGAGGACGATGTGGTGAACCTCTTGATCAAGTTTTGGTTGAGGATAGCTTCATGTACACTCGGTGAGAGGTCGCCGGACTTCACGAACTCCGGCGAGCAATTGGCGAGGTTTGGGAGGGAGATAGCTTTTGCAAACAGAGGGCTTCAGACGAGGGGAACCGGGGCAACACTCTGGGCTTTTATAGAGGGTCAGGGGAAGCCAGAGGAGAGCGGGGCGTTGCCGGAATTTATGTGTTTAATGGCTGCAGTATGAAACGTTCGTGGTGTCCATTATGGCTGTCTAGGAGGCGCACTAGGGGATGGGAGGGGTCGAGGGAGGCGAGGAGGTTCCATTCAGAGGCGTTTTGGGGCGGGGGAGAGGAAGGGGAGGGGTGGGGCACGAGGTGGGGTGGTACGTGGCCATGGATGCTGTGTGTTCTGTACGTGCA
>LR738714.1:848449973-848489295 GCA_902687465.1 Secale cereale | reverse complement strand
ATTTATGTGTTTAATGGCTGCAGTATGAAACGTTCGTGGTGTCCATTATGGCTGTCTAGGAGGCGCACTAGGGGATGGGAGGGGTCGAGGGAGGCGAGGAGGTTCCATTCAGAGGCGTTTTGGGGCGGGGGAGAGGAAGGGGAGGGGTGGGGCGCTGGATGGATGTGCGTTCTCCTCGCTCTGCCATGGTCGTGAGAAGATTGGGCCAATTGGGCTGCGTTTTTTTTTTGACACAGAGAAAAAAAATGTATAGATAGAAAATAAAAATATTTTAATATAAGACATATATATATCAAAAATTCAAAAAAATAAATCCTACAAGATGAACTATTTTTCAGAGGCTAAATAAAAACTTTATAAAAAATATTTTTTTCTAAAAATCCAAATGGAACTCAAATTTGAATTCAAAACTTTAGGCATTGCTTTCTTCTGACTTTTTGGAGTGTCATGTTCGCTCCTCTCATACTTTTAAACAAGTATCTCGTCAGGGATTTTTGAAATAAATTTCAATTGCCAAGTAGAATTCAAAGTCCGATAAAATTCATATGCCTCTGAAATTTCCAAATGACACTCAAATAAAAAAAATGCATAGATGCTTAGCTAATAATTGTAAAACATTCCAAATTGAAAATTTGGGATGTTACAGTATGGTACCGACGAAAGTTGCGCGGTACAAGAGAGGCTAGCAATGGTGGAAGGGTGAGAGTGCGTATAATCCATGGACTCAACATTAGTAATAAAGAACTCATATACTTATTGCAAAAATCTATGAGTCATCAAAACAAAGCAATCAACGCCTGATCCTAGGGGGGAGGTTGGTAGGAGTTAACCATCGCGCGTCCCCGACCTCCACACAAAAGTTGACACTTTACAAATACCGCATGCTCTAACTTCGTCACATAGCGGTTCACCATATGTGCATGCTACGGGAATCACTAACCTTAACACAAGTATTTCTCAATTTCATAATAACTCCACTAGCATGACTCTAATATCACTATCCTCGTATCTCAAAACAATTATCAAGCATCCAACTTCTCATCATATTCAATTCACTTAGTGTGAAAGTTTTTACTACATTGATATTGGATGTCTATCATGTGAAGAGTAGTTTTATAGCCTAAGAACATTACCATGCTGTTTTAGTAGACTCTCAAAAGGATATAAGTGAAGCATGAGAGTTCATCTATTTCTTAAAAATAAAAGCACCGCCGTGCTCTAACAGATATAAGTGAAGCACTAGAGCAAACAACAAACTACTCCGAAAGATATAAGTGAAGATCAATGAGTAGTTGAATAATTATCTAACTACTAGTCGTCAACCCGTGCTTTCGCGCGGGCTAGGTTTTAAAAAAAAATGTGTTATATGTGAGCTTCCTTTAAATGATGGAAATTGTGGTACATGTATCAAAATTATTGCTAGAACAACAATTCCAGTATCTGTTACCAACGATATATAACCAAGACAATATAACCTTTTTTGGTATTTTCAATAATTTTCAGGTGACGTTGGGCACCGTAACATTGAATGGGAAGGTAAAATTTAACAATGGAGGCCCACACGAACTTGTAATAAAATAAAATAAGAATTTAATTAAGAACTCAGTTAAGCTCATAGTACTGCTAGAATGAAACTACTTAGTTAACTGGGAAGGAATGCCATGCAGCAAGATTACGTAGCAACCATAGGCATGCTCATAAGTCTTCCTTTTGTAATATCTCCTTGATTTTGCTCAACACTAACGCTCCATGGAGAGATGGATCACTGTTACACATACCTGAAGACGCATTTGCACATGTCACACCAAGTTAAAAATCATTATCTATGTCAAATCAACTGACATTGTAGCTAATCATTAAAAAGGATAATTAAATGAATGTGGGACAGACTACGATCCTTCTCCTTGCACCATCATGATAATACCATAGGGTAAAAATTATTAAATAGCACTTTGATAGACGGAAGAACCCAAGACACAGATGCGATACAAAGCTCTACAGACAATGTTAGAAGTCGAAATAACAGGAACACATTGTACGACCAACCAAAATACACTCACTCAATGTCAGAAAGAGCAAACAAATATATTAGTTAATCTAAATATATCATATTCATAAAATAAAAAATATAGAAAAGTAGTTCTAAGATCATGAAGAGTAATGGTTCAGCATGACAAATGTGATATTGATCAGATTTTGGAGACGCACTAGGAGATTCACCCAATATGTTGATACTTCGTTTGCCATTAAAGATATCTTGTTCATCTGGTTGATGCCATTTGTCCAGTCAGCACACAATAACACGCAGAAGAAAATATTTATTTAGAAAAAGAAAATTATAGAAAAATTAGCAAAGTGATTTGGGTTAACTTGGAAATTTTGGAAATATATTGATAAATGATCTCATATATAGATAGGACAACACGGTCTATTTGCATCAATCAATATTTGGAAAGAAAGGACAATACATTATCAGGACATTCTTGCAGAAGTGTAGATGCAGAAGTTGGACATTATGCCATTTAAAAAATAGGATCATGTGGTGATTCCAACCAAAATCATTTTGTGTACGATCAAATAATTTAATTTAATTCTGGAAGTGATGCATAATCTAGCATGTGCACGTACATCAAAAGATTATCATTCCATACGAAGACAGAATAATCTCAAGTCCAACAATCTATAAAGATTTATAGACAGACATCCTATTCTTCCATCCATTATAAATTGACCTCACCTGAAAATAGAAAAGAATAAGAGCTGCCATGAATAATGTACTGTTGCACAAAATTCAGCCAAGTTTGCCTTTATTAAAATATCACTGGAATTAAAAAATGACTTCCCTACTGTGCTTTTTGATTCGATCAAATTAAATTGTCATTAACTGGGTCATGCAAAATAAACAACTGAGATAAATTTGGCATACAGAAACTCAAGACCATTCTATGTTTACATACCAATGATCTCTTCATAATCATCCGAGTGGTGCTACACATGTGATACATCTTGTACAGTATTACTACGATGCTGCTGATCAAACCATTCATGAATAGATTAAAGTTCTGTACGACTATTGGATTGTCTTCAACAAAAACTGTAGCACCAAAGGTCGTACGTGGAATAGTTACATAACCATCCGTCTCTGTAAAAGAAAGACACTGCCTATCCAAGATGATGTCAGAATTAATTTAGGCATGGGCTCCTCCCTACCATTTATATCTAAGGTATTAGATCACGTATACGACATGATTTTTACGATTATATGAGAATGGAAATACACGCACGCAAGGCCATATTTTCTGCTTAAGGAAAGAAATAGAGACTGAAATTTACCTGTGCACAATGTGTGCTAGTAATCTTTATTGTGGGTTCTTTTTTCCTTGTGTATTAAAGTTAACATGGAAGCAGTGAGTACATGTATTTATTTGCAGTTTCTTGGTGTTACTAATCAGATATTAATTACATAGCAGCTAGTACCAGCACCATACTATAGAGTACATAGCCTGTACATAAATCAACTAACATATTTAGATAAGGAACATCATTAAATTAACCAAGTATTAAAAAGCGTATGAGGAAGAACTTCCAAGAAGGTATCTTGAGCATCATTTTCATTGTCTCTTGTGGCTTCGAATAAATACGGCCGCAACGTCGCCTTATTGACCTCCTGAATGCATATACGCTACATTAGGCAAATGGAACTATTAAAAAAGATACCATCCGAAATCCGAATTTTGTGCTTCTATGATATGCACCTGTATTTTAGATCATTGTGTGACCATAAAACTGTAAGAACAGATCCAAGTTAATAGAACATAATGTTTTGGTTGTAAAGACATTCAGAGGAGTAGATTGAACAAACTAAGTAATGCTCCAAAAATACTTATCCCCTATCCAATAAGCCTAGAAGGGATGCTTGAGTTCAATGAACGGAAGCACGTGACATCTTTGGTCAATTGAATCCCCTAATTTGATTAAATATCAACTACAAAACCTATCACGGTAATACATATGTAAGACTAAGAAACGTATAAAACTAATGAACGCCTGCCATTAGAACCACCCCAAATCAGAATCATAGACTGTACATGATCATTAGTGACCAAGTTTGAAGCTGTAGGATTCACAGCATAAAAATCAACCAAAAAAAAGGAAAACCTACTTCAGTATTGCTCCTTGTGAGTCTTAGTGGTTGAACTGATGCAAGCGATGGCTAGCAATGCATGTGTGCTAAATTTCTATGCAGCCGTTGATTGGTCTGAGGTATGGGTAAATCATGGCCAATAACTGCACATGGAAGGGAGATTTGAGGTATATCATTGTGGGAGTCCAATCAGGTAAGAGGGAGAGAGAAACTGTGCCGTGTGTACCTACTGTATGGAAAGAGTTTGTGGGAGGGGAGCACAATGGTAAGAGTCTTCATGCTTGAGTCTGCTATAGATTTCACAGAATATTTTACTGGCTATTAGAACATTGACAACTGAGCTGAAACGTCAAGATCTTGGAAATTTTATAAGTGAGCTATAAACGTCCATAGGAGGAAGATCATGATGAAGATATGTTATGACTGGAAAGTTTAACTTTCGAAAGAAATCTTTGCAGCAATGGACTTCGACTGATCCAGGAAGGAGTGAGATTACCTGAGGACAAACAGAAAGCAGTGTCAACGGCATGACGAGAGTCGTCTTGCGTCAGGCCGACGTCGATCATAGAAAGATGAGACTGCGCCTAGAACTGGCTAAGCGAGGGAGATGATGGAGAAAGAAAGCAGGAGGCCGTACTAACCTGCAACATCATTACCGCTGATAAGAGAACTGATTAGAGTAAGGGGATGGTTGGACAACGGCAGCAGACGGGGGAGGCGGCTGGTATAGATCGTCCATGGTGGAGAGATGCCCTGCACGTGAGAGATTCCGCGAGAGGTGGAGAGGAGGCGTGCATGAGAGGAGGAGAGGAGGCGTGCTTTCTTGGAACGATCTAATTAGCAGGGATGATTCCTAGGATAATCTGGTGGTTAATAGTAGTTAGTTGTTTTTTCTGAGGTTTTAACTAACATGGATTTTTGTGGGAGATCTATACGTATAACTCGACTCCATGAGATGTACGGCTGCTATTTTTTTATGAACGTGCGGTTTTCTAGGGAGTAACTAACATGGATATTCTGGCGAGATCTACATCGTAATATTTTCGGTCCCACCAGATCAACGGCTTCTAATTTCTACTTAACAGGGTAATTTCTGGGGAGTCTGTAATTAGTATAGGTATAGATGTGAAGACTCTCTAACATTTAAGAACTTCAGATCTTTGGATATTATTCAAACAGCAAGCAAAATAAAATAAACTAAATTGACGCTCCAAGAAAAACACATATCATCTGGTGAATAAAAATATATCTCCGAGTATAGTTAGCGATGGATGAAGGCGAAAGAGGGGATGCCTTCCCGGGGCATCCCCAAGCTTAGGCTTTTGGTTGTCCTTGAATTTTACCTTGGGGTGCCATGGGCATCCCCAAGCTTAGGCTCTTGCCACTCTTTGTTCCATGGTCCATCAAAGAAATACTCAAAACTTGAAAACTTCACAACACAAAACTTAGACAAAAATCTCGTGAGCTCCGTTAGTATAAGAAAACAAACCACTACTCAAAGGTACTGTAATGAACTCATTCCTTGTTTATATTGGTGTTAATCCTACTGTATTCCAACTTCTCTATGATTCATACTTCCCAATACTACTCATAGATGCATTGAAATAAGCAAACTACACACAAAAAACAGAATGTGTCAAAAATAGAACAGTCTGTAGTAATCTGCTGGTTTCGCATACTTCTGTAACTCCAAAAATTTCAAACTAAATTGGTAAACGTGAGGAATTTGTCTATTAATCATCTGCAAAAAGAATCAACTAAATAGCACGCTCCAGTAAAATCAGATGACCATTCTAGCGAGCGCTAACGATTCTGTTTTTGACAGCAAGATCATATAAACTTCACACAAGTCTTCCCAAAGGTTCTACTTGGTACAAACACTACTTAAAACACAAAACAACATCTAAACAAAAGCTAGATGCAATATTTATTCCCTAACAGAAGAAAAACAAAGAAAACAAAACAAAGTTGGGTTGCCTCCCAACAAGCGCTATCGCTTAACGCCCCTAGCTAGGCATGATGATTTCAATGATGGTCGCATAAAAGATAACAATTGAAACATAAAGGGAGCATCATGACGAATATTACTAGCACATTTAAGTCTAACCCACTTCCTATGCATAGGGATTTTGTGAGCAAACTACTTATGTGAACGATAATCAACTAGCATAGGAAGGGAAAATGAGCATAACTTCAAGATTTTAAGCACATAGAGAGGAAACTTAATATTATTGCAATATGTAGAAGCATATGATCCTCTCTCATAATAAGTTTCAGTAGCATCATGAATGAATTCAACAATATAACCAGCACATAAAGCATTCTTTTCATGATCTACTTGCATAGAAATTTTACTACTCCCATCATAAGCAAAATTCTTCTCATTCATAGTAGTGGGAGGAGCAAATTCAGCAAAATAACTATCATGTGAAGCACAATCCAATTGAAAACTGAAATCATGATGACAAGTTTCATGGATATCATTATTCTTAATAGCATACAAGTCATCACAATAATCATCATAGATAGCAACTTTGTTCTCATAATCAATTGTAACCTCTTCCGGAATAGTGGATTCATCACTAAATAAAGTCATGACCTCTCCAAATCCACTTTCATCAATAAATATTATCATCAAGACTTGCGGGGCTAAAAATATCATCTTCATCAAACATAGCTTCCCCAAGTTTGTGTCTTTGCATATCATTAGCATCATCGGTATTCAAAGAATTCATACTAACAACATTGCAATCATGCTCATCATGCACATATTCTATGCCAAGTATTTATGTAATTCTTCTTCTAATACTTGAGCACAATTTTCCTTTCCATCATTTTCATGAAAGATATTAAAGAGATGAAGCATGTGAGGTAACCTCAATTCAATTTTTTTTGTAGTTTTCCTTTATAAACTAAACTAGTGATAAAACACGAAACTAAAAGATTCGATTGGAAGATCTAAAGATATACCTTCAAGCACTAACCTCCCCGGCAATGGCGCCAGAAAAGAGCTTGATGTCTACTACACAACCTTCTTCTTGTAGACGTTGTTGGGCCTCCAAGTGCAGAGGTTTCTAGGACAGTAGCAAATTTCCCTCAAGTGGATGACCTAAGGTTTATCAATCCGTGGGAGGCATAGGATGAAGATGGTCTCTCTCAAACAACCCTGCAACCAAATAACAAAGAGTCTCTTGTGTCCCCAGCACACCCAATATAATGCTAAATTGTATAGGTGCACTGGTTCGGCGAAGAGATGGTGATACAAGTGCAATATGGATGGTAGATATAGGTTTTTGTAATAAGAAAATATAAAAACAGCAAGGTAGCAAGTGGTAAAAGTGAGCATTAACGGTGTTGCAATGATAGGAAACAAGGCCTAGGGTTCATACTTTCACTAGTGCAAGTACTCTCAACAATAATAACATAATTGGATCATATTACTAGCCCTCAACATGCAACAAAGAGTCACTCCAAAGTAACTAATAGCGGAGAACAAACGAAGAGATTATGGTAGGGTACGAAACCACCTCAAAGTTATTATTTCTGATCGATCTATTCAAGAGTCCGTAGTAACGTTCAATCTATAATAGAGTTCATACTAGAATAACACCTTAAGACACAAATCAACCAAAACCCTAATGTCACGTAGATACTCCATTGTCAACTCAAGTATCCGTCGGCATGATTATACGATATGCATCACACAATCTCAGAAACATCTATTCAATCAACACATGGAACTTCAAAGAGTGCCTCGAAGTTTCTACCTGAGAGTCAAGACAAAAATGTGGGCCAACCCCTATGCATAGATTCCCAAGGTCATGGAACCCGCAAGTTGATCACCAAAACATACATCCAGTGAATCAACCGAATACCCCATTGTCACCACAGGTATCGCACGCAAGACATACATCAAGTGTTCTCAAATCCTTAAAGACTCAATCCAATAAGATAACTTCAAAGGGAAAACTCAATCCATTACAAGAGAGTAGAGGGGGAGAAGCATCATAAGATCCAACTAAAATAGCAAAGCTCGCGAAACATCAAGATCGTGCCATCTCAAGAACACGAGAGAGAGAGAGAGAGAGAGAGAGAGAGAGAGAGAGAGAGATCAAACACATAGCTACTGGTACATACCCTCAGCCCCGAGGGTGGACTACTCCCTCCTCGTCATGGAGAGCGCCGGTATGATGAAGATGGCCACCGGAGAGGGATTCCCCCCTCCGACAGGGTGCCAGAACGGGTGTAGATTGGTTTTCGGTGGCTACAGAGGCTTTCGGCGGCCGAACTCCCGATCTAGGATATTTTCCGAAGGTTTCACTATTTATAGGAATTTTTGGCATAGGTCCCACGTCAAGGGGGTCTCCGGGCTGTCCACGAGATAGGGGGGCGCCACCACCTGCCTAAGGGTGCGCCGCCCACCCTCGTGTGCAGCACGTGGCTCTCCTGGCCCAACTCTTTTACTTCGGGGGCTTCTTTTGGTCCAGAAAAAATCATCAAAAATTGGCACGTCAATTGGATACCATTTGATATTCCTTTTCTGTAAAACTCAAAAACAAGGAAAAAATAGAAACTGGCACTGGGCTCTAGGTTAATAGGTTAGTCCCAAAAATCATATAAAAGTGTATAATAAATCCCATAAAACATCCTAGAAGGATAATATAATAGCATGGAACAATAAAAAATTATAGATACATTGGTGACGTATCATATAGTAAGTCTCCAATGTTTGCTCCTTTTCCAGCCTAGAATTCCAGCTGCCGGCATTCCCCCTCTTCATGTAAACCTTGTAAAATAAGAGAGAAAAGGCATAAGTATTGTGACACAATGTGTAATAACAGCCCAAAATGCAATAAACATCAATATAAAAGCATGATGCAAAATGGACGTATCAACTCCCCCAAGCTTAGACCTCGCTTATCCTCAAGCGGAAGCCGAAATCGAAAAATATGTTCACATGTTTAGAGATAGAGGTGTCGATAATATAAAATACGGATATGAAGGCATCATGATCATTCTTATAACAGCAACATATACAGAAAATGGTTGTGTACTCCTGGGAGTACGCACTCCCGCTCCTCATATACCATATAGATGAATCTTTTATACCTCTTTATTATTTTTAATACTTCATTAGTAATTATTAGATAGCCCAAAATGATTTTCATGAAAAAATTCATGCGAGTCTACATATTTTAAATGTTTACGTATATACTGATGTGTTTGTACGTGAAAAAGGTATATTACAAAAAGTACATCGCAGATTAAATTTTTTCAACAAAACTCGTATTGGGGTATCTTAGAATATTTGATGAAGTATATTGAGAATGATAAAGAGGTATAATTAATGCGTATATGAGGTATATTGAGGATGGGAGTACAGAAAAGGAGTCTATATATATATATATATATATATATATATATATATATATATATATATATATATATATATATATATATATATATATATATATATATATTGTCATGTGATTTCTTATGCTAAAGTAACAATCCATTCACAATGCCAAGTATGAATCCGAAACTTCATCGAAAACTAACAAACTATGGCCTCGGTCATTGAAACAATTGCAATTTATCATAACATCGAAAAGAGTCAATATAGAGCTTTTCAGCAAGTCCTCATACTCAACTATCATTTAGTCTTTCACAATTGCTAACACTCACGCAATACTTATGGGTATGGAGATTTAGTCGAACACAGAGAAAGATAGGGGCTTATAGTGTTGCCTCCCAACCTTTTACCTCAAGGGTAATGTCAACAATAATAGTTCATGGTAACTTACATCCAATTGGGTATATATATATCAGCATGTTTCCAACACAGTGTGCTTGCCAAAGGATAAAACGTAAAAAGGAAGGGTGAAGATCACCATGACTCTTATGTAAGGTATGAACAATAGATAGGCCCTTCGCAGAGGAAAGTAGAGATTGTCATGTGCTTTTTATGGTTGGACGTACAAAATCTTAGCGCAAAAGAACGTCACTTTATATTGCCACGTGTGATATGGACCTTTATTATGTAGTCTGTCGCTTTTATTGCTTCTGTATCACAAGATCGTATAAAGTTTATTTTCTCCACACTAATAGATCATACATATTTAGAGAGTTGCAACAATGACAACTTACTTGAAGGATCTTACTCAATCCATAGGTAGGTATGGTGGACTCTCATGGCAAAACTGGGTTTAAGGATGTATGGAAGCACAAGTAGTATCTCTACTTGGTGCAAGGAGTTTGGCTAGCATGAGGGGGAAAGGCAAGCTAAACATGTTGGGTGATCCATGACAATATACTTTATTTCAAATATAAGGAAACATAAGTCATTACATAGTATTCCTTGTCCAACATCAACTCTTTAGCATGTCATATTTTAATGAGTGCTCACAATCATAAAAGATGTCCAAGATAGTATATTTGTATGTGAAAACCTCTCTTTCTTTATTACTTCCTATTAATTGCAACGATGACCAAAACTATGTTTGTCAACTCTCAGCAACTTTTATTCATCAAACTCTTGTTATGTGAAGTCATTACCCTCCATAAGATCAATATGATCTCTATGATTCTTTTTATTCTTTCTTCTATTTACTCATGATCATAGTGTGTCGGTGTACTAAGATAGGGGTACCTTAGTACCCCAACTTGTGCACGGGCAGTAGCAGCTTCCCGTGGCAGGGCTTACCACGTGCTCGCCAAGAACCGTTCTGGTCCCTATAAAGCCATTCAAGAACAAAGTATACAAGTCAGAAGATCAAGGCCCCGGCAAGAGGAGCTTGCCGGGAAGGCCGCACCAGGCTCAAGGTTATCGCTTTAGCACAAGACCCTGGCAAAAGGAGCTTGCCGGGAAGGCCGCACCAGGCTCAAGGTTACCACTTTAGCACAAGACCCTGGCAAAAGGAGCTTGCCAGGAAGGCCAAGGAACACATGCCTCAAGAGATGTCTCAGCGCATCATGCGCCCCGGTAGGACCCGGAAAGCGACAAGCTTCCGGGCCCGGCAAGATCACGACCCCGGCAAGGTGCTTGCCGGGGAAACCTACGCTGTGTGCCCGCGCTCCAGCTCATCTGCCCACGCGTCGCCCTGGGGCCCTTCCAGGGGCACGTGGCAGGCGGCTGTGCAGCCTGGGGCACACGGTGGCAAGCCACGGTGACGAGGCTACCGCCGTGTCGAACGGAGAAGCATGGACGGACGCTTTTGGGTGCGACGGCGACGGCCATTTAATGCCCTTGTCCCCCACTGTCAAAGTTAGGTGAAGACCACTGTTCATATACTGTTCATGCACTGTTGCAACTACCACCAAATTTACACTTTTAGCCTCCTCTACGTTGACACCTGTCGGTGACCCCTTTAAGCTATAAAAGGAGGCCCATGCACAACGTAGAGGGGGTTCGAAACCTAGACAACTCTCTCGCTCGGTGTAGCTAGTACTGTAGACCTTCAAGCTCCCGAGCTCCAAAAACTCAATACAACCTAAGCAGGAGTAGGGTTTTACGCGTCCGCGCGGCCCGAACCTGGGTAAAACTGCCCACGTGTGCTCCTCGATCTGCTCTCCGTGCTCCCTCCGCTCCCTTACCGCAACGTAGAAGGGGCTCCGGTCCCATAGGTGCTCGTGGGAGGACAGTTTCCCCCGACATCTTTGGCGCGCCAGGTAGGGGGCGTCGAGGTTGTGCGAACCTGATCCGGCGCTCACGCGGGCGCATTCTTCATCAACCTCTCCAACTTCATCGGCTACATCAACATGCCTCCGAAGAAGAATGTTTCGGAGGTTGGAGGCCCGTCCGCGTCGATCCCACCACCACCAGAGCCGACGGTTGGTGGGGGAGGCGCCGGCGGAAGGGTGGACGCCGGCGGGGACACTCACGGCGCCACCAAGTCCAAGGACAAGACGGACGACCGGGCAAACTCCAAAGCCTCGGTGTATGTTCATGCACCACGTCCCTCTCAGGAGGTGCCAGACCAGCAGCGGCGTGGTACCGGAGGTACCATACGATTGCTGGGACGTGGCCAAGCCGGCGAATCACGGGACGCTCAAGGCCACCGCCCCGGCACGAGCAAGGCGCGGTCGCCGGGACGGGAACGTGCTCCTTCTAACGCAGTTAGAAGTCCGAGCGTGTCCCGCTCCTCGCACCGCTCGCCGCCGCTCCCCTCCTCTCCAGCAGAAGCTCTAGCAAGAGCACAGCTGCTCCTCGACTTCCCTCCAGCGGCGGACAAAGCCGAAGACTGGAGGGCGACGATCCAGAGCCTCATCGCCTTCGCCAACAACGACACGCCACAGCAGCCGGCACCATCGCGGCCGCGGCAAGTCGACCAGACGAAGGCCGATGGAGACAAGACCGCCGGGGGTGCAACTACTGTGCACTCCCCGCCGCGGAAGCAGAAAACGCCGCCCCGCCGGATCAACGTCGACGACGACTCCACGGCGTCGTCGGATCCGCGGGCTCGCCGCGATCAGCGCCAAGTCCTCGACGACAGGCGACAGGAGGACGCTCGGACCCGTATCGAGCGTCGACGAGAAGCCAGAAGACAATCTGATCAGCGCGCTAGGACCGCTGTTGACATGCACGCGCCCGGTGAACCAGGCGACTTGCCGTACGCGGCAGGCTGCCCTGCCTTCACCCGTGAGCTGCGGCAAGTCCAGTGGCCCAGCATGAAGAATTTCAAGCCCGACGTACCCGAGAAGTACGACGGCAAGACACACCCCTCGGAGTTCCTCAGCATCTACACTATAGCAGTGCAGGCTGCCGGGGGACGCGACGAGAAGATCCTAGCCAACTATTTCCCGCTAGTGCTTAAGCCAAACATCCGGTCTTGGCTTATGCACTTGCCAGAGAACTCCATCTCCTCATGGGCAGATCTGTGCCACCAGTTTGTTGGCGCCTTCACGGGCGGCCACAAACCCCATGGCCAGGAGAGCGATCTCCACATCCTCGCCCAGAAGGAGGGAGAGTCCTGCGCAAATACATCCAAAGATTCAGCCGCGTCCAGCACAACATTCCCGACGTCCACCCTGCCGCGGTTATCAGCGCGTTTCACCAGAACGTGCATAACCGTCGGATGAGGGAGGAGATGGCCATGACCAAGATCCAGGATGTCAGCGAGCTCTACGCTATGGCTGACAAGTGTGCGCGCGCCGAAGAGGGGAGGAGACTCCCCGGAGAGGATACTGGCGCAGGAGGAAGCGATAGTGAAGACGCCGCCCCGGCAAGGAAAAGCCGGCGGCGGAATAACAGAAAGAAGAAGAGCAAGGAGGTGCTGGTTGTCGAGCAATCCGGCAAGGAGGCTCCCGCCAAGAAGGCACAGGCTGGCGGTTCCGGCAAGGAGCCCGCCCCTGTAGCGGCAGCCGACAAGCAGGACGGCTCCGACAAGCAATACTGCAAGATCTACCGCACCAAGGGCCACGATCTCCAGAACTGCAAAAGAGTGGAGTACCTCGTAGAGCAGCAAAAGGCTGAATACGAGCGACGTGACAAGGAGAAGGCCCAAGGAGGCGGAGGAGAACCCAGCAAGAAGCGGTCGTTCAATGGCCGGGGAGGACGCCGCGGCAAGGCCAAGCAGCGGCAAGGTGACAGACCTCCCCGGGGCCGCGGCAAGGATGAGGATGAAGATGACGATGATGACATGGAAGAAGGAGACAACAGCGAGCAGGAGTTCCAGAAGGCCACAGAGGTTCTGTGTGTCGACGGAGGTGCCTCTCTGCACACTTCCCACCGCCAGCTCAACCAGTGGGTGCGAGAAGTGAATGCAGCTGAGCCGCCCGTCGAGTCACGCAGGCTGCTGAAGTGGTCCGGCACGCCCATCATCTTTGACCTTGAGGACCACCCTGACCGCACAACTGCGGTCGGGTGCTTGCCGATGTTGGTCTCACCAACTATCCGCAACCTCAAGGTCACCAAGATGTTGGTTGACGGCGGGGCCGGCCTGAACTTGATCTCCTCAGCTGTGATCAAGAAGCTACAGATCCTAGACGGCGAGCTCGAGGAAACCGGGTCGTTCCAAGGGATCAACCCGGGAAGGAGCAAGCCGAAGGGGAAGATCACGCTGCCAGTGACCTTTGGCGGAGAGCTCAATTTCAGGACGGAGAGGATCACATTTGATGTTGCCGATATCCCATTGCCATACAATGGGATACTTGGTCGTCCTGCCCTCGCCAAGTTCATGGCAGCTTCCCACTATGCATACAACGTACTCAAGATGCCGGGGCCGATAAGCGTCATCTCTGTCCCCGGCGACAAGAAGGACGCGCTTATCTGCGCCGACCAGATCTACCGGGATGCAGCAGCCGCAGCAGAAAGCAACACACTTGCCGCTGAAGCTCCCGGGGGGGAGAACAAGACCAAGTCCGGCAAGAGCTCTGGAGCCCACTCCGGCAAACGCACCTCCTCGGAGTGCTGCGCTGCCGTCGAGGACGCGCCATCGAGCTCCACCGGCAAGTGCAAGAAGGGAATGGCAGCTCCACCGGCAACCAAGAAGGTGTCCGCCAAGGAGGACGGCACTGGTGGTACCTTCACCATCAATGCTACACTCGACCACAAATAGGAAAGCGCGCTCGTTGCCTTCCTGCTGGCGAATGTCGGCGTGTTCGCATTGCAACCGTCTGACATCCCCGGCGTTCCCAGGAAGGTAATTGAGCACAAGCTTGCTGTTTGTCCTCATGCGCGGCCCGTCAAGCAGAAGGTCAGGAAGCAAGCCGTGGAGCGCCAAGAATTCATCTCCGAAAAGATAAAGAAGTTGGAAGCAGCAGGCCTGGTTAGAGGCGTAATCCATCCTACGTGGTTAGCCAATCCAGTTGTCGTGCGCAAGGCCAATGGGAAGTGGAGACTTTGTATAGACTTCACTGATGTGAATAAAGCGTGTCCCAAGGATCCATTTCCCTTGCCGCGTATTGACCAGATTGTTGACTCCACCGCCGGATGTGAGTTGCTTTCATTTCTTGATGCATACTCAGGTTACCACCAGATATTCATGGCCAAGGAAGATGAAGAAAAGACTGCATTCATTACTCCATGTGGCACATATTGCTTCATACGCATGCCCTTTGGATTGAAGAATGCAGGCTCGACATTTGCAAGGGTGGTGCACACTGCTTTTGAGCCACAGATACACAGAAATGTAGAAGCCTACATGGATGATATAGTGATCAACAGCAAAAGCAAAGAAACCCTGATACAGGACTTAGAGGAAACCTTCGAGAATCTGTGCAAGATCCAGCTCAAGCTGAACCCCGAGAAGTGCGTCTTCGGAGTTCCCTCCGGCAAGCTTCTCGGGTTCTTTGTGTCCCAGAGGGGGATTGAAGACAATCCCGACAAGATAAAAGCCATCGAGCAGATTGAAGCCCCGAAGCGCGTCAAGGACGTAAGAAGACTTGCTGGTTGTGTGGCTACCCTCAGCAGGTTCATTTAAAGTCTGCAGAGCGCGCCCTGCCTTTCTTCAAAATTTTGAAAAAGGCGGGTCCCATGAAATGGACTCCGGAAGCGGAGGCAGCGCTGCAAGACTTGAAAGGATACCTGTCCTCCACTCCGATACTTGTCGCACCTAGGCCACAAGAGAAGTTGCTACTGTACCTAGCGGCAACCAATCAAGTGGTTAGTGATGCGTTAGTAGCGGAGAGGGAGGAAGAAGAGGAACCCACATCCCCGGCAAGCGAATCCAGCGACAAGCGGGGGGCTTCCCCGATAAGCTCTGGCCCCGACAAGGACAAGCCTGCGCAGGAGCAAGGAGAAGTGCGAAGGAAGATGGTGCAGCGCCCAGTGTATTTCGTAAGTTCCTTCTGCAGGGGGCTAGATCAAGATACTCTGGGGTGCAGAAGTTGCTTTTCGGCCTCCTCATGGCCTCAAGGAAGCTGCGCCATTACTTCCAAGCACACGAGATAACGGTGGTCACTCGCTTTCCGTTGAAGAGGATATTGCAAAATCCCGAAGCAACAAGCAGGATCGTCGAGTGGGCACTGGAGCTGTCAAGCTTTGGTCTCAAGTTTGAGAGTACTTCAACCATACAGAGCAGAGCTTTGGCAGAATTCATAGCAGAATGGACCCCAACACCAGATGAAGAAGTCCCAGAGACAAGCGTCCCCGTCCAAGAAGCGAGCAACGAATGGATAATGTACTTTGATGGTGCTTTCTCGCTGCAAGGCGCCGGTGCCGGCGTGGTACTCATAGCGCCCACCGGAGAGCACCTCAAGTATGTTGTCCAGATGCACTTTCCCAAGGAGCAAGCGACAAACAATACTGCTGAGTATGAAGGTTTGCTTGCCGGCCTCAGAATTGCGGCCGAGCTTGGGATCAAGAAGTTGATTGTGCGGGGAGATTCACAGTTGGTGGTCCGACAAGTGAATAAGAGTTACCAAAGCCCTTTGATGGAAGCTTATGTTGATGAAGTGAGGAAGCTTGAAGAGCGCTTTGAAAGTCTGCAAATGGAGCACGTCCCAAGAGCTCAGAATGATATTGCAGATGGCCTCTCAAAGTGTGCTGCAATGAAGTTACCTGTGGAACCAGGGACCTTCGTGCTCAAGTTAACTCAGACATCCGTTACACCATCAGTTGGGCAAAACAAGAAGAGGAAGTTGGTCTCCGGCGACTACTTGCCGGCGGATCTTCCAGAAGCCGCCGCCAAGGTCCCCAAGATCAACAGCCAAGATGCTGAGGAACAGTTTGCTCCTGCAGATCCAAGGGTCTGTACAGTTGAAGCAGGCGTTCCCGACAAGCCTTGCCCCGGCAGGCTTGCCGGGGGACCATCAGCTCCGGCAGAGCCGCAGGTTCTTGCCGTAGAAGCTGAGGTTCCCGCAGCAGCCCTCATGCCTTTAGTCCTTGTTGTTGAGCCTCGGGCTCCAGCATGGGCACAGCAAATCGTCCGCTTTCTGCAAACTGGAGAACTTCCCGACGAGCCAGAAGAGATAGAGAAAATAACCAGGCAGTCGAGTATGTACCAGTTCGTTGGCAATGAACTGTACAGAAAAAGACTCAACGGTGTCAGGTTGAAGTGCATTTCCAGGGAAGATGGACAGAAGCTGTTGGCAGAGATACATGGAGGCATATGTGGCCACCACATTGCCGCAAGGGCACTTGCCGGGAAGGCGTTCCGGCAAGGGTTCTTCTGGCCAGAAGCCCTCCAGGATGCAACTGCACAAGTAACCAAGTGTGAAGTGTGCCAGTTCCATGCCAAACAAATTCACCAGCCAGCTCAAGCTCTCCAGACGATCCCTTTGTCCTGGCCCTTCTCGGTCTGGGGGCTCGATATCCTCGGCCCTTTTCCCCGCGCCGTCGGGGGTTTTGAGTACTTGGACGTTGCAATCGACAAGTTCACAAAGTGGCCAGAAGTGGAACCAGTGAGAAAGGTGACAACAAAGTCAGCAGTCAGGTTCTTCAGATCGATTGTTTGCCGTTTCGGAATCCCTAACAGGATCATCACCGACAACGGCACACCGTTTACAAGTCGCACCTTCATGCAGTACGTCCAAGACCTTGGCGCCAAGGTCTGCTTCACTTCTGTTGCTCACCCAAGGAGCAATGGTCAAGCGGAGAGGGCCAATGCTGAAGTGCTGCGCGGACTCAAGACAAGAACCTTCGACAGGCTGCACAAGTGCGGAAGAAACAGGATAGAGGAGTTGCCGGCGGCTCTTTGGTCAATCAGGACGACACCAAATCGAGCCACCGGACAGACACCCTTTGCTCTTGTCTATGGAGCAGAGGCAGTTCTCCCCACGGAACTCGTATACGGATCTCCTCGAGTGCTCGCTTACGATGAGCTCGAGCAAGAGCAACTGCAACAAGATGACGCATTGCTCCTTGAGGAGGAACGTCTCCAGGTTGTTGTACGAGCTGCTCGATACCAGCAAGCCTTGCGTCGCTATCATAGCCGCAAGGTCAGGGCCAGGAGTCTCGAGGAAGGCGACCTTGTTCTTCGGCGTGTTCAGTCCGCCAAGAATTCCAACAAGTTGACGCCGAGGTGGGAAGGCCCTTATCGGGTGAGACAAGTCACAAGGCCCGGCGCTGCCCGCCTTGAGACCGAAGAAGGCTTACCGGTGAGCAACTCCTGGAACATAGAGCATCTTCGCAAGTTTCACCCATAAGGCACGGTTGCCGTGATCCGCTCCGGCAACCACATTTTGTACAAGTCTTGCCGCTGTTGGATGTAAACCTTTGTACAAAGCCGGGCGCAGATCCCGTGCATCAGTAAAGCTTTTGTGCTTCGCACTATTTGTCATTTCCATGCTTTTCTTTGTTATTTGCATGCATCATCTGACACCTTGTGCAACGCGCATCCCCGGTAAGCACTAGCAAGCCATGAGGCCCTATACTTGTTTTTCCTCCTCTTCTTCTTTCCCTCTTAAGCAGAAGGAGTATTCCTCGCGCACAAGTTTGCCGGGGGGGAAGGAGATGGAGGCGTGAACCAAGTACTGTTCAAGAAAGAGAAGCCTTGTCGGGGAGCAAACAATCTATGAAACCTAAGTTACCAAAGTTTGAGTAATTCAAATTTTTCAAATTTTTTAGTTGTCTTCCTTGAACAACCACACTTTGTATGGAAAACCTGAGCGCGGAGGAACCTACCCGTGGCTAGCCGCACCCTTACCTTGTTTCGAGCACGCTCAACGACTTAAGTGAGCTGCGACAAATGTCGCGCCCTTACTTCGTTTTCGAGTTCGCTCAGCAATCTAAGTGTGCTGCGGCTAGCTGTGGCAAGGTTTCTTGCTGGCAAAGGTATTGCCAGCAAGCTGCTAAGAGTACAGCACTCAGCGCTCGCGGCAAGGGCCCTTTGCCGGCGAGTTTCCTAAAAGCATAGGGTGGAATGCATACAAAGTAAAGAGACTAAAGCAAAGGAGATAACACTGCATTGGTTGCTCCAAATAAGATTGTATATTACAAGGATGACTTGCCGCAATACTAACAGATCCTTGTCCGTAACATGCTTTGCAGCGACAAAGGAAGCAGAAAGAAAGGAATCTAATCTACGCGGTCGCGTTCACGCCTCGTGATCTTGCCCACCTTGGCGACGATGTGGGCAACTTGCGCCTTCAACGCCTCCTGGTCAGCTTCGGGCGGCAAGGAGCGGAGGACATTGACGAGGTTGATGCCGGGGTTGCGGTAGACGATCTTCGATATGACCCGCTCCATGGTGCCCGTGCAGAGCCGACGCGCCTCGTCGGCCAGCTGCACGGGGATCTTCTCCCGCAGCCGCGCAAGCGCCGGCGCAATTCCCCTGAAGAACAAACTCAACTTGGCGCTGTGGGGGAGACTCTCGTCCGGGGAGTACACGAGATGCTCCGCCCTCAGCGCCATCATCTCCATGTCAATATTGGCAGCGGAGGTGACCAGCTCATCAGTCCACTGCTCCACTGCCCGGTTGAAGTTGTTCGCCGAGACGGCGGCGCTCTCCACCAAGGCCCTTTCCTTGCGGAGTTCGTCCTTCAGCTTCGTCTCGCGGTCCCGGGCGGCGTCTAGCGAGTCAGTCAAGGTGGAAACCTGCAGCTCTAAGTCAGCGATGGAGTTCCTGGCGTCAGAGAGCTCTTTGCCCTTCTCGGAAAGACGTACCTGCAGCTCAGAGTTGGTGTGGGCATCTTTCTCCCGCTCCACGTTGAGCGCAGTGACCCTCTCCTCGCTTGCCTTCAGGTACAGCTCCGTCTGTGCCACCTTGGCCTCCAGGTCCTTCTTGGCGGTCTCTGCGGCGGCTGCGGCATTCCTCGCCTCCTTCAGAGCCCCGCCAATGGCCTGCTCCCGGGCGGCGAGGTCGTCCTCCTGGGCATCGAGGTCGACCTTCCGCTGGTTGAGTACTCCTTCCCGCCGAGACAGCTCCTCGGCGGCCAATCGTTGCTGCTTCTCGGCCTCAGCTTTTTCAAGGAGGAAGGCTTGCTACGCCCCGGCAAGCTCTTCACGCTCCTCCGCCAAGTTGCGGAGGGCCGCCTGGTTGGCGGCGCGGAGCTCCGCGGCGCGCTTCTCCAGATTAGCTCCAGCCTTGGCAGCCAGAGCCTCCCGAGACTCCAACTTCGCCTGCCTGGCCCGATACAAAGCCAGGAGCCGACGAAGGAGTCTCTCCTCTTCGGGCTCGTCGCTGCTGTCGGGCGCTTCAACAACCTTCAATCCGGCGGAGGCGAGGACCTCTCCGTCAAAGGTCTCTCCCTCCGCGGGTGCCCGAGACGAGGACGCCCACGGGACTTGAATAAAGACCCCGTTGGCGGCCTCCAAGTAGACGCCCGACCAGTCCGCGGAGGCGGAGGGGTCGGCGGCCGGTGCAGCGTCCGGCGCTCCCGCAGCCTCCGGGCCAGCGGTATGGTCACCGGTCCCTTCCCCAGCCGCGACATCGGCGGTTGGGGCGGTCTCCTCGACGGCCGGCTCGTCAGCTCCAGCCACCTCCTCGGCGGTAGTAGCGTTGCCGCCGTCGCCATGCACGCCCTCCTCGCCGGTGGTCTCCGTTTCCATCCGCTCCGGTGCAGGAGGATCTAGCAGAAGAAAAAGAAAAGAAAGAATCAAGCAAATATCCAAAAAGACAAATCCAAGAAGAAGAAGTTGCAAGGTTTACCTTCGCAGACTTCTTCGACGACGGGGTCCCTCGCCGGGGAATTCTCCCTTGGCGGCGGAGTAGTGGCCCCTGCTGGCGGAGGGCCGCCTGAGCTCTCCCTTCGCGGGGTGCTCACCCTTGTCGGGCTGCTCACCCTTGGCAGGGTACTCGCCCTTGGTGGAGTACCCGTCCTTGGCGGAGCGTTCTCCGTTGCCGGGGAGTTCGTCCTTGGCGGGGAGGGTGGAGCAAGTGGCTCGTCGGGGGCGACCTCCTGGTGCTCCTGCGGCTGCGGCTCCACTTCTGCACAAAACAACAAGACATCAACCAAGATGATAACCTCGAGCGCACCCATCAAGCAGAAAGGTAAATACCAGACTTACGCTGGGGGCTGCGCTGGGGGCTGCTCCTCGGAGCAGCAGGCTGATCCGGCAAGTTCGTCGCCGGCGCGTCGCTTGTCGCCGCGGCGGGCTCGTCGTCCTCGATATTGACCACAGGGATCTTGGCCCTCTTCGCCATCCGCTGGGTCAAGGTCCTGCGAAGCAAAACAAAAACAAGATCAGAACCAAGCAAGGAAAATCAAGACAAAATCAAAGAAACTAAAAGAATTGCAAGTACTTACTCCTCTTCTTCTTCGTCGGAGCTGAGGGCGGAGAAGTCAAACTCCGCCTGGTGCGCTTCCGCGCGAGGAGCAGGAGGAGAAGGCTCCCTCGGGCGCTTGGCAGTCTCCGGGGCTGTGGGCTGTGAAGACCCGGCCCCCGTTGTCGCCGAGGACCGAGGGGCAGAAGGAGCACCCGTTCCGCTCCGGGAAGATCCCCCTCCGCTTGGCGCTCGAGCACGGGGCGCCTCCTTAACGACTTCGCTCGTCTTGGTGGCGCGCGTCGCACGGCGCGCCGGCCGCTGTCGAGGCGCCTGCGGCCTCGCAGTCTCAATTGCCTTGCGAACGCGCTTCTTCGGTTGCTGCGGAGGGCTTGGCGGAGGCGGAGAGTTCTCCGAGGATGAGGAGGCATCGTCGTCAAGATTCAGAGATCCACCAGAGTCTTCATCGGAATCTCCAGCCTCGGCGTCCTCCTCCTCCTCGGCAGGCCCGCTGGACTCAGTGCCATGCCCAGCGGCCTCGCTCCCCCCGGCAACCTCGCTCGTCCCGGCAAGCTTCACGGAAGGCTCCCCGGCAAACTCCTCGGGCGCAATCTTTAGTAGCTTGAGGATTTCCGCCTCCTCTGCTTGACTCACTGCGTCCGCGGCCTCTGCCTCTTCCACAGTGTATCCAAATTCGCCCGCAGCCGCAGCTACGGCGGCCTCCTCCATCCTGGAGGCGATGTAAGCTACATCCCGGTTAGTAGTATCCCGGGTGAGGCCCTTCTTCTCCTCGGCGTTGCGGGGCTTCTCGACCCAAGTTGTCGAAGAAGGTCAGCACGGTCTCCGGTGGAGGCTCCAGCCAAGTGGCGACGACGCCATGGGAGTCGCACTCGGGCATCATCGCGCGTATGGAATCGCGGGCAGTGCTGTCGCACAGCGGCACCACTCCCCGGGAAGGTTTGAACCACTCCGGGTGGGCGGGGTCATGCTTGAAGAGCTCCCGAACCATCCCCTTGAACTCCAAGACGGTGAAGTTGTAGTTCAATCCAGGGCGCAGCCTCATGATGTCTGCCGCATTGCCGAATTCCCAGGCGGGCCTCTTCCTTTCTTGTAAAGGGGCGATGCGGCGGCGGAGGAAATATGCTCCAACTTCTCCAACAGTCAGATTGGCGACCCGGAGACAAATGATCCTAATGAGGGCGATCTGAAGCTTGCTGTCCTCCGGGGCCAATTCACTCCAATCCCTGCCGCGCACTATGGCAGTCTTGCGCGGCGAGGTAAAGGGCTCAGGATTAGCTTCCAGCACCCAGCACCAATCGGCTCTCCACTCCTCCCACTTGCCGCGGAGCTCTCCCTTCAAGTACGCGTCCTTCTTGTTCAGCCTGAAGATCCAGGAGATGCCGCCAGAGAGGGGAGCACCGGACTCTACTCTAGGCATGAAGAAGTGGCGGAAAAGAGCTACATTTGGATGAACCCCAACATAGTTTTCGCACAGATGTGCGAAAACGGCCATCGTAAGGATGGCGTTGGGGGTGAAATCTAGGAGCTGGAGGCCATACGTATTCATTACATCACAAAAGAACTCCGAGTACGGAGGGCACAGACCACACTGGAAGAATGCGGCAAAGAAAAAGTACCCGCCGGGGAACATGTCAGCGGCGACGGCGGGGAGGACTCTGGTGCGGGGATGAGCTTTGGTCTCCCTCGCCCAGAACAAATAGTATTTGTCCCGCAGCTCCCTCGCGCCAAGCCTCGGCGTGAAGACCATGCACTTCTTCCGCCGGGCTGCCAGCTTCGCCGCCTGCTCGGACTTCTCCTTCTTGGCCTTGTCACTCTTCGCCTTGTCGCTCTTCGGAGCCATGGCGGGGGCGGCGAGGAAAGAGGCGAGGAAGTCGACGGTGCCGCGGATGCGGGAGACGGCGGAGGAAGGGAGGGGCTTGGCTCTCTGTCGACCTTTGGGAGGCGGAGGGCGACGGGGGTTTCTGGAGAATCAAGGCGCAATGAAAACGATGGAGGGAACTGCCCCTGCTTCCTCTGCTTTCAAGGGGGAAGTGGGGGACGTTCCGCATTTCCCATTAAAGAACAGGCCACGATCTCTCCCACGACGCCGCAATCGACATGTGCTGTTAGGGAGGGATACGGCGGATACGGAAGGGGATACGGATTGCCGTGGGCCGCGTGTGCCCGTGCACTGTCTTGGGCCTGGCCCAACAGCGCTCGGCATCGTGTGTGGCCCAGGCCCGGGGGCTCCTGTCGGTGTACTAAGATAGGGGTACCTTAGTACCCCAACTTTAGCACGGGCAGTAGCAGCTTCCCGTGGCAGGGCTTACCACGTGCTCGCCAAGAACTGTTCTGGTCCCTATAAAGCCATTCAAGAACAAAGTATACAAGTCAGAAGATCAAGGCCCCGGCAAGAGGAGCTTGCCGGGAAGGCCGCACCAGGCTCAAGGTTATCACTTTAGCACAAGACCCTGGCAAAAGGAGCTTGCCGGGAAGGCCGCACCAGGCTCAAGGTTATCACTTTAGCACAAGACCCTGGCAAAAGGAGCTTGCCAGGAAGGCCAAGGAACACATGCCTCAAGAGATGTCTCAGCGCATCATGCGCCCCGGCAGGACCCGGAAAGCGACAAGCTTCCGGGCCCGGCAAGATCACGACCCCGGCAAGGTGCTTGCCGAGGAAACCTACGCTGTGTGCCCGCGCTCCAGCTCATCTGCCCACGCGTCGCCCTGGGGCCCTTCCAGGGGCACGTGGCAGGCGGCTGTGCAGCCTGGGGCACACGGTGGCAAGCCACGGTGACGAGGCTACCGCCGTGTCGAACGGAGAAGCATGGACGGACGCTTTTGGGGGCGACGGCGACGGCCATTTAATGCCCTTGTCCCCCACTGTCAAAGTTAGGTGAAGACCACTGTTCATATACTGTTCATGCACTGTTGCAACTACCACCAAATTTACACTTTTACCCTCCTCTACGTTGACACCTGTCGGTGACCCCTTTGAGCTATAAAAGGAGGCCCATGCACAACGTAGAGGGGGTTCGAAACCTAGACAACTCTCTCGCTCGGTGTAGCTAGTACTGTAGACCTTCAAGCTCGCGAGCTCCAAAAACTCAATACAACCTAAGCAGGAGTAGGGTTTTACGCGTCCGCGCGGCCGAACCTGGGTAAAACTGCCCGCGTGTGCTCCTCGATCTGCTCTCCGTGCTCCCTCCGCTCCCTTACCGCAACGTAGAAGGGGCTCCGGTCCCATAGGTGCTCGTGGGAGGACAGTTTCCCCCGACATAGTGAGATAATCAAGCCCTTGACTCAAAACTAATCTTTATTATATATAGCTCACAGACTCGATTACAAAGATAAAGATCATAAAGCAAAGCTCACAACTAGATCATATTAAACTTTATTCTACTAGATCAAGATATAACCAAAAGGATAAAACTAATAAAACTCGGTAAGGATAGGAGTGTGATGGTGATACAATACCGGGGCACCTCCCCCAAGCTTGGCAGATGCCAAGGGGAGTGCCCATAGCCATGTGATTATGTCTCTCTCTTTGGAGGTGGGGATGATGCAGTTGGTAGCAGTGATGATGGAGTATCGTACATCGAGCGTAGGAGATCCTCCAACTTGCGGATAATACCCTTGAGTGCGGCAATATGATCCTTCAGCAAAATATTTTCACTTGTGAGATACTTGTTTTGTATTTGAGCTAATTCAATAATCTTGAAAGCTTCAATCTCAGTTGGGGTAAAAAGGTTTGGAAGGGGTTGAAGGATGTCTTCTTCTTCTGCTGCCGGAGCCTGATCCTCCATAGCCTTCTTGATCCTATACTCTTGGTTGATCTCCCCAGGTTCTTCTCTCTTCAGCTCTATCTTCATTAGACAAGCATCATTGCCCTTATTTTTGGAGGACAAGGACGACATGATGCCTGGCCTTGTCAACTCTGGCAGAAAATAGGTCGAAACAAAAATAGAAGATTTTCGCGTGGTACCGTGGTCAAAACCTTCTAGAGATTATATAATGATTTTTTACCGACCAAAAGAAGTAACATACAAGAAAACGGAGTCCGGGAAGCACACGAGGTGCCCACAAGGCTGGGGGCCGCGCCCAGGGGGTAGGGCGCGCCCTCCACCCACGTGGACGCCTCGTGTCCTTTCCGGACTGCTTCTTATTTTTCTATTTTTCTAAATATTCCAAAACGGAGAAAAATTGCCATTAGAACTATTTTGGTGTCGGTTTACTTATCGTACCACATACCTCTTCCTTTTCGGAGTCTGAATCGTTCTGGAAAGTGTCCCTTATGTATTCTTCCGGGGTTATGGTTTCAGTAACATTTGTTTAAACATTTATGGGATTGCCTGAGATATATTGCTTGATTCTTTGACCGTTGACCACCTTCGGATTTGTGCCTTCGAAGTTATTGATTTTTATGGCACCGGAACGATAGACCTCCTTGATAACGTAAGGGCCTTCCCATTTAGAGAGAAGTTTTCCTGCAAAAAATCTCAAACGAGAGTTGTATAGCAAGACATAATCACCTACGTTAAACTCATGCTTTTGTATTCTTTCGTCATGCCATCTTTTAACCTTCTCTTTAAACAATTTGTCATTCTCATAGGCCTGGGTCCTCCATTCATCTAGTTTAAAATTATATTCTTTCATATCATTATTATCATAATGATCATGAATCATCCTCGAGCATGTTTTGTCTCACCCATGTTCCTAATATTTGCGAGTACATTCAAAGTACTCACTGGCTTGTCCCTGGCTATTGTCTTGGCCAGATTCCTTGCGTGGGAAGGAACGACGTGATGACAGCCCCGGAACCTATGCTTGTGGAGATAGCAACCCCGTGAAGATAGGAGTTATCCCGGTCAGCCGTTCCTGTGGGAATTGGAGTCCCATAGTCACCAATGATCCACAAACCGCTTCCGCCATCTATCACTAAGAGCTTTATGTTGTACTCACAGGCCAGAATGGTCTTGTACTACATATCTTGTATTCTGCTTGGAATTTCTGTAACAAGTTGGTGCCTCATCAGCTAACAGTAATCCTGGGGCTGGTGAGCACAAGGTCCGTTTTTTTTTGGGAAATTAATATCCCGAAAACCCGGTCCTGACAACCTCATTCAACTTCTTATCTACTCTTTGTCCTAGAACAACACCTACATCATAATCACTAGCATCGCATATAATTTCAAAGGGTAAATTCCATTTAGGAGGCTGGACAATAGGTGAAGAGATCAATGATTTCTTAAGTATTTCAAATGCTTCTATACAATCATCATCAAAGACAAAAGGAACATCTTTTTGTAAGAGATTAGTCAGAGGCCTAGAGATTTTTGAGAAGTCCTTAATGAACCTCCTACAAAAAAAAAGCATGACCAAGGAAACTTCTTATACCTTTGATGTCCATGGGACACGGCATCTTCTCAATAGCATCAACTTTAGCTTTATCAACTCCAATACCTCTTTCAGAAATTTTATGCCCCAAGACAATGCCTTCATTAACCATAAAGTGGCACTTTTCCCAATTCAAGACAAGATTAGTTTCTTCACATCTCTGCAAAACTCGATCAAGGTTGCTTAAGCAATCATCAAAAGAAGTTCCATAGCTAGAGAAATCATCCATGAAAACCTCAACGATCTTTTCACAAAAATCAGAGAATATAGCCATCATGCATCTTTGAAAGGTAGCAGGTGCATTACATAAACCCAAAGGCAAACATCTATAAGCAAAGGTACCAAAAGGGCAAGTAAAAGTAGTCTTTTCTTGATCCTCTTTTGACACAGGTATTTGAGAGAAACCAGAATAGCCATCTAGAAAGCAAAAATGAGTATGCTTGGATAACCTTTCTAGCATTTGAACAATAAAAGGTAAAGGGTAATGATCTTTCTTAGTAGCTTTATTTAATTTGCGGAAATCAATTACCATCCTATAAGCTATAACAATTCTTTGTGGGATCAATTAATCTTTATCATTAGGAACTACAGTAATACCTCCCTTCTTAGGGACACAATTGACAGGGATTTCCCACTCACTATCAGCAACTGGATAAATTATACCTGCCTCTAGAAGCTTCAGTATTTCTTTCCTTACCACTTCATTCATCCTAGGATTTAACCATCGTTGGTGATCAATAACCGGTTTAGCGTCCTTCTCCAATTTTATCTTGTGTTGGCATAGAGTAGGACTAATGCCCTTAAGATTATCCAGGGTATATCCAATAGCAGCACAGTGCTTCTTCAGAGTTTTCAATAATTTCCCTTCTTCTTGCTCTGAAAGGTTAGCACTAATAATAACATGATATATCTTCTTTTCATCAAGATAAGCATACTTCAGAGTATCAGGTAATGGTTTGAGCTCAAACACGGGATCACCCTTGGGTGGAGGAGGAACCCCTAGAATTTCAATAGGCAAGTTGTGTTTCAATAGAGGTCCTTGTTTAAAGAATATTTCATCTATTTCCCTTCTCTCATTCATATACATATCATTTTCATGGTCTAGCAGATATTGTTCTAAAGGGTCGTTACGATGCACAACAATAGAAGCAAGACCAATAATTTCATCATTACTAGGCAATTCTTTATGATGGGGTTGTTTACGAAATTTAGCAAAGTTAAAATCATGAGACATATCCCCTAATCCAATAGTAACAATATATTTTCGCAGTCTATCTTAGCATTAACAGTATTCGAGAAGGGTCTACCAAATATAATGGGGCAAAAATCTTCTTGTGGGGAACCAAGAACGAGAAAATCAGCAGGGTATTTAACTTTCCCAGACATGACTTCAACATCTCTAACAATCCCAGCTGGTGAAATAGTATCTCTATTGGCAAGCTTAATAGTAACATCAATACCTTCTAGCTCAGCAGGTGCAAAATGGTGCATAATTTCTTCATATAAGGAAATGGGTATTACACTCGCACTAGCACCTACGTCACATAATCCATGATAGCAATAATCTCCTATTTTAACAAAAATAACATGCATGCCTACAACATGTCTATGTTTATTCTTAGTATCGGGTCTGGCCATTCTAGCAGCTTCCTCACGAAGGTAAATAACATGCCCATCTATATTGTCGACCAAGAGATCCTTAACCATAGCAACACTAGGTTCAACTTTAATTTGCTCAGAGGGTGCATGTGTTCTAGTATTACTCTTACGAACCACATCTGAAGCTTTAGCATGATCCTTTATTCTAACTGGGAAAGGTGGTTTCTCAATATAGGCGGTAGGAAAAATAGGATCAACATTATAAGTGATAGTCTTTTCTTTAACTTTAACAGGTTCAAATACTTTTACTTCAATGGGACGATGAAATTTAAACCACTTTTCCTTAGGGAGATCAATATGAGTAGCAAATGATTCACAGAAAGAATCTACTATCGCAGAGTCAAGTCCATATTTAGTGCCATGGAAAGCATCGGTATCCATAAAAGATTTAACACAATCAAACTTAGGTGTCATACCTGACTCCTTACCTTCGTCGAGATCCCAATGTTTAGAAATGTGTTTAATTCTTTCCAATAAATCCCATTTGAATTCAATAGTCTTCATCATGAAAGAGCTAGTACAATAAGTATCGAGCATGGAGCGATTATTAACAGAAAGCCAAGCATAATTTTTTTGAATAATCATTTCTCTTGAGAGCTCATGATTGGGGCATGAATATAACATTGACTTAAGCCTCCCCCAAGCTTGAGCGATACTTTCTCCTTCGTTAGGCCAGAAATTATAATTATAATTGCGATCACGATGAACCTAATGCATAGAATAGAACTTCTGATGAAATTCCAATTTCAATCGGTTGTAGTTCCATGATCCAATATCATCGCATAGCCTAAACCATGTCAATGCCTCTCCCTTTAAAAGAGAAAGGGAAGACCTTCTTCTTGATAACATCCTCGGGCATACCTGCAAGCTTAAATAATCCACAAACTTCATCCACATAGATTAGGTGCAAATCGGGATGCAAGGTTACATCCCTAGTAAAGGGATTAGCTGGCAGTTTCTCTATCATACCTGAAGGGATTTCAAAGTAAACATTTTCAGTAGGTTCAGCAGGTTGAGGAGCAACTCTTTGCTCTACTGGTCGGGGTGAAGATACCCCGAACAAGCCCCTCAAAGGATTATGTTCCATAGTAACAAGTGACAATAAATTTCAGCACACTATATAAGTTTTTCCTTACCAAAGGTGCTTCACTCCCCAGCAACGGCGCCAGAAAAGAGTCTTGATGACCCACAAGTGTAGGGGATCTATCGTAGTTCTTTCGATAAGTAAGAGTGTCGAACCCAACGAGGAGCAGAAGGAAATGATAGGCAGTTTTCACTAAGGTATTCTTAGCAAGCACTGAAATTATCGACAACAGATAGTTTTGTGAAAAGTTAACTGGTAACAAGTAACAAAAGGTAAAATTAAATAAGGTGCAGCAATGTGGCCCAATCCTTTTTGTAGAAAAGGACAAGCCTGGACAAACTCTTATATGAAGGAAAGCGCTCCCGAGGACACATGGGAATTATCGTCAAGCTAGTTTTCATCACGTTCATTTCATTCGCGTTCGTTACTTTCATAATTTGCCCTTACTTGGACAAGCATCCCACTTATGATTAACCTCTATTGCAAGCATCCGCAACTACAAAAGAAGTATTAAGGTAAACCTAACCATAGCATGGAACATATAGATCCAAATAAGCCCCTTAAGAAGAAACCCATCATCTATTTATTACTTCCCAATGCCTTCCTCTAGGCCGAAACAATGGTGAAGTGTCATGTAGTCGACGTTCACATGACATCACTAGAGGAAAGACAACATACATCTCATCAAAATATCGAACAAATACCAAATTCACATGACTACTAATAGCAAGACTTCTCCCATGTCCCCAGGAACAAACGTAACTACTCACAAAGCATATTCATGTTCATAATCAGAGGGGTATTAATATGCATAATGGATCTGAACATATGATCTTCCACCAAATAAACCAACTAGCATCAACTACAAGGAGTCATCAACACTACAAGCAACCCACAGGTACCAATATGAGGTTGTGATACAAAGATTGGATACAAGAGATGAACTAGTGTTTGAGAGGAGATGGTGCTGGTGAAGATGTTGATGAAGATAACCCTCCCCAAGATGGGAGAGTTGTTGGTGATGATGATGGCGATGATTTCCCCCTCCCGGAGGGAAGTATCTCCAGCAGAACAGCTCTGTCGGAGCCCTAGATTGGTTCCGCCAAGGTTCCGCCTCGAGAGGGCGGCGCTTTGTCTCGAAAGCCTCCTTATGATTTTTTCCAGGTCAAAACACCTCATATAGCAGAAGATGGGCATCGGGGAGCTGCCAGGTGGCCCAAGAGGCAGGGGGCGCGCCCCCACCCTCGTGGACGGTGGGTGGCCCCCCTCCTGTACTTCTTTCGCCACATATTTTTTATATTTTCCAAAACGGACTTTCGTGGAGTTTCAGGGCTTTTTGAGTTGTGCAGAATAAGTCTCCAATGTTTGCTCCTTTTCCAGCCCAGAATTCCAGCTGCCGGCATTCCCCCTCTTCATGTAAACCTTGTAAAGTAAGAGAGAAAAGGCATATGTATTGTGACATAGTGTCTAATAACAACCCAAAATGCAATAAACATCAATATAAAAGCATGATGCAAAATGGACGTATCACACCATCACCCTCCGTTGTATCCATGTCATGAAGCTCATCACCCTCCTCAGGTATCGGTGTATCCTCAATCTCAAGCTCTAGCACGTATGTGACTCTGGCATGCGTCCACTTGACCACAACCGGTATGAACTCCAAACTGACAACACTAGCAAGTAACCTCGCTGCTCCGTGTGCACGAGTAAATGGCATGTCAACCTGTTCCGTCTTACCAATGAGAGAACCCAAGCTCCAAGCAACCAAGAAGTGATTAATATATTTGCGAGGTGCACCATAGAAACGTACCCAGACTTTCTCTAGATGTATACCCTCGGGCTCCTTCTCCTTCCACTCATCAAAGGCCATGATCATATTTGTACTCTTGTGTGCACATGCCAAACTTAAGGATATGCAATTGGTCTTCTTTAGTGGGAAAGTCAACCTTGTAAGTCTAGGACTCCAACTTAATAAGGTCCCACCGGTAATTGCCAGGTATTAGATCCTGCAACTATCGCACAATCTGTGCCTCAGTCAAAACCCCATTGGTAACCTTGACAACAATGGGAAAGGAGTTCTCTTGCACATGCGTCATAGATGCCACAACAGGTGACTCAAAAAACTTTAGCTCCTGGCAACAAACTCCATAGATATTAACCACCGGCTTGGGGCCAGAAAGAAGCGGACAGTCACCGTCACGTGTTGCGATCTACAACAATAGTCATATAATTTTGTGGTACACTCTGCCACAAAATGCCCCGGCTCGCCACATCTATAACACGGTAGCTTCTTCTTCTTAATAGCCCACTTCCATAACTTTTCACCATCACGTTTGCCTGGAACCTTTTCAGAACCTCCGTTGCCAACCTTAACAACCCCGGTGCTGGTCACCGGCATGCTGACCGCTGCAAATGCCCAGACTTTGTCTACAGCCACCTCGAGTAGAGCAGAAAGAGGCCGTCTGCACCGTATCAGCAGGTTCGGCTTGAGCCGGCGCGGCCGTAGCAACAGGCGATGGAGGAGGCCGCGGTGGAGGCGGTCGCCGACCACCTCCTCTCCCGCCTAGGACAGCACGTTGAGCTCCCTGGTTAAACTGGTTAGTTGGGCCGGCCACTCCCTCGACAAAGTTTCCGGTAGGTCCTTGAAATCCGCATCCCGGTCCGCCGCTATTATACCATCTAGAGCCACGTCCACCGCTCAACGAAGAGCCACGGTGATGACCCTCGCCGTACGCGTCGTATCCATCATCACCCCACTGTCCATATCGGTTGTGACAGAAGCCGTCACCACCATAGTTCCGTCCACCGCCGCCATAGCCATCAAGCCCAGGGCCATTGCCCCGCCCGGCAACAGGGGCACCATCCCGCCCTGCGACTTGGGCACCGTCCCGCCCGACGGCTTGGGCGTCGCTCCGCCCGGCGACATAGTCGCTGCCCCGCCCGGCGACCTGGCCAGTCGGCGCCTCTGGCTGCCCGGACCGGGGCCAGGGCCACATTAGTTCTTGCTTGAGCCGGGGCCGGGGCGCAGACCCTTGCTTGGTTCGCGGCCGGAGCACCCGGCGGGTGGTTCTCCTTGCGGCACGCCCGACACTGAATGAAGGGAAGCCAGTAATCGTAGTTCGGCGAACCCTAGCTGTTAGGGGCTGAGGCGGATCGATCGCTCTATCCAGACGATCGTCTCGCGATGAGGCAGAAATCACGTGAGAAGGCTCTGTTACGTGTATCGCATGCTGGGCCGCATCCCCAGTCATGTCCGATTCCGCACCGGCCCTGTCAACCGCAGGCCCAACTTGGCCCAATAGCTCATTCAAACGTGATTGCCTGGCCGCCCGGATCTCAGCCGTCCCGACGACCGCCGGCGCCAGCGGCTGCGCCACCGCCCGTCCATTCCTCTTTTTCTTTCCATTGACTCTAGTCCAAGAATCTGGCAACCAATAATCAGACAACGTAATTGGCGCAAGACATACCTTGGGGATGGGACCCTTCCATGGCCGGGTCACAGACGGCGCCGGTCAACGGTGAACTATCCGGCGAACCAACTCGATCTTATCTTCAGATCGTAAGCCTTGCCGTGCCGGATCGCCGATTGGAACCACGGCATCGACAATCGAAGCCACGTCCACCTCCGAATAACCTTGGTTGAAAGCGTTTGCGAAGACAACTCCGGCAAGCCGCCGGTGATCTCTCCGTCCTCATCGTCCTCGTCGTCAGTTTCCACGAGCGACCAGAACCTGCCGCCGACCCGCCCGCCCGGAGGCGGCCGCCCGGGTCACGCCGGTCGCCGCGGGAGTCGCCCACATCTTATTGGAGTACTTTAACAATTGCTTAAAAATTGGGGAGAATTTCACTTCGCCGGCCTCTGTACCAACTAGGGATGCATACAACCTTTTAAGTATGAGTACTAGGATTTTTAATCTCGATTACACACCGAGCCTAGTCCTCAAATGATAAATGAATGAGTACCAGAAAAGTCTGGTCCTCAAGAATAAATAGGAACCTAAATTCGCCTCCACGAGGAGTTGAACCTAGGTGTTGGGTTTGTACATCCACTTCCCCAACTAATTGAGCTAGGCTCACTTCTAAAACGGATCAATAAAGAGGGGAGCCCCGTTAGTCCGATAAAGAATGCAACGAAATGGGGTAACGTCCTAGCTGCCATCGCCCGTCAAAATTGTGGCATGAACGTTAGATGCTGAAGGGGCACTAAAAACAAGCAATGGTCAAACCTCCTGTTAGGAAGACGAGAGATATTTTCAAGTTCAACGTCTGACACAATGCACTTGCAGAAATTCATGCCATGCGCGTGTTCACTAAGGCCTTGAATAGTTTTAGACACCGTGCAAACAAGCTACTTGACGACGTGTATGATTTAGAGTATATAAAAAATCTATATTCTAGCACTGCCGATGAGGAATGGAAGGAGTTCCTTGATTATCAAGACTCAGATGCATACAAATACGACAAAGAGAAGTTTGCGCAGGTCGGAAGCCAAATGGTAGGGAACTATAATCTAGGCATCCGTGGTTATGAAGGGAAGCAACCAATCTAGGATAAGCATGATGCTATGTTTCCTTCACAAGGTGAACCGGCATCCTTCAGTAATATCCTGGATCCGTGTGTTAAGAAATATTTTCGAAGTGGTGCTTATAAAGAAACCGGACTCTACTACTTGGAAGACCCTGCGGTGGTAAAGGCGGCCGAAAGAGCGGTACATAATTAGCCTATACAACCACACTTACCATCGTATATATGGTTAGGAGCAGTCTTTAAACGATATTAGTTAGTTACCGTCTACCGTGATCATATCGAGCCTCTTTGCGTTGGACCGTGCATTTTCGTTAGGAGCAAGGTTTGCAACTTGCTGCTGGATGCCTCTTTGCGTTGGACCGTGCATTTCGCACGGCACAATGTCGCCGCGCCTCATCGCGTGCCTAATTCATTATACTGGCTCGCCCTTCAGTTTCACATCCAAGCTTAGTTTAGTACTGAGACCAGGCATTGTGGATCTAGATCTTGGCAGCAAGGAGTTAGTAATTGTCAACTTCTCGGTTGCCTCCCGTCGTAACTTGTCAAACGTAAATTAGGCTCTACCGGCAGTGCTCCTCGCCAGTTGTATGAAGTTAAAATAGACGTAGTGCAGACCAACGGTAGGATAAGAACTCGATATTGACTTCTTTTTTTAGCATCAGTACAGACGCAAGCGCTCATATACACGCACATATACTCATATCTATGAACGCACACACGCACACCCTATCCTTATGAGCACCTCCGAGAGACTGAGCCGGCATATCATCTTGAGATTTACGAAGTCACCGTAGACGCCTCGTCGTCGACGGGAACGTCTCTTTCCACTGAAAGCGCATCGCCGGAAATATTGAAATAAATCAAGGAATAATGCGAGCACCAGGATTTGAACCCTGGTGGGCTGGAGATACCACTGTCCACCTAACCATCTCAACCATAGGTTGGTTCGCAACTCGATATTGACTATGCTTGCAATGCTGGTACATGCCAGCGCATGCATGTCAGGTCAATCAAACTGTCGATATGTAGTTGTTTAAGCAGCACAATTCAATAAATTGTCGTCCTTTCTTGGATTGTACGTATCATAAGAGCTTAATTTCTCAGTCGATTGTCGACACCCATGTCTTTGTCAAAAATTTATGAACACCCATGTACTACCTCGGTCTTAGTTTATTAGTCCCCTCGTATTTAGGGTCATATTTTGACCAATATTTCAATTAATAAAATATAAGTTATACATAGCAAAAAATAATGTCATTGAAAAGTAGGTTCAAATATGATATAATTTTGCTGACATACATTCATATTTGATAGTTTAATATATGGTCATAATCTTTATCTTTACCTAATAATAAAGGGCAGAGAGACTTTCATAGTTCTCCATACTTCATCTATTTATATCCATTAATTTTATATTAACTATTAAGATTGATGGCTAAGATTTAATGTGATTTTTCCTTACAAAATGATACACAGACCTGCGCGTACGACCTGACCTCCCCTCCATCCAAATCCATCTGTGCGTCGGAAGAAAACCAACCGTGCACCAGGGCTGACCAAAACTCACCTAAGGCCCAGCCGGCCCACTAAGTAACCCTACCCCGATCCGGTACTCCTCTGCCTCCTCCCGATTTCTCCCTCACCGCCGTCACGCATAGAGGAGAACTGACTGGTGCCCGATACGCCGTGGCAGCCACCCACGGTCAGCGTCGCCGCCTGCCGCCGGTAATCGCCGGAGGAGCCGCCATTCAGCAACCTTCCTCTACCTCCCGTGCTCCCTTCTCCTTGCTCCTGAGCTTGCACCATGGCCGTCAGCCATGGCTGCAGCTGCCGCGGCACTCTCCTCTACAGCAGACGAAGCCCCAAAGAGGCGTTCATGCCAGGTGGAGCGCGTCACTAGCATTCCATGCGCATGTCTTACCCGGTTTCAGGTGGAGTGCTACCGTTATACAATTGCTATATCATAATCGGCCAAACCAGCTACTATCCCTCATGTTATATTATAATCCTTTAAATCACAGTAAAATAAAGTTGGCTTGATTTGCTTCCACAGGTTTGCAGCTGGCCAAGAGTAATATCACACATATGATAGGAAAGCTAGCTCAAGTCTGACTGATCCTGCCTTGATCAATCTAAATCCCACTACGTAGGACACATGTACGTACAGACCATGGAGACAGTCATGGTACAACACTAGAACAGCATCGGCAAGCAAAATGCATAGTCCACATAACACGGGGTATTGATTGGTTCTGGCAGATGAATTAGTATTTTTTGCTAGTTCAACAAAATTGCACAAATTTTTACATGTTTGCGTTGTCAAAAACTACATTAGCAGTGCTGGTAGCAGCAGATGGGTGGATGATGTGTACAAGGTTCATGTGGTGAGCAGAGTATCCCGACATCTTTCCAGCGACCGTTTGAAAAAGCAGTGTCTGTTACCAACGCACTCCTCTCCTGATGGCATCTGGCATCAACACATGAGGAGGAGGATTCAAGTGTCCGGCGAGTCGGAATTGAAGTTGAAAAGTTCTTGATATATCCGCCCCAAACTCCTCGTCTTTCTTTATTACATTCGCTAGAGAATCAGATTTTATATGCACCTCTCTTGATCTCATCGAACATGGATGGGGGACACGCCAGTCGTCGGGCTTCACGACTGCTAGAGCAGCCACAACTTCATGGCCATTCACAAGGTACACAATTATTTTGCAAAAATGAACTCAAAGTTGTTTTCAATAGGATTGCTACTGATTGTTGTGAATCCCACTGTTTATTCTTTGAAAAGAGACTTTTATTGCTCATGGCATCTAGGATTGTTCTTTGATGAATGAAGTCTATGGGTGCGTTTATATTCAAAAATGTCTATGGGTGCGTTCTTTTAGTAGAGGCCATGGGGTGTTTTTCCCGTTGCAAGGCATGTACAAACAATCGACAAATATCAAGTGGTTCCAAATTAGAAGATGTTGTTTGTTTAAACTACAGATCAAATTTTTGGGGCATCCATGAAAAAAGATACGTGAATTTCTACCTGATCACTTTGTGTATTGTTTGACCGTTACATTATCCTAGACCTCTTTGTGGATAACATCAACGATTTTCTCGCACACTGCAATGCAAGTTAAAAAAACAGTTGCTTATGTTTCTTATTATCACTGTGTTCACTCATGTGCTTAGCTGCCAAAAACTTACAAGGATGCACTTAATGAGGTAGATTTTTTTCCATGCATTTTTAAAAGTCTAAATACGTTGTTACTGGCAAAAAAAAACAATGTGCAACCCTTCTATGAGTGTATATGTGAGTTTATTGATTACTATTGGAATTGGTTCCAACAAACAGTGTATATGTGAGTAATTTTCTAATCTACTGATCGAACCTGATGGCATGACCAATTCATACAGCTGATATAGACCAATTAAGGATTCAATTTTTTGGATTAGGGTCGAAGTCGAGTACACCCATCGATGATAAAAAACTAAAAGTATATAGTTCCAGTTAGTCGCAGGTTCTGCAATAATGATCTAAGAGCAAGCTCAAATCAGAATAAAACGGGGTTCCTCAGTACTGATCTATGAGCAAGGCTCAAAGAGTAAGACGAATCAATACTAATTTGTTCTGAAACAAGTTTGTTAGATAAACATGATTGTATATACATAGTTGGTTCTATTATTTTTGGAGTGAATTGTAGTTTGCAACCAATCAATTATTTCGATAAGCTTCTTAACTTCTGCATATCATGAGATTAGTAAGGATAGTTGTTTTTTAATTATCACTTTAATGTGTTGTGTTTCATTGCAATCACGAGAGAGAGGGAGAGGGAGATTACAATGTAAATTATATTTTCCGCTTCTTTATAATTCTAACGGAATCTTTTTCTCATAATTAACGAAATTGAAAGCATGGCTGCTATTATTCTCAAAAGAATTTATGGTTTTATAGTATTTCTTGCTATAAAGGACTATAAAAGCTCATGTTGAGTGTGTAAATTCCGATCAATTTGTTGTCATGGAGCTTTAAAAATTCGCATTTTCTTCCATTTCCCAGTTCTGAATTTCAAGATCTGAATCGTGTCGTCGCTTATCAATTCTCACATCCATTTTTATCAGTTTCGTAAGGATGCATCCATTCTAACATGGGGAACCAGATAACAAGAACGAGTAGAGCAGGCTGCCAACCTCCTCAAGGAAGACGACTATATTGCGTGACCTCAAGCAATTGTTAGCTTAAATTGGTAACAATAATCGTAAATCCTATAGATTGCTTATGTTTTGCAATAGCGGTACTGAAGATTGCTCTAGGAACAAGAATAGTGGAAGGTTATAGGTTCTTAGGAATTGTAGTTCTTTCTATTTCCACCCTATTAGAAGTTGCATGTATGGAAATAATGAAGTCGATAATGCAATTATGTGCCAGTAGCTCCTTATTTATTGTAGTCACGTTGCTCTTTACGCAGAGACATGGGGTCTTCCTCATTCTTAAGAAATTTTCCTTCGCATGCAACATTGGTTTTCCAAGGTTGTGATAAAAATGGTTGAGGCAGTTCTTCTACAAGCCTTCATGACCTGATATATAATCTTTTTGTACGTGACATGACGTTCAAGGAAGCGAAGGCGCTCCCGAGGTAGTCATTTGATAATTTCCATAATACGGGTTTTGCATATAGAATTATAATGTAGCATGTAATTGGGGAATATGGTCATCTTTTATATCACAAGACGAATACAAGATAATCCAAAAAAATTAAGAGAAAAGAAAACTCATTAATTGTTTAGTTTTTGCTAATATATATTTTGAACTTGGTGTGTGCCTCTATGTAGCTGTCGAGTGGCAGTGTTTGGATGTTGGTGTGCCGCACTGGTGGACATGTATATGAGCACACAGATTTTCTTTTCCGTTGCAACGCACGGGCATATGTGCTAGTAAATATAAAAGGGACCAAAGAATCAGGACGGAGGTCGTATCATGTTGCTGCAATGTCTTACTTTAACAGCCTTGTCTTTTTTAGGTGACTTCTACGGGCTTCTTAATAACTTTGGATGTGTTTGGTAGGCTGCATAGAGCCCGACAAGGTCTAAATGAGATGAAAATGGATCGTTTGGTTGCGTACAAGTAGGCCTGACTCGCATCGGCACGAAACTTAAAGCACCCTAGAGCCTGGCTCGCTGGGATGCTCGAATTGGCTGTTTCTAGCCAGCCAGCCTGCCTTGGGTACAAAAGCTGGTCTGGGCGTAGGGCGCAGGGCACCGGGGTTTCAAGCGGATATGGTGGGAGATTGATATCGGCGAAGGCGGGATGGTGCAAAATATACCCTCACCCCCACCCCCATTTACTCAGTCACACATGGCTCTAGGACAAGCACTCCTCTGTTCTTCGCACCGACAGTGGCGACGACTCAGATCTGTGGTTGTGGCGGCGTTGATGGCA
>LR738714.1:848412089-848435875 GCA_902687465.1 Secale cereale | reverse complement strand
GGGTGTGAAGGGTTTATGAGTCGGAGTAAGACCTCGTATTCCCACAGATAATGCATGGACAGCACATAAAACCATTCTGCTTGTTTGCCTTAGCCACTTCGAGGAAATTATGCACACCATTAATGTACTCGGAGGTGCGTCTGTCACCGTACATCCATTGCCGGTTCATCTGCTTGCATTTATATATAATTAAGTGTGTCGAAAACCATTACAGAACATCATGGATAGATAAGTGATCAAATTAATATAAGTTCATCATCACATTATATTCAAAATACATGCATATCTTACCAAAGTGGTGCCGGTGACGAGATCGGCGCGGGCGATCGACGGCGCTGAAGACGGGGACGGGACGTGACAGACCGCTCAACCTAGCCAAATCTTGGAGAAAATGGAGCTTGGAGTTCGAGCTTCGAGAGGAGAAAGCATAACTAGTGTGGCTCGGGCATTTCATCAAACACCTCATGTGCATATATGGGAGGTGAGCTAGAGCACAACACAAAGCTCTCCCCTCGCCGGCCAGAAAAAACAGAGCAGTGTGGGCTCGCAGGTGATGGGGTATATATAAGCAACCAATTGGTCCCGGTTCCTTACTGGAACCGGGACAGAAGGTGTGCCTTTAGTCCCGGTTCCAGTCACAAACCGGGACCAATGGGTGTGGGCCAGGAGCGAGGCCCATTGGTCCCAGTTCGTGTCTGGAACTGGGACAAATGGGTCCAGACCAACCGGGACAGATGCCCCACGAGGCCCGGCCGGCCCCCTGAGCGCACGAACCGGGGCGTATGCCCCCATGGGTCCCGGTACGTGAGTGAACTGGGACTAATGGGCTGGCCAGGCCCGAACCAAAGCCATGTTTTCTACTACTGAGGGAGGGGACGGTGGGAGGAGGGCTGCCGGCGGAGGAGGGAGGAGGGACGAGGGGGCAGCCGGAGGAGGAGGGGGAGGGGCGGTCGGAGGAGGAGGAGGGAGGAGGGCACGGTGGGAGGAGGAGGGATGGAGGGAGTACCTCGATGGAGGAGCGGCGCGGCGGCGGCGATGGACGACGGCAGCGGCGGCGACGATGGGGTGTGCGGGGGGAGAGTGACTGAGAGGGAGAGTGAGAGGGTCGGCCGCGTGGGGAGGATAAGGTAGGGTTAGTAGTAGCGCGGGTTCAAGAAAGGCGCTGCTGCTACGGAGCATAGCAGTAGCGCTGGGTACAGATACGCGCTACTACTAAGTGGGGCTAACCATTTTCGCCCAGTTCAAACGTAGCAGCAGTGTGATTTGCTAGTATGCGCTACTGCTAAAGTGATAGCAATAACACGGTTTATTTACAAGCGCTACTACTAAGTAGCAGTAGCGCACGATTTTGTCCAGCGCTACTGCTAAGATGTTGTCTCCCTCTCTCTTCCTTCTCCACAAAAGGAAAAAAAAGGGGAATCCTAGACCCACTAGGATTGTAGTCCTAGTAGGACTCCTCCCCACTTTGCGCGTCCCTAGGGCCAGCCGACCTCCCCTCTCCTTCTTTATATACAGGGGCAGGGGGCACCCTAGAACATACAAGTTATTCTCTTAGCCGTGTGCGGTGCCACCCTCCACAGTTTACACCTCAGGTCATATTGTCGTAGTGCTTAGGCGAAGCCCTGCGCGATCTACTTCACCATCACCGTCAACACGCCGTTGTGCTGCTGGAACTCTCCCTCGACCCTCTACTAGATCAAGAGCTCGAGGGATGTCATCAAGCTGAACGTCTGCTGAACTCGCAGGTGCCGTACGTTCGGTGCTTGATCGGTTGAATCGTGAAGACGTTCGACTACATCAACCACGTCAATCTTTATATACAGGGGCAGGGGGCACCCTAGAACATATATATATATATGTATTGACCCCCTTCTTCAAATTAGATGTGGCAGATGCGGGATGAACTCCTACCACAAGATCGCATACGGGCAATTCAATAGGAATTGGCGGGATTCTTTCTTGATCACGTCATCAATAAAGCCGGAGAATACCATCTGGAAATTCAGTTAAGATGTTAGGGAATTGTAGTAATAGATCTTATATTGTATTTATGTAGCCAGTAGCGTCAGATAGATATACGAAAACTTCTTGTTCGACCAATCTCTCTCGGGGAAGGAGAGAGGTCGATCTTCTTTACTTAATGGCTTCCTTCATTTGCTTACTAGCTAGCATGTCGAGTCCTCTGATCTATACATATATATATATAGTACGTAGCATCGACCAAGCACGGAGATAAGAGAGGACACTTCTATCTATTAGCGGGCTAACACAATATATGAAACCCCTAAATTAACCCTGCAAAACCCCCAAACCCACTCCCTCCTTTCAGAAAAAAAACCCGAGCCACTGAACTGCTGACGGGTGGAAGCTTATTTGTCCTGGTTGGTGCTACCAACAGGGACAAAAGGCCCCCTGTCTGGGCAAGCCGCAGTGGCCACGTGGAACCCCATCTGTCCCGGTTGGTATAAGAACCGGGACTAATGGTCTAGGGTATTTGTATCGACCATTTAGTCCCGGTTCCCCAACCGGGACAAATGGCCCTTACGAACTGGGACAAATGGCCCTTTTTCTACTAGTGCCTCCTCCTCCTCCGGTCGCCCCCTCCCCCTGCTCTCTCCTCCCTCCTCCCACCACTCCTCCCTCCCTCCTCCGATCCCACCTCTCTCCTCCCCCTCCTCTCTCCTCCCTCCTGCTCCTCCCTCCTCCCACCCCTCCTCCCTCCATCTCTACTTTTTACGATAGTTTTTTTACTATTGTATAATGTAGTTTTTTTTACTGTTTCTTAGTAAGTGTTTAATAGAATTAGTAAGAAAATTAATAGAACTAGTTGAACTAGTTTATTTTTAGTAAGAACTAGTTCATTTATTTATAGAAGTGCTTAGTTGAACTAGTTGAATTAATAGAACTAGTCTAATTAAAATTTTACTATAGAACTAGTTTATTTTTAGTAAGAAAATTAATAGAACTAGTTTATTTTTAGGCGTATTTAACAGTATTCTAGTTTGATTCGTTTTGACGTGGACATATCATATTTTGAACATGTCACATTTGTTGTTAGTTTTTTAGTTAAATCAGTTATTCCCGCATCGACGTCGACGATGCCTATCCCGCATCCTCGTCGTCTACTCTACGGAGGACACCTGCTTGATCAGAGGGGCCATGTCCGAGACTAGGCTCCGCTGGGCTGGTACTGGGAGGTGCTACTCGAACCTTCTTTGGTGGCGGTCGCGTGGGCCAGCGATAGTGTGGTGGTTTGAGGACCCCGCGAAGGTGGTTCGTCACCGTGTCAGCGAGGAGGATGAGCACGTCCATCGCTACATGGTTGCGTTAGAGGGCTGGTTCTCCAATACCTGAAATGTTCTTCAGGGGTCTCACTGGAGCTATGATCTTGTGATGGTTCCTTCTCTTTGGGTGTCCATCGCCCGCGCTGATACCCATCGTTCGCTACGGTTTTAGTTGTATTAGTGATGTTATATGTATGATACTATTCGAGATGTATAAGTGATAATATTCGACGATGTGCGGCACAAGAGATGATTTAGTTTTGCTTATTGAAAGCATGCTAATTTGAATATTATTTATTTTACGATTTGGTTTTGCTTATTGAATGCTCAAATTGGACCCACACGATGCAAGGCCTATGCATTTGATTAGTTGATAGCTTATAGGGTTTTTGTTTTTGCAGAAATCAAGGAGCCCCTCCATCATCCCCACCGTCATCCCCGCTAACGACCCCCTACGACCTCGAGATGAGACCAGCCAAATCTCCATTCAACATGAGTCCTATAAGATATTTTGAAATGTTTTTGATCATATTTTCAACCATGGGAATACAAAGGTCATGTCCTCTTTTAGCCGGAGTGTTGATTAATTTCCGACCTTCGAGTGGCCTATGTTTTGCGAGAGTGTTGATTAAATTTCATTCCGACAAATTTCAGGCGCTCCATATGTCCTTTTTAGCAAAGGTCGTGCCGGATTTTTCCGTGAATTTTGGCATGACTTGTGCTAGAATATGTAGGAAATATCGAGTGGCCTGGATTTTCTAGAAATATAATTAAATGACATTTCGGTTTGACTTTAATAAGTTTGTCGGTCGATAATTAAACGAAGGGAGGAGCGACCATCACCGACGGTCGAATATATACACCACGTGAGCTAAGAGTTTTCAAGAAAAGACTCAGTAGACCGATAGTCAACCTATGATGAATAATAATGATCTTATTTAGTTTTTGTAGTACATATATTTAATTGTATAAGTTTAATATTTGAATTATGAACATAGGAAATGTCGTCATCGGACGACGAAAGTCTCCCGGGGGAGTGCGACTGGTGCTACGACAACCGAGGTCTGTGCGACAGGGCTCACCTGGACGAAGGTCGGCGCTTCAGCATTAAGCTCCAGGAGACCTTTGATGTTGAAATGGTACGCAATGACGACAAGTGTTTTTTTCGTAATTAAGCATGACTTCAACTACTTCAATGTGTATTTTTTTGTCTTTTACAATTCGACTAGCTTATCCCATGCCATGCAAGACGCTATGTCTTGGAGAGGATGGATTTTGAAGATCATGAAAGTATGGAAACAAAGAAAATTCACCTAAGGACCCATCATGGTATGGATTTTGAAGTAAATCTGTACAATTCTGAGAGCGTAACCAATTTTGGTTTCCCAAATTTGGAAGCACTTTACAAGATGTATGATCTTCATGAGGGTATGCTTGTCACCATGGATCTTAGTGATCCTGACATCGCCCAAGACAATATGGACATTTGGGTCCTTGTTGATACACTTCCAATTCTACCACTATGTGAGTTTCTCAAACATAGTTATTAAGTAATTTATATTGTTTATTTCAAAATAGTTGACAACTTATTTCCATTGACAGCTTATTTTCATTCTTCAAAGAATGTGCGGAAGATGCTAGACAGAACCTACTACACCGATGGCTCGAAATTAACTTATCAAGAGAAAAATCATCTGATCTCATTTATTACTGATCTTGAGAATTACAATAGCTATTATCACACTCCTCCACATTATGGTAAATACGTGCCACTAGTGCACGTGTTGAACTACGGTAATATCCATGGAGATGCCATGGTAAGATTTTTTTACTATTACGACATCAGTGCATCTTTTGCCTAAAATCTTCTAAAACTTAACTACATTGCTAACTACAAAATTATTACTATGTTTTGAACATCTGATGTTTCAGAAAGGTCGCCGTGATGTTTTGAACATACGGCCAGGTCATCCTACGAATCACTCCTGTCCATATCACATTTCTAAAACCGATGAAGACATGACAATCAAAGATTGGAAAAAAAATGTATGGTCAATCGTAAGGAGCTACTTGGAAGCAACATTGTGCGAAGGGCAAGAACTGGAGATAGGATAATCTCCATTCTCCATAATGGAGAGTCAGGATCTATCTTGTTTTATGCTATTTTACCTAAGAGAAGTTAGTAGGTCCTACGAGAGAGAAGTAGGTCCTAGGTACAATGTGTTATTATGTGGTACAATTTGTTAGAGTTGATGATGATGAGGAGGAGTTGCGATTATGACTAGTGGCCAACTTGCTATATGATGTCTCGTTGATGAAAATGATGATCATGCGGAGGTGTTATATGACAATGATGTATTATGATGATAAGTTGTTAATGATATGATGATGATGATGATGATATTTATTATATCGTTGGGTTAAAGAACCGGATTAGTTTCAAGTGGATGGACATCCACTTGAAACTAGTCCATGGTTCTTTCACCCAGTGATGTAATAACTCATTGTGATGTAAAAACAATCTCTAAATTGCTGTTGTATGAAAACTTGTATAAAGGTGTATGAATACAACATGAAATAAAAAAGAAATATAATACCGAACAATAGTAGTAGCCCGGGCTACGAGAAGAGCTACTCGTAATTACCAGTAGCGCCCTTTCCAGGAAGCGCTACTACTAAGTGGATATAGTAGTAGCGCGGATAAACCAATGCTACTGCTAACCATTAGCTGTAGCGTCGTACTAGTAGCGCTGCCACCCGCACTACTAGTAGGCCAAAAACCCGGGCTACTGCTAGGCTTTTCCCTAGTAGTAATAGGTAGAAGGAAAGGCGGGTCGCGCCCCCTTCCCCTTGTCCAATTCGGACAACCCATGGGGGGGCGTGTGCCACCCCTTGTGGGGTCCCCTCTCTCTCTCCCTTATGGCCCATGTAGGCCCAATACTTCCCCGGGGGGTTCCGGTAGCCCCTCGGTACTCCGATAATGATCCGAAACATCCCGAAACCTTTCTGGTGTCCAAATACTATCATCCAATATATCGATCTTTACATCTCGACCATTTCAAGACTCCTTGTCATATCCGTGATCTCATCCAGGACTCCAAGCAATCTTTGGTCACAAAAAACACATAACTCTTTAAAACAAATCATCATCGAACATTAAGCGTGAGAACCCTATGGGTTCGAGAACTATGTAGACATGACCTGGACATATCTATGGTCAATAACCAATAGCAGAACCTCTGGATGTCCTCTCTGTATGTGTCATCGTGGGTGTGCTTATTGTGTCGTGTGACACGAAGATGAAGGTAAATGGCCGTAGGAATAAATAGGAGCAGGGAAGCCTAGATTCTCGACGCATCCGCATGTCAATTTTTGCAGCGGGTAACTCCATCGTCGCACTGCGCCCGGCGCAACCACATGCACACGAACATGTGTGATTGTGCGCCGGTCGCACACACTGGCAGCGCGTGTGGAGGGACGAGGGCAGAGCACCAGGAGGGACGCGAGAGCAGAGCGCGAGCGGCGGGACACGAGTAGAGCGTGCGGCGGCCGCCTGAACCGCAAGCAACCGCACGCATAGAGCAGTTGAACACGCAGGAAATGGTCGCCAACAAGCCGGCCAATAGTTGCGTCGCTGCGTAGAGAGTGGTCGTGTGCTACCTACGTCTTGGTCTATATTCCCCGTTATATTATGTGCCATACTTTGCCTTTAAATTTAACCACCAAAATGTTAATGCATGTTATCAAAATTATATAATTGGAAACAATGTTCAAATACGAATCCAACTATATAATCTTTGGCGACATGCATTCATATTTTATTAGTTAAATCCTACTTATAAACCAGCACGGTGGTATAGTAGGTAATTAAAGCGCAAAAGTTTTTTTATTGACCGTATGTGTACGTGGCCTTTCGTCCTCCTCTTGCACATCTTGTCACCCCGCTGCTGCAGACGGCTTACAGCGCAAGCTTGTGCAGCGCGCGGGGGCATTCTTTTGGACAAACGGTGGCTCGAAGTGGCACCAATGAATCGTCGGTGAACCCGTTCCCATGCAACCTCGCGGGTTCCCGTGCAAGCTTCCCACCTGACTCGGTGAAGTCCCCAAAATCCCAGTGTTTACTGGCCTGCTATATAGACCCTCATAGTCGATGAGATCTGCATCGCATTTTCCCCTCCCTCCATGTAGATTATCTCGGCTGCTTCTCCCACAAACGCCAATGGCACTGGTCCATCGTCGTCGCTCAGCCATTCCGCCGTCATCAGAGGACAGCTCCAGCTGGGTGGCTACAATGCGGCGGCGGCGTAGTCCTCGGCGTAGTATAGTGCGGGTAGCGTCCCAGTTGAGTGTGCGCCAAACACCCACCACATGCTCCGCCGCCGCTACCCGGCGGTAGCTCTTGCCGGCCACCGTTGCCGCCACACCACCGTCGAAAGACAGGGCCAACGCCCGCTTCGCCGTCGCGGCCCGAAGGCGGGAGGTGGTCGTCGTGGCCGCCACCCCACTGCCAGCAACCATGGCCATCACCCGCTCCGCCACCGCGGCCCGAAGGCGGGAGGTTGTGGCTGTGGCCGCTAGCCCATCATCGGCCGCCGTGGGCGCCAGCCCACCAACGACCGCCGGGGTCATCACCCGCTCCGCCACCGCCGCCCGAAGGCGAGAGGCGGGGGTGGAGGCCCGCACGTGCGTCAGCGACCTTGCACGCTACACCGATTTCCTGCGGGAGGAGGAAGAGTGCCTCGTCTAGCATGCAAAGAGCCTTACGGCCACTGTGGCAGCGGCACACGCCGCCTCAGAGGTGAGGAATCAGGAGATCTAAGAGGAGAACCACCGCTTTGACATGATTCGTCTGGAGCGACAGAGGGCGTTCGAGGTGAGCGTCGCTGAATGTGCTGCAGCAACAGGCAACGTATTGCAGTCGTCCAGCTCGTCGGTAGGTTCCTCCTCCTCTGCCTCTTACTGAGTGTGCTCAACAGAGAAGAGACTACCGGAAGTTGTACAAAGCCCCTCCGTAGTAGTTGTATTTATTGGCTATTTTGTTTAGTTCATCCCACTATAGATGTGGTGGAACTGTACACCATACTTAAAATTAGCTAGTATATATAGTTGAACTAGCTATTTCAATACGTGGTTGGCAATAATTGGGGAAAAGTTTGGTCGCTTTAGCTGTCGAGTTGAACTGTTTGTATAAAGAACGGCTGCTTAATCTATGAATGAAATCTATGCTTATTTATTAAATTTTAGTTGCAAAAATTAGATACTGCTAGTGATTTTTAGCTAAATATTTTGACAAATCGCAGTGTTACAAGGTTGACAAATGGCAATGTTACTAGATCAACAAATGTCAATCAATGTTTAGCTAATAATAAAGCAAATTGAGTTTCTTCCCGTCCATCATGGCATTTTTCAGAAAAGTTCCTCTACTTCAGAGAATTCAACCCGCAGTCCTATTTTAAATTAAAACGAATAGTTTTTTCGTATTTTACAAAAACCTCCCAATGTTTTCTTGAATCAACCCCCCTGATGTTTTAGGTAATTCATCCGCGGATCATATTTAAGTCAAATAAATGTTTTTTTAAATCATCCATATCTTTTAAACCGTAACTCCGATTTGAACATGTTATATATGAAATTTGATTTACAAAATATGTAGAATATGAATATGAGATTATTTTTATCTGTTAAGTATTTTTAAATATTATTTTGGAATATATTTAATTCGAACAATTGATTTTCTAAATTATACGTATCTTTTAAACCGTAACTTTGATTTTAACATATTGTATATGAAATTTTCTTAAAATAAATGTGTAAAATCCAAATATGTTGTTGATTTTACCTGTTAAATATTTTTCAAATATTGTTTTGGAAGCAAACTTATAATTTATAGCGCAAGATCCGTTTTTCTTTCATACCAGTGGCGATCCGGGTTGCAAATAAACACCCTACTATAACCATATAGGGAAAAGAAAACATCGATAACTACACATGAATACCTCTGAAAAATGTCGCAGGGGAAAACAATAGATTTCTCATCGCAAGAGTGAGAGAAAGCGAGAAAGAGAGAGAGAGAGAGAGGGGGAGGAAGGATAGAGGGAGAGAGAGACGCCTTAGGATTAACCATATTTAAACACATTTTTTTGCTTTGTTTTGTGTGAACACTAAGACCATCGCCGGCGAGGGTGAGAAGGAGGATAAGCGGCAACATAAATATGATGCCTCGCAAAAATAAAGGAGATCGACCTATTGTGGTCTTGGGTGATGGTTGTTGGGTTAAGAGCGTGTGTTATGTTTTCTCTCCCGTTGCAACGCACGGGCTCTTTAGCTAGTCTATCTATCTATACCTATACAAATTAGAGACTTCCAAGTAATTATCACGTTAAATAGAAATTAGGAGCCGTTTATGTGGCGGGACAAGTTATTACGGTCTAGATCCATCCATCTACTCCTCAGCCACCGAACCATCAATCAACCCATGCAAAAAAAAACATCAATCAGAGCCCTAGCGCACCTGGCCCTCTCCTGAAATCCATCTAACCAAAACCATCGATCAGGCGAACCAACCTGTGGTTGGATGGTTAGAGGGATTGTGGTATCCCCAGCCCACCAGGGTTCAAATCCTGGTGTTCGCATTTATTCCTGGATTTATTTCAGGATTTTCGGCGATGCGCACTCAGTGGGAGGAGACGTTCCCGTCGACGACGAGGTGCCTACGGTGACTTCGTAAATCTCAAGATGATATGCCGGCTCAGTCTTTCAGAGGTGCGTTCATAGGGATGAGTGTATGCGCGTGTATATGAGCGCTTGTGTCTGTACTGATGTTCAAAAAAACATCGATCAGGCCAGAGACTCCTCCACGCCTTTTCCATCCATGTGTGCCGCTGGATGAAGAAACCCTCTCTCTGAATACATCTAACCATCAATCAGCCCCGCCTGATCAAGCAAACCTTAGACTCCAATACCTCTCCCTGCGTTACCAACGAATAAACCCCTCCAGTCACACATTTTCTCGATCTGGTGGCGGCCAGTTCAATCGGCCGCGAATCGCGCCCCCAGATCCTCCTCCGATCGACTTCTGTTATTCCAAGGCAAAGCTGATTGCTGGCATCTCAGTGTGTTCGGATTTTGATGTGGTGGCGGTGAGTTCAATCTGCAGCAAATCGCGCCCCCAGATTCTCCTCAGGTCGATTCCTGTTATGCCATGGCAAGTCTGGTCGTTTGCCTCTTTGTGTGATCTGATTTTGTCCGAGAAAAGCCAGGCTGAGAAGAACACCATCGATTTAGTATCCCATCTGCTTCCTCCAACTGCTCCGGAACAGTGGACGATGCATTACAATGGCGCAGGGCCATGTAGTGCCATTGATTAATGTTTTTCCTTTTTACATGCCCCACGGTCCTTCCTGTTCCCTATCTTCTTCCATTATATGCCCAACCATCATGAGTATCATCCACGTGTGTAATAGCGGGAATGCATGCAGTTGTGTTGGACACTGTTGTCGCCATATCAGATTAAGATTAGAAGTGCAGGCCAGAATTGCTACCCTGCTGGATGGCCATATGGGCAAACGAGGATGCATCAGCAGTAATTTCTATACAAATCCACGTCGCAGTTCCGGTGGTTGGCACATGGGCGGTTAGGCCCCATGGAAGCAATACAACAAGCAGCAAGGCGGCCTCGACAGCATGACCATGATGGAAAGCTGGGATAGCTTCAATTAGTGCTACCGTACATAATGTTTGGTACAACGTGCTTCCATCCAGTTCAATAGGCAACGCGAATCATGATCATCGTACATACATGTGGAGGCACAAATGATTTGATATGCACTACTGTACAGGAATTTGATTGTGCAATACCGGCAAAACTGCCATTGGTTAATATATTTCTTTTTTACATGTCCCTCCGACCCTGTTGTTCATTCTCTTCTCCAATGATGTTGCACCCAGCCATGATCAGCGTCGTCCCCACGTAACCACTGAGTATGCATGCAGCCCATTCACGTTGCAGTGTCGGCCGTTGCGATATGAAGGATTAGGCCCCAAAGAAGCAATACCACCAGCGACAAGGCGGCCTCAAAAGCATGGCTATGATTGAAACCTGGGATAGCTTCAGGCAGTGTGCTGCCGTACTCGATGTTTGGCATAACCTCCTTCCGTCCAGTTCAATAGGCAACGCAAGCATGATCATTGTACATACATGTGGAGGTATGAATCATCTTATATGCACAACCGCATGCCTTTATTTTTTTGGCCTATTGCAGCCTTATACTCCCTCTGTCCGAAAATATTTATCATCAAAATGAATAAAAAGGATGTATCTAAAACTAAAATACATCTAGATATATCCTCTTTTGTTCATTTTGATGACAAATATTTCCGGACGGAGAAAGTATCTATGATTGAACTGAAGCATGCGTTAGTTTCTCTAGGAGGTTACACGGCAGCACGGAGATAAATACATCCGTCCCAAGCCTTCTCAAGATGGCGGCCGGCCTTGCTCTGGATGCAACATGGTCGATATATATAGCTGATCTTGCTCACTATGCTGCTTGGCAGTTCTTCCATAGTACGACCATAACAAATGATATAGTAAGATTCTCTTTCTCCACCGTAATGGAAATCAAGATTCTAACTTGACCAGGTCCAGCTAGACTTTTACGTTTTTCACTCTGTTACCTTGATCATTACCTGTGAACATGCAAACATAAGACTCTCAACTTCTATAATGTGCGAAATTATTTTTTGCGGTAATATGGCCACACAATAAAATTAAATATGTTAATTAGTTTTACAAAATGACTGGGGTATACTAATTAGTTGGCATAAAAAGAGATGTATGAATAGATAACTTTTAAAAACATTATAATAGGGAAATTATCCCATGTCGAGTAAATCACGTGGAAGCTGTGAAAATCACGCGCAAACCATCTTTACAAGGTTCAAAATAGATCTCAACGAAGTACCATAAATTGGGAGGTGATGTTGTATAAGGTTTAAAACATCAAGCTAGGTTGAAGTTTAGTTTAATTGGGTGGTCGAAACAAAAAAATTCAGAAATAAGCCAATAAATATTAGAGAGTATCAAAACATATACTATTTTTGTTGAATTTGTTACTTAAGAATTTCCTGGATGAACAACAGTTTCAGCTAGAAAATTTGCATGTTTTGTAGACACTCACCCTTCTAATATACTAAACAAATAGATTTTTGTCCTAAAAACCTTAAAATTCGTTATCAACATGATGTGTGGCTTCCAATGTCTATTATCCCATCAGAATGGAGGTATTAATTGATATCTTGGCACAAAGTACAAACTGAAAATATGTGTACGATAATTTTGAAGTGCACAGTATAAATTCGTACGCGATATGCACCCAGCCAAAACAAAACCATACAATACTAATTTACAAATATGATATTTAATTTGACCACTACATTCTACTATATAGATTATTTTAAAGCAAATTTAATATAATATGAAAATAGAATTCTCGCCCATCCAATCAAACGTTTCAAAGGACTATCATTGTGAAAATAAAAGTTCGACCGAAATTATGTCCCAAAATATCAAGCTTTTGTAGAAAGGAAGGAGTATATCAATCAAATAAGGTAACTACAACCACACCTAATGCTTCCAATGGAGCAACCAACTAATTATTGCTCTTTTATATACCTTGATTAAAATTTAATATGCATTCCATTTTTAAGCTTCCTTGGTGTGGTGTGTTTCTCAAGAAAACATTAAGGGCATATAAATGAGATAGGATTATATTTTGCACTCACGTCCAAGGGTTATAAGCTAGAATCACTATCTAACATATAGAGCCTTACATGCTAATATTTATAGAGCGCATCAATTATACACAAATTATTCAAAACAGGTAACCGATATCAAAATCAGACAAATTTCTAACAACAATATGTTGATAAGATTTATAAAGACACGATTTCAGTCAGGTGGTTCAAGGTTATACACCTATGATTCATACTACTTACAGTGTTATAGATCTATTATTAATGTAATGGCTTATTCTGTTGTGTATTGCCCATTGTCAGTTGCATGTTTACAAGGATAGTTAGGAACAATAATTTTTATGTAAATATTAATCATTATTATCCTTTGAATATATTTCATCTAAAGGGCGCAAATATCCATAACGATGAACAAACAGACTAAACACGTATGTGCCAGTCTGTGTACTGGTGGTAACATCAACAATTAAGGTAGTTATTGCAATTTTTCAGAGTTCAATTAGTTGGTGCGTATGTACACTTCATGTGTGGTATTGTTTTCTCTTGAACATTTTAATTTTGTGTATAGTGTATATCGGATTTTTACTCGCGGTTCATATCATTGCATATTTTTCAACTACTAAACAAGAAACTTACAAATTTCAATGAAGCCAAATGTGCTGCAAAAATTGAATGAACTTCAATGTTTATTCCCTATTTGAATACTAGCCCGTGCAATTGCACGGGTTGACGTCTAGTCTTTTCAGTTTAACAAATGGCAACATACCCAATATGACAGATGCAAATCTTACCAAATTGTTTGTACATGGTTGCACACGGATCATTCAAAACAACCGTATGCGTTGAAGGGATGCACAAATCGCGCTCGGCACATTTTCTCTTGTCTTAGCGCTGAAGTCTAGATTTGCATATCATATTCAATCCGAATCATTTGCGTTGAACAGATGCACAAATCCTGCACTGTGAATTTTCCTTTGACTTAAGAGGGAAGACCGTAGTTCTCACTTTGCATACGTGTATTCTATCTAAAAGGTTTGCCATCAAGAGCTACACAAATCCTGCTCGGCACATTTTCCCTTGGCTTCCTGAGGAAGCGGTCGGTTTGCATACGGGTGTTCTAACTAATACGTTTGTGATTAGTGTTTTATATTTAAAAATCATTGATGTTTTTTTCAAAAAAAAAATCGTTTGATAAGTCTACACATTAAGAGAGAAAAACGCAACTTCGTTCAAACCATATCTTTCATTCAGTCACACTGCGAATTTATATTCATATAATCGAAATACAGTATTAAACCCCAAAAAAACTATTTCCGGCGGCGGCGGAGGCGGCGTGACCCGTCGTCATTGTCGTTGTCATCATCAGGGACGCCGTTGTTGAAGTCTTCAAGGTAGCACAGAATATTCTTCACTTGTAAATCTAACATCATGTCGTCGCGCGATCGACGGACGCGGCGCGGGAGGACGGCAACTGGCGGCACTGAGAGGTAGCGGTCAACGGCGGCGTCCCATGCCACTGAGGAGGGCGCGCGCACGGGGACGGGCGTGGCGGGTCCAGCCAAACGCACGAGCACCGGCAACGCGGTGGGTGGAGCGGCGCGCACGGGCACGGGCACGAGCGCTCGCGCTGGCATGTACACGAGCTCGCGCGGGTCCTTAGAGACCTCGCTGACGCCCGCGACTTCCAGCTCCGCGATAGTGCTCGGTGACCAACACGTCAATGTTACAGGGATGGTCGCTGGTGCTGGCACGGGGATGTTAGCTAGGATGAGAGCGGGGGTAGCAACCGCCGCCGCCAGATCGTTAAGGGCCATGACCATGAGGCCCCATTCCTCCTTATTTCCTATCACCTCTGGCTCGGAGTTGACTTCACCAAACTTGAAGACTAGTGGCAAATGATCCTTCTGCGCCATGGCGTTGTTGGAGGTCTGCGGGAGGGAGGGGAATGGGAGGCGAACAGGAAGGCCACCCTATTAAACAGCGGCTCGGCCTCCATTAATGGAGAGGAAGGCAGGCGACCATGGAAGTCAAAGGGCTCGATTCCAAGTGAGCATGTGCAGCGTACAACTCACACGCTTCCCGGTGAGCCTGCACATTGAAGGACAACTTGCACGCCTCTCGTCAGCCTGCGTACCGGACTGTGCTCGCACGCCTCCTGTTCAGTCAAGCAGTTGTCCGCACGTTACCTCCTATAGCCATTAAAACCAAGACACGTGGTGTCAAGTGAATGGTTAACAGAACGCACACGATTTGAATTATACAAACGTTTGAGATATTAAAATGGCGGCTATTTTTTTCAAAATACCTTCGATGGTTGTTATTCAAGTGCGCCTTCTCTCAAAATGGACACAAAAAATACCACAACATGCCGGGTGCCATTCCATGATAGCATGCCAAGTTTCATGAATTACAGATGATTTTTGGATTTACAAGAATTTGTTTTGCCGGCAATCAACAGTGCCCTGGTGTTTGAAATTCATTCTCATTTCTTGCATGGGGCCTAAGCAGGCACCCAAGGTCACATATTTGATTTTTCAACCAATTTATATGCACTGGAGCATGTGTGTGTAGTTCAAATTTGAATGATGCACATAAAATGCCTAGAAAACCCACTTAATGTATAAAAATGTCCAAACAAACCCCGAAAAATTCCAAAATTTAACACAACACTCATGTTGTTCTATGTTGACACTAGAAATTTTTTGAAAGCAATAAGAGGCAAAGGATATCGTTTCTCCCCAAAGGTGGGACGTTCCCTATCAAAACCATCAGGCTTGTTGTGAGAAGTTCTGGTTTGTGAGAAGCTTATACCCAAACCTACCCCAAATGGGACAACAAATTTACCATGGCATCTTGATGCCACTCCATGATTGCCAAGTTTCATGAATTTCTAACGAGTTTTGCATTTACTAGAATTTAAAAAACAGTTATCTCAATGTTTCCGTCCGAGTGACGGTGGCAGGGTGTTTGACATTCATTCTCATTTTTGCATGGGACCTGATCATGCAAACAAGGACACGAATTTGAATTTTTAACCAATTTATATGCATTAGAGCATGTGCCTGTAGTTCAAATTTGAATTATGCACATAAATGCATAGAAAACTCAGTTGATGTATAAAAATGTCCAAACGAGCCCCGAAAAATTCCTAAAGTTAACACAACACTCGTGTTGTTCTATGTTGACACTAGAAAAAAATTGAAAACAAGAAGAGGCAATGGATATCGTTTCGTCCAGGAAGGTGAAACGTTCCCTACCGTAACCATGAGGCTTGTTGTGAGAAGCTCTGGTTTGTGAGAAGCTTATTTACCCCAACCTGCCCCAAATGGGAGAATAGCTTTACCACCGCATGTTGATGCCGTTCCATGCTAGCATGTCAAGTTTCATAAATTTTAGACGCGTTTTCGATTTACTAGAATTTAAAAACCCTGTATCTCAATGTTAGCGGCCCAGCGAATGTGGCAAGGTGTTTGACATTCATTCTCATTTCTTACATGGGACTTAAGCATGTAACCAAGGACACACATTCCAATTTTGAACCAATTTATATGCACTGTAGCATGTGCGTGTAGTTCGAATTTTAATTATGCACATGAATGCATAGAAAACTCAGTTAATGTATAAAACTGTTCATGCGAACCCTGAAAAATCCCAAAAATTGACACAACCCTCGTGTTGTTCTATGTTGACACGAAAAATTATTGAAAGTAAGAAGAGGCCACATATATTGTTTCGTCCCCCAAGGTGGCACATTCCCTACCCGATCCATCAAGCTTGTTGTGAGAGAAGCTCTGGTTTGCGAGGAACTTATACCCAAACTTGCCCGAAATGGGACAATATTATTACCACGACATTTCGATGCCGTTCCATGATATTGTGTCAAGTTTCATGAATTTCAGACGAGTTTTCGATTTACTAGAATTTTAAAACCATGTATCTCAATGTTAGCGGCCGAGTGACAGTGTCAAGGTGTTTGACATTCATTCTCATTTATTGCATGGGACCTAAGCTTGCAACCAAGGACAAACATTTGATTTTGCAACCTGTTTTTATGGACTTGAGCATGTGTATGTATTTCAATTTCGAATTATTCATATAAGTGCCTAGAAAACTCAGTTAACATATAAAAATGCCCAAACGATCTCTGAAAAAAATCCAAAATTTAACGCCACACTCCTGTTGTTCTGTGTTGACACCAAGAAAATAATTTAAAGGAAGAAGAGGCGAGGAATATCGTTTTCTCCACAAAGATGACACGTTTCCCTAACGGAACCATGAGGCTTCTTATGAGAAGCTCTGGTTTGTGAGAAGCTTATACCATAACCTGCAACAAATGGGACAATATTTTTTACCCCAACATGTTGATGCCATTCCCTGATAGCATGCCAAGGTTCATGAATTTCAGACGGGTTTTGAATTTACTAGAATTACAAAAGCAAGTACCTCAACATTTGCCGGAGAGCCACGATGTGGTGGTGTTCGAAATTTATCCCCATTTATTGCATGGGACATAAGCATAAACCCATGGACACATATATGATTGTACAACCCATGTTGGTGCACCGAAGCATGTGCATGTAGTTTAATTTTGAATTGTGCACCTGAAATTGCTAGAAAACCAATTTAATATATAAAATGTCCAAACGAACCCTGAATAATTCTAAATTTATTACGACACACATATAGTTGCATGTTCACTACAGATAAATGTTCTAGCAATTCAAACACCGTTCATTGCCGTTGTCACCCCATTATGTAATTAAAATCAAGGTGAAAAATCAAGTGGATCCCACATAGTTTATTATCACCAACCGTGTGAGATGTAGTACAAATTATCCTCGAGCACAGTCGCTGTATAGTACGCCTATAGCTTACGCGAGAAGGTGCGTCGGCTACAGTCCATAGCTGGCGTGTCAAGCACACTAGCTCGCTCCCCAGATATCATTTCACTATTTAATCGTCGCCGGTGAAAGATGGGGACGTGGACCCGCGTTATGAGGGCAACTTCGGCGGCCCACTCCGGCGAGAGCGTGGCCACAACCGCCATGTGCGTGCTAACAAGGTGCATGAGCGCGGCCGCAATCTGCGACCGGGCGGCCAAGGCAACCCAAACGACAGTTGTTGCTTCTCAGGTGGCGGCAGCAACATCTGCCTCGGGGATAGCAACTGGCGAGAGCGGCACAGCAGCTGTCCGTTCTGCAGCAGCGACCTTAGCCCTGATTGAGGCCGCCCACGCCCAGCTCGTGGCGGTCACCGCACAAATCGAACGAAGCTTCTCCGACAGCATGCTATGGCGAGTTGGCAATGCCACCACGGAGCCCGTCGAATCCTAGATCGTGGCCTCCCACGCCCAGCTCGTGGCGGCCTTTTCCTAAGAGATGGCGAACGCGGATGGTGAGATGCTTGCCGAGTATGGTGCAATGGATGCCATTGAGCCCCTTCCCCAGGAGACCGTCGGGCGCGAGCTGGACACGGAGGAGGCGGCGCAGATTGACGAGCACCAGCCATAGTAGTAGTATTTGTTTTGTTTAATTAAGAGTGTCGGTCTTTAATTTGTTAGAGTAATGTTTAGGTCAGCTAGCTTTGTTTAATTGCTGAACTTGGTCGATTAAGAAGGGTGGGTGTGTTGTAGTCTCCTTTGTGTACCCAAATTATGAAATGACGTGGATGACCACTGTAACCAGGGAAATTCGAACCAAAAGTTTTGGCATTCAAACTCATCACACATGGCTTAAGCTATCTAAATCGTTTATGATGTTCACATATCATACACAGTTCTTAATAAGGGGCCATGTCTGATGACACTTTGCGCACCATTTTTTCGCTGAACCGATTCAAAATTTTAGGCTTTCGCGGAAATATCTACCTCCCCGCCCCCTCCCCCTTACCAAAAGCCACAATTCCCCTGTTTTCGCCTTCCTTTCCAAGTTGAAACCTTCACTCCTTGCTTGCAGCGCCGCCTCCTTGCCGGCGATGCTCCTTCACGTTGTTCGGCCTCATCTATCCAGGAAGGTAATCCACACCCGACCCCCATCCTCCTCCTCCTTCCACATCCCGCATGCCCTGACCGCCAGCGTGACACCTGTCACCATAATCATCGACCCCTCCATCAAATAAGCATCGCCCTAAGCCATGGTGCACGTAGTATAGCCAGGAGCTCAAGGAGCATTTGGCAGCGGAGAAGCAAATCACGGCCGCACGCACGCATGACACTAGTACGTGTCAGTGCTATACAAACGGTTTTAAACCCCTTTCCGCGACATCATTTGGAACCGTCGCCAAATGAGTGTGGGCGACAGGGGGGGGTCCTTCCTACATGACCGAAAAACGGTCGGGGGTCGGGCCCCTATAGTACTTCTACTCGTTTCTGCTCGCATTGCCATCGTAGTCGGTATTCTATGGTGCTACGTTTACGATGCGCGGCCCATCACAAATGGTTCCCTATTATAGAACGTGTATGATGCGCGGCCCATCACGAACTGTTCACCGTTAAGAAGATTAGCTACTCATCGTACGAGTGTCGGACGGGATTACGAAACGTCGGACTGTCGTAACATCGTCGTACATGACAACTATCGCACACGCTATTCTGTGGTGCAACATTTATGATGCATACTTCATCAGAAACAGTTCATGGTTGCGAATCGTGTATGATAAGGCAACTAACACAAACGTTTAGTTTGCGCGCACCGTTTGTGATATTGTCTGACATCGTACACGCTTTGCAAACAGCAACTTTGTGCATGCTTGCACACATTTCCTCTCTGTGAACCGTCTCGGATTATGGTGCATATCGTAAACGTTTGTGTTTTACCAACCGTGTGTGCCGTAACAACCTGGAGAGCGTAATTCACCGTAATTTAATTGCTGCTTTTCCAAATTGTATCGGATTTGGATTTGAATTTGAATTTGAATGTATGCTATATCTTTATTCATATCCATCAGATTCAAACAATCAATGCATTATTCGATTCATACATACATATGTTCAAGAATTACATAAGAACCAAATAAATAATGATGAACCACAGTTCTATACTTGTACTATTAAAGACGGTAAAGAAAGAGGCCAAATATATTCTGGTTGCTGAACAAGATGAAGCGGAATGCCCATATTGTGCCCACCTTTATGCAGAAGGCACGCACGACTCTAGTCCAACCCCTTGTGATGGCCGACCGCCCATCCTTCATGGTCTTCATGAAAACATCTAGGTAATCATCGTGTTCTGGTAGAAATACTTTAACCTTTGCATGCCCACCAATCATGTAGTTTGAGAGGTAATCTTGAGTAAACTGCTTTGGCAACCACTGCAAAGGAAAAAGATTCGGACATTGTCATCTAACACAACTCATTATGGGCAGTAAAAAGAAGGCTGCAGATTTCTTACTTACCATCCCTCAGTTCGCTGTTGTCTTGGATAAAGTGTAAAAAAATAGTTTAATTGCCATCTTTGGACCCATTTTACTAACAATCTTTATCAGCTTCCACACTTGATGCTGGTTCATCAATATCTCATTGCCCCATACGCAGAAAGGGTCGAAATGCGGATCTTTACCAATGACATATGTACCTAAAAGCACCAAGTTAATATTAGAAGCTAAACAGCAATTGCACAATGATGCAGCACAACACTCTTTTATAATATGCCTATATACATCCGTATGTGGTAGTCCAGTTGAAATCTCTAAAAAGACAAATATTTAGGAATGGAGGGAGTATCTTATAACATCCAATATACTCACATATTAGATGAATTAACATCTTATATTATGGGCCGGAAGGAGTCTAGTTCATTCTTACAAATTATCGGTTGATTAACTGCTTCTGTATCCATGGGTTATAGTTAGTTTGAGCTAGTTCAGGCTCAAATAGCCCGAAAGTATATCTAAACATGAGGGATGTGTTGTTGCCGTTGATGTTGCTGCTCTTCTATGTATATCTAGGCATTATTAGAACATTAATGTAACACTCTTCCTTGTTGCAATGTAGCCTAACATTGCATATTTAGACATTAAGTATAGTGCATGTTGCTATGTAGCCTCAGATATATTACATATGGCCCTAGTTAACCTAACGAAAAATGGGTTGTAGATATATTCAGTTAAAAGTCCGATTCACTGGTTAGTCCCTTATCAGCCGCCGGCCTATATGGTACAAGCTACCGATATCCTGAATGGTGAGCAGATATAAGCCATGGGACGAAACTAATCTTGATGGAAAACAGGAGTCTTTCCCAAAATTGCCCTGTGTAGGTACATCGAGAAGCATGTTAAGAACAACAGGCTAAACATCAACCAAAATTATACATGGCAGACAAAATAATCTCGAAAAGATAGCTTCAGTGTGCAGGTTTAAGCACGCTAGTAAAGCAATACAAGTGGAAAGGTGTGCTAACTGCAACAGGCCTAACATTTAAGAAGAAGCAAACATAGTCATTCAAACCGGTATTGTGTTGGTCTAAGTACACTGGTTATGGTTAAATAAAAATGGAAGGCGTGTTAACTACAAGATGCAGCAACCAAATGTAGCCATTCATAGTGGTATTGTTGAAATTGGTACTGATGAAATTGAAATGCATAGTTCATACTTGCACATATAGAACATCAAGTTGTGAATAACTGGAATAAACAAGGCATACTACGAGCAACCAAAGATAGCATTTGAAACTGAACATATGCTAACTAAAAGCAACCGAACAATCAAAAAACTTTAAAAGAGGCCTATACTAGCTATAACAGGCTTAACAGCAAGCAAATATATGCATTCCTATTGGTATGTTTAAAACTGGATTGATGAAATGTACTGCATAGTAAATAATTGCACATATAGAGCATCACATTATGAACACCTGAAATAAACAAGGCATACTACAAACAACCAGATATAGCAATTAAAACTGCACATATTCTCACTACACTACAAAAGGGACTCGACAAAACAAATCATGGGTTTCCCCCTGTTAAGAGGCATGGCAAAACAAATCATGGGTTTCCTCACTTGTCACAGGTGGGCTCGTTCCCGTGGGAAGATCACGGACCCTGGATGCGCTCCATGTTGTCGCAGATGAGCTCCTTCCCCTTGGAAGAGCACGGCTGTAGGGTGACCTCCCTGATGTCGTAGACGAGCGCTTTCCCCTTGGAAGAGCAGATGGGATCTTTCGCCATGAAAGAGCCGGAGAGGGTGCCCTCCTCATGGTCGCTGTCGATGAGGTACACTTGGAAGCTGTGGATCCTAAGACAGCGTCGCAGAACGTGTCCTTCAGAAATGACAAAAGGGGCTCGATGGCGATGTAGAATGGCAAATAGTGGACATCGAGCCAGAGGACATCAGCAGCGGGGCCATGGATGAGATCGACGGCGGTTGAACCCGAGGGGTCGGGGGTGGCCCACCTAACATATGACACAGCCCGCCTCATGTCGTCGTTGTCGATGACCTTGATATCGTAGCCAGCGCCCGAGACATGCCCGCATACTCTAGCCCGCTGCTTGAGTGCCTGCCGCCGGTAATGGTCGTCAGCTTCCTCGGCGACGTCGGGCGAAGAGACTACTATACACCTCTTTTGGGCTAGTCGCTCCTCGAGCTCCACGGGAAGCGTAGCCGGGCTTAGGCTGCAATGCTCTAGAGTGGGGGATGGGGATGGGGATCTGTGGGAAAGGGGGCGTTTGGCAGGCGGAATCTAAGAAACTCAGGGCAGCCTGGGTATGGAGATCGGTCGGTAAGCTGCACGGGAAAACCGGCAGATGTTGACAATGGAGGCCTTGCGGCGGCGGCGGCGGCGGTGGCGGGGACCTTGCTAGGGTTTCGAGTGAGGGAGGGGTGTGTGTTTGTGTGCGCGCGTGCGCCCGAGGAGGTTTTGGTGTGTGTGTGTGTGTGTGTGTGGAGGGGGGCGGGGTGTTTGAGGAAATGACGCGGGTATTAAAAAATTTACTACGCGGGAGTCGAACGCGGGAGTGAAATGTCGGGCTATTGAAAATTTTGATGATAGTCCATCGCATACGGTTCGGAGATAACAACCGTGTGTTATGAAACAGAAAAACCATCGAGGCGGGCAGATATTTTCTAGGGATGCAGGTGGGATTGGGAACAAGAAACATCGCACATGGTCCAGAGATAACAACCGTGTGTTATGAAACAGAAAAACCCTCGATGCGGGTAGATATTTTCTAGGGATGCAGGCGGGATTGGGAACAAGAAACATCGCACATGGTCCGGAGATAACAATCGTGTGTTATGAAACAGAAAAACCCTCGAGGTGGGTAGATATTTTTGAGAGGGGGGAGCCTCATGGAGCCCAATGTACTATGAGGATGTGTGTGTGACAGGTGCACCGGCGTCGCACACGATTAGTTTGAGTGAACCGTGCCTGTTGCATCATCCGACTTGTCTAATGTTCATAAATTTGGCGAAAAATGACGCGGGAGAGGGTCAGAACACGAACACACTTGCATGTGGACCAAATTTATCTATCAAAAGGGTGGTTTGATTTTCAAATACCAAATGCAACTTTGATGTAGCACCTCTCTCGCAAAGTGCACGGTATTGTTTGCCCCCACCCCCCCCCTCGTGTCGGCACGAAGGGAAGCCTAGGCTATTAATGTGTGCCCCCTCCCCCCAACCGAGGTTCACCTAGCAAAGTGCGAAGTAGCTAGCAGCCCTCCTCCTCCCTCGTGTCGGCACGAAGGGAATCCTAAGTTATGAATGCATGCCCCCCCAACCAAGGTTCATTCACCTAGCAAAGTGTGAAGTAG